>JAVLUZ010000054.1:0-110099 GCA_036768485.1 Mermis nigrescens
GGGGGGGGGGGGGGGGGGGGGGGGGGGGGGGGGGGGGGGGGTTACGCATTGCTAATTTAGTAATCTTTTATGTCCTTCTCATTTGTAGCCTGTGAATACTAATATTCTGTGATATTTTGCCTCATTTAGGCTATTAAACGCAATGCTGAAGCTGTACAAAAAGAGAAGAACAATCACCAGCGGCGCTATGCGCCGAAAACGCTTTTGACGTTTTAGCTCTTTAAACTCAATTTGTACCGCTTGAACCCGTACAGAACAAACACATTAATTCGGCGAACCCTTTTTCCCTTTTGTGCTCCCGAAAATCTCGTTGCACATGTACAACGGGGACGTTTACAGCGGGGGGTCTGCGGTGGCGCGCTCAATCGCCCCCAAGAAAATTTTGTAAAAAAAGCACTTTAATGTTAAATACTATCGCTAAAATTTTCGCAAAATCGGCCAAATCTCGATTTCTGAATTAAGCTCAAAACACTTAAAAATTGATGAACTCCTACATTGTACAAGATTTCTGAGCTAAAATGCGCTTTTCGACCTCTGCTGATGTATGAAGCGCAGCAAAGGGAGCTGCCAATAAGATATAAAAAAGATGTATCGATGACAATTTTGTTCTTATCGTATTCAGGCCCATTTGTGGCCTTCTTATTATAAAGTATAATAATTCAGAAAACAGGCGCAATTACATAAGAAAATTGGCCATTCCTTCCATTTAAATTAGGGATTATGTGTCCCGTCCTTGTAAGGAAAGACAAACAAAGCAAAGAATAGACAAACTGGTACACAATCATTTTCGCGCGCACATTTACTGTTATGCTCAACAAGCATGCGCAGTTTTCATTCAACGAACAAATAGAGCAATAAATCCACTAAAGTGATGTGAATTGATCGATTAGTTTAGCTAATTCAAGCTTTTTGAACTCATTGGATCTATATAACAATAAATATGTAATAAGGAGCTCGGCGCGTGGCGCCCGGAAAATTTTTGACTTTTTCGCCTTTTTGAACTCAATTTTCTGGACACAATTATTACACTAGAAAAATCAACGAAATTTCTGAAAAATTTCGGGGGGGCATGTGCCCCCAATGCTCCCTGGCTACGCCTATGGCTTCAATACGTGTCCTATCCTATCCCATTACACAATTTCAATTGACGTCAATGTACGCTATAGTTTGAGTTCTAAAATCCAAATAGCATATACTCTCATCCGACCATATCATAGTCGCTGTTATGTCTGAATGCATAAATTTAATGCTTAATTTTTCTTTAAATATTTACATGAAACCATGTGCTTTTTTCAAACCGTGTTTAGTTGCACGTGCATTTTAATAATGGAATTGTGCGCTATTGTATTAAAAACTTTGTTCTTGCTTGAATAATGCTACCAAAATCCTTGCTAACTACTTAATTTATTTTTAGAAAGATTGAATAATTAACAGAGCTTAGAATTTAAAAATCTTCTTGACACAGCAGTAAGCCTTGCGTTTGACAAATAACTAAATGTAAAACTGGTCTAAATATGTTTATTGTGCATAACATTACATTGGAAGCAAGGCATGTTGTTAATATATAAGCCCGGGCCCGGGCCCGGTACCAAGCCCGGCAGCGTGCCCGGGCCCGGGCCCGGTTTTTTTTGAGCCCGGTCGATCACCGTTGCTAGGACCATCTCGCGTCATTCTAGCGCTTTCTAAAGCAAGCATCTCGCTAGGTCATCTTAGGCCAGAACAGCCGACCGACAATGCTCGCCTTGAGATTGTTAGAAGCATCTTAAAACGTAAAGTTTCGTGGCGAGCACTATTTCTTTTTCTACCGTATTGAAACAGTGTATAAATTAAGTTTTACCAGGTTAACGCGCTTTGCCTCTTGCAACATTTTTATATCTTGTGTGCGCTTTTATTCTACTTAATCGTTGAATGGGAAGAGGAAAATAAAAAGTTAAATTTTCTATGAAAATATATTTAGGACTACATGATCTCGGGAAGGGTTTTCATTCCCCCCTTCTGAAAAATTTTTACCCCCCCCCCCCCCCGCAAAAAATTTCACCCCCCTAGAATTAACAATTTTTTGAAATTTCTCAAAAATTTATAAAAATTAGTAGAAAAGATGCTTTTTAAGCGTTTTTAGCTAACTATTTGCACAAAAGTGCCAAATTTTCGGCGCTTCGCGCCATTATACTCATGTTTTGATTATATCGTTCCGACTTTTTGATTTTTTTCAAAATTTTTATGTTTTTATGCGCTAGCAAAATAGAGCATCGTCAGAAACGCTAAAAAACGATGTTTTTGACGCGTCCTTATCATACATGTATAGCATGGGAATGACGCTTACCCGTCATACACGTATAGTATAGGAATTTCTAGGGGGAAGGTGAATTTTAAAGTGCCGTTTTGAGGTCCAAAACTGGTATGTAGGTACGCGTCAAAAATATCGTTTTTAGCATTTCTGACGATGCTCTATCTTTCTAGAGCATAAAAACATAAAAAATTTCTGAAAAAAATCAAAACAGTCGGAACAAATATAACGAACATATAGTCAAAACACGAGTACAATGGCGCGAAGCGCCGAAAATGTGGCACTTCTGAGCAAATGGATAGCTAAAAATGCTTAAAAAGCACCTTTTCTACAAATTTTTAGATAATTTTCTAAGAACTTTCAAAAAATCGCCAATTCTAGGGGGAGGAGAAACTTTTTGCGGGGAGGGAATGAAAATTTTTCTGAGTGAAACCCCTCAAACTCCCCAAGATCATATATGGTACCTACCATTTTTGTACCCAAAAAAGGCACTTTAGAATTTCATCCCCCCAGAATTCCGACGCTGTGCATGCTATGTGAAGGGCAATTCAGAAAACATAAAAGCAGGCTTTGATCTTGAATTCATTAGTGGCCAAATCCAATTCTGCGATAAGGTTACGAGGGATGCAATGCAAGGCTACTGATATTATTTGAACATTTATGAAATATTTCTTACGCACATAAATGAGATGCCTTTTCTTTCCTATTTTTTTATTAGGAAATAACTATTTTGATCTTCATTCTTGAATATTTTCATCATGTTTTTTATTTGCATGTATGTATTTTAGAGAAATGTACGGTGTCAAACCTATAATCACGCCCGAAAGCATTGAACAGAATGGCGAGCTTAATGTAAAAAAGGAAATGGAGGAAAAAATGGAAGTGGAAAAAAGGTAAATTGCTCAATAGGTCTCCAGTACGTATTTGTAGAAGACATGTAAACATAGCAGCTCAAAATATTGAGGAGAAGTCGGTTATTTTTAGGGATAGGGATAAATTGCCATCAATTTATGGCCAAAAATGGTAGGAGAAGGGCTAAAAATGGTCTAAAAACGCAAATTTTTCCCAAAAATGGGAGGGGAAAAATTTTCATTGGGTGAGGGATCCACGATTTTCCGTTACATGTATGAATTTGATGTACATATAATTTTGATATCTTTTGGACAAATAATGAATAATAATAACGACACTTAATAATAATAATATGTAATAATAATTACAACAATAATAATAATAATAATAATTACAACAATAATAATAATAATAATAAATATTATTATTATTATTATTATTATTAATTATATACATATTTTCACATACTATTATTATTGTAAATATGATTATCATTATTACTACTACTATTATTATTACTCTTATAATAATAATAATAATAATTATTATTATTATCATTAATATTTTTATTATTATTATTATTATTATTATTATTATTATCTATTATTATTATTAATAGAACAAGCGCTTTATATGCACTTGACGGTCGTGGTGACTGGTGATGTTATTTTTTACATGTTATCGTACAGAGAAATCAGAGCCGACTTCAGCTTATGTAATTTCCAATCATTTGCTACAAATCGGTCCAACGGGCGCCATTAGTGAATTGGTCAACAATGTACCCTGTAAGTGATTCATACGAAACCTATTGGCTTTCATTCATGTAGTGTTCGCTTTCTGTCTTTATCTCTTATGTCATCAATTCATTATTTTTTGTGTATATACGTTGCTGGGCTGCAAAAATAATAGTTTTCTGCAGAAATGATGATAATTTTATGTTTCCTGATGCTCTAACTTCTTTGCTGAGTCTCACAAAATACGAAAAATGTTTTTCGCGTTAGTCAGTGTGTGTGGTTTCTAACGCGGCTAATCCGTTATTTATTTTGATGTCGGAATTCCCGGTAGAATTTACATATAATTAGAAATTTATACAGCGACCATACCTGGGCGTGGGGGTTTGGGGGTATGCACCCACCAGAAACCAAAGAACCCCCCCTAGAATTAAATTTTTGAAAATTTTTTTTGTTTTCTCGCAATTTTTTGATGCCAATGAATAGTGCTCGATGAGAAACGTTGAAAAATGGTGTTTTTCGCTAAACCACCATTTTTTAGGCCATTTTTTGACCTTTGAAAAAATTTTGCACCCCTCCCTCCAGAACTTTGGTGGCGCCCACCTATGACAGCGACCGTCCAAAACTACTTATCCAAAACGAAGAGTTGCAGAAGTTTAATTTTTGTCTTTTTTATATCGTATTTATAATTATCCAAGTAGAAAGGCCCCATTTTAAAATAACAGATAAATTGTTTGAAAATTTGAGATAAATTTAATTGAGTACCCAAAAAACATATATCCGCTTGTCAGGCGATCAGTTTTCACATTGATTCTCACGTCAAATTCGCGATATGACATTACCGATGATATATTTTGTCATGTTTATACTATATATAAGTTTGTTTGCAATAAATTATTTACAATATTCAAAATCGGTCTATTCTTTGATTTCTAATTTTTTTCTATAGAAAACGATCATTTTCTATTTCCTGATATTCTCTTGCAGGTGTAATAAGCCCCAGTTCAACTGGCTTACAACGAACGATCGATGATGCGTCCCAGGTGTTCATTTATTTGCATTACTTTGTACATACCGGAAAATCATACATCCTTTTGTGAAGCGATTGTTGTTTTTTTCTTAGCGTTGTTTTTTTCAATTGAGTAATTGTTAGAAAATGCAAGTACAGCAAATCAAGTTTAATTCTATGTATCAGAAAAAATTGTTTCAGTCGAAGTTTTTATTTTTTGAATATTTTGCTTACTGGAATTTTCACCGATGAGATTTTTATATCGGATTGTTCCTGTCATGTGATTCTGCTTTTACTAATCGTAATTTGAAACAAGGCTCCGTCCGTACTTTGAATCTGGATTTCTCATCAATTTTTGATTTGGACATCGAACTTTAAATTTAAATTACATAATAACCGCTTCAGTTTCAATAAGATTAGATGAATTTTTTTGTTACTTTTTCAAAAAAATCAAATTCAGTTAAAAAAACTTGCACAAATATAAGTTATCTAAGGGAACCTGAATTTCGAAAAGCGGAACAGACTTTTCCGTGAGGCAGCCTTGTGTAGCGCATTTCGTGAGAACTATTGAATTTTCGTCGCAAAAGATACTGTCAAAAACAGAGTTAAAAAAGCTACGGAGTGAAGCATCCAGAATTTTGAGATTTTCTAATTAAAATTATGCTATTTTTAAGCATTATCTTACTTATCTGTCTAGAACTATTTGGGTTTAAAGGGACGGCCCCATGCGTATTTTAAGTTTTGTGATAACTTTTCTATTTAACTCGAGCGAACCTAATGAAACTTTATAAAATGAAGATGTGCATTTATTGACAACCTTCTGCTAAGAGTTTATTGCCATACTGCAACTATGTATATTCGATATTAATGACTTTAGTTAAAATGCACTTCAAAATAGACCTGAAGAAAAATTCCATCGTTAGTGTCATACAAAGTCGTATTATAAATGATAAAATTTGTTCGGTTAGCTTAATAAGGCTGCTACATAATTATGGATATCTAAACGAAAACCATATCGATATATGAACATTGTAAGCAGCATTTCGTATTTAGACTGTTAATGGCTGTATTAAGGAACAATTTTGTGTCAAGATCATACATTTCCTGAGAAATAGAAGAAGTTTTTTGTTTTTTTGGTCAGCTTTGAGCGCGATTTCAGTTTCCTTCTTATTTAATGCATTAATAATAAGTAATAGGTTTCTATTCGAACAAAAATCTATTTCAAGCGGGTTTCGGGGATTTGCACAGTCATCGGCTCATTAAAGTATGTATTAAGTTTTGTTGGCAAATGCTAAATGCTATAGCTCGCGCAGGATTTGGGTCCCCACTTTCAGTGGTCAGCATGAGTGGGCGGTACCAAACTTCTGAGGGGAGGGGGTGCAGGATTTTTTCAAATGTCACAAAATGGTCTTTAAAATGGTGGTATGGCGAAAAACACCATTTTTCAACGTTTCTCATCGAGCACTATCCATTGGCATCAAAAAATAGCGAAAAAAACCAAAAGAAATTTCAAAAATCGAATTCTGGGGGGGGGTATTTTAATTTCTGGGAGTTGCATACCCATCCCTCAAATCCCGCCCCCACGCCCATGTATGGCGGTCAGTCTTTCTTTATTAAAAGTACTATTTAAATGATTTTCAAGGAACACCTAAAACATAAAATAAAATCTATTAGAGGTCATAGCCTAATTTTCTGATCAGAAAATTTGTTAAACAAATAGCGTATGACACAGTGTAAAAGTGGAAAATTGACAAAAATAAATTCTTGTTTGAGTTTGGTTAATATGAACAATAGTACAGCTACATATGTAGACTTAATGATGCGGTATAATTTATTGTTAGCATGTTCAGGGATAGTTGTGCCGTGCATTGATAAAAAGTATTCTTCAATTTCTCGTAATTCATAGTTTTTTGCAGGCGCATTCCGACGCCAGGCAAATATTACGAGCTTTGGATTATTTTCATAAGCCTTATCTAGTCAATGGGAATGCAAAGAAGGCTTTTGATTGGTTTAAAGTGGACATGACGACTTTGGGAGAATGCTTCTTGACCATTTGCTCGGCTGCTTCACTTATTTTAAAAAATGAGCCTCGTCTGCTTGAACTCGAAGATCCCGTATACATATTAGGTACTCCGCTTCATTATTTCTTATGTATTCTTACTAACTGACTTTTTGCCCGCTCGTTTCGTATTTTTCGGGTTGGTTTGACAATATTTAATCAGCTGCATTTATTACTGCGTGGTGTCGGACTTATGAAAAAAGGCGAAAAAATAGAATTCTTGGAGGGAAATAATGCAAAATTGGGGTTAAGGAATTTCAAAAAAGCAACTTCTTGCTTAAGTGCTTGAAATCGTCTAGAAAAGCTTTAAGTAAAGTTGATTTTTACTTATATTCAGATTTAAGGTACTTTTTTAGCTTAAAACTGATATTTGTATGTAAAATCGATTTGTGTATTTGACTAAAAACAAGGCCAGTCCGGAAAAACTGTTATTCTTTTTATTTTCCAAATCGGATTGCTGCATCTAAGTTAAAAATTAATCAGTAAAAGCTGCTCTGAAAGCATTTACGCTTTCCATCATTCCCTCACTTACTTTCTTTCAAGAATAAAGAAGAAGATAATTTCCAAGTCAATTTCTTGTGTAAGTTGTTTTTTAATGGAAATTTTGCCATCCTTTGGTCGGAAAGTTTTTTGAGATGTGAGTTAATGCACGGTTAGATGGAAAAATTGCATCTCTTTGTTAGAAAATCTTAATATTTTCGGCGCTTCGCGTCATTTGTACCTATTTTTCTTGATTTTACCTCTCCCAGGCTAACCTGTCAATGTGCATCTACTAGGGATGCAGCGGATACCCGCACCCGCACCCGCTATTACCCGCTTCTTTTTTGGTACCCGCACCCGCACCCGCTATTCCGAAATTTTTCTACCCGCACCCGCACCCGCACCCGCTAAAAATATTATGATAAAACAGCGGGTGGCGGATAATAATAATGAGAATTTACGAAAAGACAAAACGATTCTGTGGCAGTGGCACGTTAATGAAAAAACCAAAATGTATAACAGTGTGTTCTGACGTACCAGTACAAATTGGAAAAGCGAACATCTACTTGTAATGAGTCATATTTTTAGGTACCCTCTGGACTGCAGATACATGTTCAAGCTCTCTTATGGTTAATTCCAATTATGCGAATTATGCTTTTTAAAAGAGAAGGGTCTAGGTGCCAGTCTTTACATGCATCAGTTCAACCACTCTAGCGTGCGTAGAGATATTATGCAGCAATGTATTGTACATTGCTTTTTTAAGACGAAGTAGGACGTTTTGACACTGCCGTTTTGGCGCCATTCTCGTTGTAATATTATTAATTATTTACATTTAATTTATGAATAAAGTATAATACAGATTCTGAGAGCTCATTCATTTCTCTACGTGATGGTACAAATTACTTTTAAAATATCTTTGACTTTAATGAGATAATTAAACGCATCTAAAAATACACTGGATTTTCTACAGTTTTTCAGTCGTACACAAATGAATACTCGTCGATTCTGAATATATAATTTACTTAAAAATCGCTTCAAAATTAATGTACTTAGAATATTTTTTAAGTTGCTGGCGCGAAAACGTCGTAGACCCTTTTTAAGAAGAGAATGACAACAACAAGTGTCTAAACATTGTATTCTGCAAAGTGCAAATATATTACTCATATTGGTCAATGGTTCAATCATTGACAATTTACTTATCTTTAGTTTGCAAATTTAATTCATTGAGAGAGTAGTCTGCAAAGAAAAAGACAATCAGCTTGAAGATTAATATGAATTTTGCACACAGAAAATAACTGCATTAAGCGGAAAAAATGGAGCATTTTTAGCCCTATTGATATTATGCTATATCTCACTGCTAAACCCGCCACCCACCACCCGTACCCGCTATTTTTAAGGTGCGACACCCGCACCCGCTGAAGCAAAATTTTGGTACCCGCACCCGCTATTCCAAAAAATGTGCACCCGCTGCATCCCTAGCATCTACATATATTTTTCTACATAAAAATAAATCAAACATTACCTGAATAAAGTCGTTGCATTCGCATTAATGCTGATTTTTTTAAAGCTTTTCACACATATTAAATTTTCGAAACCATTTCACTGCAGCATTGTAATGCTACCAGTGTTTTTTTTGTACAAGGTCCGTCTGTACATGTACAAAGATGGTCGCCAAAAGTTTGCACATTTTGTACATGCAAATGTTTGTGTACTAGAATATAGTACAGTAGCGATTTTAGTGTGGTAAAAGAGGTTTTTTCGACCTGTGGTAGTGCATTTTAGCTAATTTCTGGGTTTCTGACACCAAAAATTACTAAAAATTGTCTCAAAACGCCTCGAAGCGCCGGAAAATTCGACATTTTTTTCATTCTAAATACAAATTCTGCCATTTTAAAGATAAATAGGACAAACAATTGTTCATTTCGGCGCAAAATTTTTGGGAATGTTACACCCTTTTACAGTTTTTGTCTACCCAAAAACCTTTGTACGTTTTGTACACACAAATTCTTGGGTACTATAATATGTTACAGTAGCGATTTTAGTGTGATAAAAACAGAGTTGTTCGACTTTTGGTAGTGTATTTTAGCTAATTTCTGGGTTTCTAAGGGCAAAAATCACTAAGAATCGTCTTAAGACGGCGCTAAGCGCCGAAAAATTCGACATTTTCCATTTTCAAATGCAATTTCTGCCATTATAAAGATATATAAAACACAAGCTAATCATTTCGGCGCGAAGCGCCGAAACTTTTGCGGATTTCAGATATTTTTTGCAATTTTTGTCTTCCCAAAAATCTTTGTACATGTACAAAGACGGTCCCGAAAAGTCTTTGTACATCGGGAATAATCTTTGCCGAGTGCAAAAGAAACAGTGTATGCTACATATTAGTTTAACTCTGTAAAGCGTTTAACGGAAGCGTCTTCTTATCAGTGTTAATTATGCAAGGTCCGTTTGTACATGTACAAAGATTGTCCCTAAAAGTCTTTGTACATTTTGTACATAGAAAGTTTTGATGTACTATAATATGGTACAATAGCGATTTTAGTGTGATAAAAACAGAGTTGTTCGACCTTTTGTAGTGTGTTTTAGCTGACTTCTGGGTTTCTGGTTGCAAAAGTCACTAAGAATCGTTTTACAATGGCTGCCGAAAAATTGGACATTTTTTTGAAATGCAATTTCTGCCATTATTAAGATATATACAACACACAATTACTTATTTCGGCGCGAAGCGCCGAAAATTTATGAGAGTTTTAGACCTTTTTTGCAGTTTTTGTTTTCCCGAAAATCTTTGTACATGTACAAAGACGGTCCCGAAAAGTCTTTGTACATCGGGAATAATCTTTGCCGAGTGCAAAAGAAACAGTGTATGCTACATATTAGTTTAACTCTGTAAAGCGTTTAACGGAAGCGTCTTCTTATCAGTGTTAATTATGCAAGGTCCGTTTGTACATGTACAAAGATTGTCCCTAAAAGTCTTTGTACATTTTGTACATAGAAAGTTTTGTGTACTATAATATGGTACAATAGCGATTTTAGTGTGATAAAAACAGAGTTGTTCGACCTTTTGTAGTGTATTTTAGCTGACTTCTGGGTTTCTGGTTGCAAAAGTCACTAAGAATCGTTTTACAATGGCTGCCGAAAAATTGGACATTTTTTTGAAATGCAATTTCTGCCATTATTAAGATATATACAACACACAATTACTTATTTCGGCGCGAAGCGCCGAAAATTTATGAGAGTTTTAGACCTTTTTTGCAGTTTTTGTTTTCCCGAAAATCTTTGTACATGTACAAAGACGGTCCCGAAAAATCTTTGTATATCGGGAAAATCTTTGCCGAATACGAATAAGAAACCGTGCTTCTTACTGTTGTTAATGATTGTGTAAAAGTGAAAACTTAGTTTAAACTAATGCAATGGCTATTATATTTATTTTGCGCCCATGGTTTTTTTGTATTCGGCAAAGATTTTTCCCGATATACAAAGACTTTTCGGGACTGTCTTTTTACATGTGCAAAGATTTTTGAGAAGACAAAAACTGCTAAAAAAGTATGAAATTCTAAAAAAATTTCAGTGCTTAGCGCTGAAATAAGTAATTATCTGTTATATATCTTTATATTGGCAGAATTGTATTCATAATGGAAAAAATGTCAAATTTTTTGGCACTTCGCGCCGTTTTGAGAAAATTTTTACTACTTTTTGGCGTCATAAACCCAGAAATCGGCTAAATTACTTTACTAAAGGTCGGAAAACCCTGTTGTACCAAACTAAAATCGCTACTGTACCATATAATAGTACCCAAAAATTTGCATGTCAAAACGTACAAATACTTCTGGGACCATCTTTGTACATGTACAAAGGTACCTTGTACAAAAAAAGTGTGCGTCACGCCTGTAGTCCTTTTTAGTCATTTCTTTATGCAGTAAAAAGGTTTAATTATTTACTTTGTGAGATGTTGCTCTGAGATTGGCTTCAACTTGAGCAATGTGCACAGGTTTTTCGACTCCAATTTTTTATACTATGCTAAATTGATATGCAAGAATATTTTGTATTAGATCAG
The DNA here is from genome assembly GCA_036768485.1 of Mermis nigrescens. Taxonomy (NCBI): domain Eukaryota; kingdom Metazoa; phylum Nematoda; class Enoplea; order Mermithida; family Mermithidae; genus Mermis; species Mermis nigrescens. The sequence goes on from JAVLUZ010000054.1 coordinate 11,473, forward strand.
AGTAAATAATTTGAAATAAATCACATAACTGATTTGAATAAATATGTAAATGAATAAAAATATTCAATTGATTTGACTAAATATTAAATTAATAAATATAAATAGACATTTACGCGTTTTAGATCTGAAAATTCGCATAGAATAAATTAATAATTCGCAATAAATGAATCCTGTAGCAGCGCGTCTGATTCGTCGATTCATTTAGATAACCTAATTAGGTACATATTCATTTGTTTAAGAATATAATTATGTAGTGAAACTGACTGTTGATTGCTCTATGTAGGAGATATTCATGGAAACATGGAAGATATGTTTGAATTTGAGCAGCATTTGTGGCCCTTGGGTCCGGATTATTGCCCGGCTAGAATACTCTTGTTGGGTGATTATGTCGATAGGGGACAATTTGGATTCGAGGTCATTGTTTTGCACTTAATTTTGCGTGAGAATTCTTAAATTTAGTATCCTTTATTAGTTCTATTAATGTGCTCTTTTTTAAAATTTTCTCATGGTTCCAGAAATAAGTGAGTTGCGAATATATGATATTATTAAATCTATTACTTGTATTATTTATCAGATATTGCGGAAATATTTTTTGTAAATACGATAAAAAGGGGCATGCGTGAAATTCGTCATTTCATTAACTCGCATGTCCTGTTGCTGATACTTCATTTGCGCATACTCGTGTTATTTTCATAGCGTTGGCCGTTTATTTCATTAATTAATTCTATTAGTATAGTACATCGTTTTTATTCCAAAAGGGCGTGAAAACGCGTTTGCAGTAACATTAGGGGATCTTACTGTGGGATTGAGATCTAACTGACGTTGAGCGTAAATCTCATTTCACTGTTAAATGTATGATTTAATATAATTTGAACAGTACAGTATGTTATTATCCTTTGTTTTAGACCGTCGCTTATTTGCTAGTCATGAAGGTTCTTTATCCGGATCGCATCTTTCTGTTACGAGGCAACCACGAAATTAGGTCAACTCAAAAGTCATTCCAGTTCCATTCGTACGTACACTTTGTACCATCCGTTTTATTTTTATCCGATACATTTTTACGTAGTGACGGCTTCAATGTATAATTAATAATTCCGCTCTGTGATGACTGATTTCCGGAAATTACTAGTTAAATAATAAATTCGCCAAATAATTTATATCGATTAAAGAAAATTTAACAAAACTTCGTCCATTGTCCTGACGCATGTCCATCCGTAACTGTTTGTGCAGGAATGTAATAATCTTTTCAACAACCGGAATACGTCCTACCTAATCATAAGCACATCGTGGTCAGTATTGTGGATTAGCCAGAATATGGCCTCGAAGGCTGATATAAATGCTAAAATAGTATAAAAACTATCATACTTCACAATTTTCGGTCATTTTAGAGCACGTTTGCAGAAAATTGTTGATTTCCATCAATTTTTAGCATTTATTTTTACCCCCACCTATACCTTCATGTGCATACATATCTGGGCTTCACTATACAAGATGGATGAACAAAGTGATTCAAAGAACACTAATCACGTCTTAGATGTACGGCCAACGCGAATTTTAAATTTGTTAATGCATTATGTAATTTAATATAATGTTTTAGTAGACATATACTTACTGTGGTGTAAAGATCAATTTCATTTGGTTTAACCAATTTATCAATTTAATAATGATGTAGAACGTATTTTCAGAGAATGCATTAAAAAATTTGGCGCTAGTCTTGGTGAACAGATTTTCGAAACGATTAACGCCATGTGCTTCGACATGTTTCCATTATGCGCCATTGTAAATAAGACGGTAAATTAATGTCATACATTCAGTTTGTACACGCTCAATCCTCTGTAATCGTCCGCTGGAGGTACCCAATATGGCTGACCTCAGTCGTCTATTACTTATTGTTTTGTTACCCAGTGGTGGATCCGAGATTTTCTGACAAAGGGCGGAAACCAGAATTTTCCTTGTCATTGTCCAAAAATTGATATGTACATATATTGTGCTTAAAGTACCGGCTTTTTTTGCTGTCTTTTGATAGGCAGAATATTGATACGAATTTATACGCAAACTTAATGCACGAATCGACTAAAGTCACCAAAAACACTTAAGAAATCATTGTAAGAGCTACAAAATATTTGTTCTGAGCAAAAACTACTCTTCTGGCGTAAATTTAAGTTTTTAGAGGGCCATGAGAGTCATTGAATGTCATTATTGAGTACTATGCCGGCGCGTACCTAGCTCCGGAAAAATATGAAAAATCATGATAAAAATGGCTAAAGTCATGAAAAATACACATCTATTCTTCGTTGCGCCCGAACATTTTCTGACGACCGTGGAAGGGGGCGCCCCACTCTAAATCCGCCAGTGTTGTTATCCTTTACCCATTAAAATCCCATTATTTCCTTGGGTATACACTTGCTACTTGGCCAATCAGAGAATCAACCCGCCCAGTCTCGGGGGTCAACCAGAGAACTGTTTTTGAGCTTGAATAGTCTAAAGATCGTTATAAACTATCAAATAGCATAACAACTACCTTAATTGACAGTTTGTGATTATTTAAGCACTTTGCGAAAAAAAATTTGGATTTTTCTTCCTTTTTTGTCTTAAGTTTACTCCATTTTGATCAAAAAATTTTGTCTTTTTTCTCCTGAGGTTCTAGAGACCCCAGCCCCGTGTGCGTGTCTTATCTGAACGACAACTTCTTTTTGCACTGTGTAATTTAAAGGTCGGCCGTGTAAATCAACCCTTGTTTTTTTGCGCGAGAAAATTTTGAAACTTGGTGCGTAAAATACAAATTTAACTCTGTAAAACTTTTTTCGTCAAAATTCTAAGAACTTCAGGCATGACACACTCAGAATTCTATGTCTTAAATTCCTATCTGACTTTATTCTCAAAGTATTTGCTAACATATAAAAAATTAATGCATCGAAGAGTTTTATTTGGAGAGCAATGTACTTTACATCTGGCATCTGACCTTGTTGTCAATGCCTGCAAATGACGTGACAATTTCATTACACGCTTGCGAATGGGTTAGTGCAATAAACAGATCTGATCAGGATCCAACATGTACAGCATGGGAATTTGAAGAGGAGGTTAAAGCAAATTCTTTTCTAAAGTGTGTTTTTGCACTTAAAAATGATGGACATGCGTAAAAACTCAATTTGTGGTCGTTCCTGACGATGTTTCTTCTCTAAAACGTAAAGATGTGGAAAAATTTTGCAAAAATATTTTTAGAAAATGAGTTAATCGAAGGAAATACAGTCAAAAAATGAGTATATGGTGCGAAGCGCCTAAAATTTAATTTTTTTAAGCCAATAGATCGCTAAAAACCCTAAAAAACATCTTTTTCACCATTATTTTGTAAAATCGAAAATTTCGGTTGGTGAACCTCCCAACAACCCAAGATCATGCATTATCAGAACTATATAAGCCTTGTCTGCTTAAAATTTTTTACTATAAAAGAACCGAACAAATTCATAGGGTTTTTCAGAGCACAAGGTGAGCCAGACTAGCCAGGGAGGGGTAGAATCGAGAATTTAAGGTCAGGGAAGGTAAAACCAGGCATTTTTACTGCAGGAAATGGTGACTTGTCAATTATTATGTCAAAACTACTTGAAAATGAAGTATTTCCAACCTAAACTGCTCGACATATACCTAACTTTTTGATACTTCAACGGGAGTAATACAATAACTCCCCTTACTTCTCTCTGTATGCATGTATGTATGAATGCGTAGTTATTGTAACATTCTGTATATTGTTTTCTTTCCACTTGAATTGTATATACTATTTTTCAGGTATTTTGCACGCATGGCGGTATTCCTTCTCCGGTTTGCTTTCCCGAGTCAGACAATCTATGTGACACAGTCAATCGAATTCCAGTTCCGCTAGACTTGGATCTAAATCCACTAAATTTGCCTTGGCAGCTGCTCTGGAATGATCCTGTTTGGTAATGCATCGCTACCGTAGGTGGGCGGCACCGAAATTCTGGGGGATGCAATATTTTTCAAAGGTCAAGAAATAACCTTTTAAATGGTGGTATGGCGAAAAAACACAATTTTTCATCGTTTCTCATCGAGCACTATCCATTGGCATCAAAAATTTAAGAAAAAACCAAATAATTTCAAAAATTCAGTTCTGGGGGTATTTTGGTTTATGGGGGTGCATAATCCCCCAACCCTCCATGCCCAGATCTGATCGCTACCCTACTATTTCGTGAATAAGTTTTTGTTTTTTCAATATTTATGCTATCATTCACTTATCATTCCAAGTTACTTCACCTAAATCGTACGTTGCAACATTTGAAAACTTTAAAAAGCGTAGCAGACCATTCTCAGGGGTAACGATTAACGAACTTTCCAGCCTTTAGTTATTAATGATAAAATGCCCAGTCTTAAGCAGTCATGCACATTGTGCGAATTTTGGGGGTTGAAATTTCTAAAGTGCCTATTTGTGCCCAAAAATGGTGGGTACGCGTCAAAAACGTCGTTTTCTGACGATGCTCTATCTTTCTAGAGCATAAAAACATTAAAAAAATTCGAAAACAAATAAATTGAACAAAGAATAGTCAAACATTAGTATATTACACGAAACGTCGAAAATTTGACTTTTTTGGGCAAATCAGATAGCTAAAAACGCTTTAAAAAAGCACCTTTCCTTACAAATATTTTATGAAATTTTTAAAATCTTTTGAAAAATCGCGGATTACTGGGGGAAGGGTGAAAAAATTTCTGGGTTGGGTGAAAATTTTTGGGGGCGAACCTCATTTCCTCAGAATCATGTATGGTCTTAAATTGGGGATCATAGAAACGACTCGATATTGCATTAAGGATTGATGAATAAGCACGTATCCGATCAGACGATGTAAACTGCGTTGAAAATATGAATAAATTACTTGCAGACATTTAGTGAGAGTTGTAATTAGGTCATTTATTCGTCGTGGACGGCTGATGCTAATCGGTTGGATATCTCGCAGGCATGTATCTCTGGGGGATTGGGGGGGTTCGGCGGACCCCCAAATTCATAAAAATCTGACTTTTTAAATGTCATTTTGTGCTTTTTTGGGCTTAATACCCTCCAAAAATTGGTGTTGGTCCCCCCAAAATAGGACGGCCATCTACGTGCCTGATATCTCGAATCCCTATATGTATACTTAATATACTGTTTGAGTGCTCTTTTCCTTTAGTCAGGCTTGTTCGGGTATTATGTCATACTAAATAAATCTTAATCCTCCAAATTTATGACGGCAGCTGATCTGTTAGGAAAACGGCGGAAAAATTAAACTATTGGTAATTTTCGGTGAAAATCTAAACCTAAAATTGGAAATGGGGCATTTTGATATTACTGTGATGGATATTATACATATAAAAGAGTTCTTTTAGCACGGTTTATTATTATTATTATTATTATCATTATTATTATTATTATTATTATCATTATTATTATTATTATTATATTTGTTTTTAAGAATAATGCATTATGTTTGCACGCTTTGCAGGGAAGATTCAAATCCAACGCTAGACTCATTCGGATTTGGACCAAACCAAGCTCGAAATACGGGTTTCGTTTTTTCTTCAACCGCTTTACACAACTTTTTGACGAAAAACAAACTATCACACGTAATAAGAGCGCACCAGGTGCAAGAAGAGGGTTTTAAGGTGCATTATGCGTAATTTTTATTTTGTATTGTTTGTAATCTATCAATTTTCTATAAAGAGAATCATGCACGTGCATGGATGAAAGGGGAAGGAAACTAGAAATGGATTGTAAAAGCACAAATGGTTTTAAAGCTTTTTCGACCTGAAATTCCTCACGTTTTCGGCATTCTTTTACGAGAAATCATCAAGAACCTTTTTCAGCTGATTTGAGGAAAATTAGCTGATTTCGAATCAAATAAGATTAAATGGATTAGTTAAATGTGTAATGTAAATATTTGCTCAATTTTAAAAAGCATGACAATTGAAAACGTCTTGGCTGCGTGTTTTTTCTCTTTCATATAATTTGAGCCTGATTTTTCATGGAAGAAAGCGATAAGACATTTATGTACATAATGTCTTTTCTGCAGCTTTGCCTGAAACCGCCTTTTTTACTGAGGCTGAAGCCTAAACGGTACCGTATAATGTGGTGATATACACGACTCTGTTGCATAAGGCCATTTTACCTCGATCTCTCTGGCTAATCCTTCAAGAACGGACTGATTTTCCAGACCGGCGATGCGCATTTGTGTTCTTTTCGGGGTGGGGATTTAGTGAGTTTTGATGTTTCCACCCCTCCCCTAGAATGGCTATTCACCATCAGTGTTTTTTTGTATAAGGTCCGTTTGTACATGTACAAAGATGGTCCCTAAAAGTCTTTGTACATTTTGTATACACAAATTTTGGATACTATAGTATGGTACAGTAGCGAATTCATTGTGGCAAAAACAGAGTTGTTCGACCTTTGGTAATGTATTTTAGCTAATTTCTGGGTTTCTGAGGGTTAAAATCCGTGATAATCGTCTCGAAACGGCGCGAAGCGCTGAAAACTTTGACATTTTTACCTTCAAAAGGCAATTTCTAACATTATAAAGATATACAGAAAACACAATTACTCCCGAAAATTTTTGCGAATTTTAAACCTTTTTTGCAGTTTTTGTCTTCCCAAAATTTTTGTTTATGTACAAAGACGGTCCCCAAAAGTCTTTGTACATCGGGAAAAATCTTTGCCGAATACAAAAAAAGACTGTTGACCATACATGATCTTGGAGAAGGGGTTCCCTCAAGAAAAATTTATACTCCTCCCAGAAATTCCCTTCCCCAGAATTCGCTATTTTTCAAAAGCTTCCAAAAATTTTCTATATATTCGCAGAAAATATGCCTTTTTAAAACGTTCTTAGCTATCTATTTGCTCAAAAAAGTCAAATTTACGGCGCTTCGCACCATATACTCCTGTTTTAACTATTTTGTTCAATTTATTCGAATTTTTTGTATATTTATGCTCTATAATGATAGAGTATCTTCAGGAACGCCAAAAAACGATGTAATTGGCGCGCGCCCTTTATTTTTAGGCCCAAAAAAGGCACTTTAAAATTTCACCATCCCCTCAATTCCACATGCTGTGCATGTCTGCTATTAACCCTCGCCAAATGGCAGCGACCCCTCAGAATCGTCGGTTTTTGGTAAAAATTGTAAAAAGTGTGCCTCTTCAAGCGCTTTTAGCTCATTGCAGGCTCAACGTCTTAAATTTTCGGTGCTTCTCGTGACTATACTTTGTTCAATTTACTCGATTAAAAACATTCGATATTTTTATGTTTTTATGTTCTAGAAGAAGAAGCATTGTTTAAAACGTCAAAAACAGTGTTTTTGTCGTGTACCCATCGTTTTCAATCGAAAAAGGCACTTTTTATAAATTTTTGGGCCTGACTTCGCCCCTCCCTGATGAACATGTATAGCCATGCGGTGCACCTATAAGTGAACCAGGTTGATGGCCATACATGGGCAGCAAGAAAATTCTGGGGGTCTGGTTGGGTGAAATTGCCAAAAATGTTATAAAAGATAGAATTTTGGGGTCTATAGTAATCTGCTCAGGGTTCAACTTTGGGGGTTGCTGCGAACCCCCTCCCCCGCCAACGTGTTGTGGTGACTGTGTAGCAGCAACTATTTTTGCCCAGATATGTACATTAATCGATAGATTTATGCAGCTTTCAACTAAACTTAAAAAATCAAAAAGATTGTTCTCTGAAATTTAGTGGTCCCACACGTTGTGCATATACATGGGCAGGCAAGACCCAAATTATGGGGCCTGAGTCGGGTCCGAAAATTTTTAAAGCCAAAAAAGAGTCGAAAAGTTGGTGGTAGGGAGAAAATACATACATACATCATTTTTGAAGTTTCCCGTCAAGTTGGCAAGAAAAAATGCGAAAAGACGAGAAAATCTCGATCTTGTTTAGAGCTTTCTAAATTGTAAGATGGTGTGTGATATGGGATCCCTGCGGCCATGTGTGATACAAAAACTGCTTTCAGTAATTTACAATAAGTTTTATTTCAATACGATTCATTTTCAGTGCTACAAAATAAATCTATCATAATTATATTTTTGTGGAGCGGTTCGTCATATTCTTTCGCCAAAAAAATAAGAAGTTTTAGCACTTTTATGTTATAACAGAATCATCACAAAAGTAATTCTAGTATTCTGAAAAAGGTAGGATAATTTAAGGAAGGATTAAACCAAAATTCGTTCATCTGCATATTTATTTATTTATGGTCCCATCCATACATGGGCAGCACCCAAACTCTGGGGGTCAGGATAGGTTAAATCGCCAAAAGTGTTACTAAAAGTAGAATTCTGGAGTCTACAGTAATCTGTGGGGTTTTTTCAAGTTTTGGGTTACAAACCTCCCCCAAGTCTATGTGTGTAGTCCCGTTACGATTATTATCACTGCGCTGATTAAAGTTTGTTTGTGGTCACACATGGGAGTGGAGGGGGGGGTTTGGGGGGTATGCACCCCTCAGAAGTTGAAATACCCCCCAGAAATCAAAATACCCCCAGAATTCAAATTTTGAAATTTTTTAGCTTCTCCGGCAATTTTTTGATGCCATTGGATAGTGCTCGATGAGAAACGTCGAAAAATGGTGTTTTTTTCGCCATACGACCACTTTTAAGACCATTTTTTTGACCTTTGAAAATTATTTCACCCCCACCCTCCAGAATTTAGGTGCTGCCCACCTATGCTTGTGGTGCGAATAAATATTTTGGCCGTAAGCATTTCTTAGGTCAGTCAGTACCTACATGCTTTTAAAAACCTGTGAGCATTTGCTCTGTATTTCGAGTATAAATCTCTTGTGATCTTAATTTTATTGTTTTATTTGTCTTCGATTTATGTTTCATTAATTTCATTTTATTATTCTTATTTGTTTTATTTCATGTTTTACTTATATGTCCTCCTGCCTCTATATTTTCGATCCGACAATTAAAATCGCTTGCTAGTGCATCATTTTTCCTTCATTCAAACAGATTCGCTATAGCTCAAAATTGTTGACCGTTTTTTCCTCGTCTTCCTATGCTGGCATGGGCAACAACGCGGCTTGTGTATTATTGGACAGAGGAAAGATGAGACTGATTCAAATAGGTCGAGAAGTTGGCAAAGCCATTCTGGTTCCTGAGAGTTTCTAGAAAGTTCTTATGATAAGTGCACTTCGTTCGTTCTTTCACCGTCTCTCGTTATCAACGTCCATTGCAATGCTGATTTTTGCTTACACGAGTATTGTACATACATTTGTCATGACTTGAGTACACGTGGGCAAATAAAAGCTTACTTTGGACCATACCTGGGCATGGGGGCTTTGGGGGTATGCAGTATGCACCCCCAGAATTTAATTTTTGAAATTTTTTGTTTTTTCGCACTTTTTTGATGCCAAAGGAAAGTAATCGATGATAAACGTCGAAAAATGTGTTGTTTTCGCCATACACCATTTTCAAAGCGATTTTTTGACCTTTAAAAAAATCTTGCAGCCCCTAGAACTTTGGTGCCGCCCACCTATGCTTTAGATTCCCTAAACTGAAATTTTTAATTCGTTTTCTACAATTTTGCCCTATTAGACCTCCCAGAATTTGATTGCTGCCCATGTGTGGTCACGATCAGGACACGACGCGAGTCTCCCGAGAATAGTAGTAGTAGGTACGCAATTTATTTGTCTAACGCCTGTTATAATTTTGTGCAGCATTCTGTCATTAAAAACCTATGGACTTCCTACGTGTTCTAGGCGATCACGCATGAACATGGCTGCTCTTAGACTGGTCGTCTGACTGGGTTGGGAGGGTAGAATTTCAAACATCAACAAAGGCCGAGAAATTGATGATAGGAGGCAAAAACAGCGATATTCCCCATAAACACGTGGGCGTTGGAGGTTTAGCCCCCCCCCAACAATTTGGTAGACCACCCAAATCGATAGACCCCACCGAATTGAATGTTTGGTAAATTTTTTGATTATTGCCACTACTACCTAGACCTTCTCCCCCAGAATTTGATCGCTGCATATATGTGGTTTGAACCCTTCAAGAATTAAAAATACACCTTGCCGATTAGTTTTTTTGCGATTTTGTCAGTTTTTCCCTATCCAGACTCAGAATTTGTGTGCTGCCCACGTACCATGCTCGCATCACAACAACTCACTTATATCAAAAAATGTTGAGGAATTGAAAAAATGACTAATTCCGGTGGTCTGTATGTAGAGTTTTTTGGATTCTTGGGTCAGTCCCGCACGTTCATGCATGTTTGACAATGTCAGGCATACAAACAACACGAGTTAATACATACGTATTAGCAACGTACAAGTACGAACTTGCTCGAAATTAACAGAAAGAGCTTGGAAATCTACAAATCAACGGGTGTACTTCCTCTGCCTGTTGCGCTTGACCCATTTTTATGAACTTCAGTAGTACTTCGTCTTGGACGGTGATAAAAATGATAAGCATCGCGCTTAAAGAGGCCCAGTCGGACTCCTAATTTAGTCATTTCTGTGACCACCTGTTCTTGTGCCAGATTGAACGACATGGCTATCAGCGCCATGCCAAAAAGCAAATAAAATGAAACAATAGTCAGCTTCTGCTGCGCATGTTGATCGTTCACTAATGATGCTCCTGGAAACATGTCACCGAAACCAATGGTCGCCAGGCTGCCTAAAATTAATCAAATTTCTTTTAGTCTGATAAACTTACACACATAGTTTATTTTGGCGCTTTTTGCGAAAACACTACATCTGTGCCACATAAGTAGAACAATTCTGTACAACTGTATCAACATGCTCTGTTTTCTGTGATCCTTTAAATCGCTTCTTTTTATACCCATTGACCTGCAAATAGGGAAGCAGAATCAGATTTCTTATATGTATTACCTACATTCTTCACTTTAAAGTGAATAGAAGGCTAAAATGATCAGCTATTGCTCAAACGCGAAAGAACACTGCCTCATTATCATGGTCTTTGTTATTTTTTATTATCACTTTATTATAATTTATTATTATCATAATCATCATCATTATTTGTTGATAGTCACTTTGCGCCTTTTCGATGTGAATAGCAGCTAAAAATATCTTAAAAAGTTGATATGAAAGTTGCTAATTCATCTTAATTACAATTAACAGACATTAATCCGATTTTTAGATTAATACCCATAATCATAATAATAAAAAAACATTAAAATAATAATACCTAATATTATTAGTAATAATAATCATAATATTATTATTATTATTATATTATTTATAAAATAATAATATCAACAATAAATATAATATTTCAATAATATTGATAATTTCACAATATTAATATTGATACATATCAAAAATAACATTAATAATATTAATAGCATTAGCATTAACATAATATTAACATTAATAATTTTAATGATAATTTACCATTCAAAAAAGAATAGGCGCCGCTATTTGAGAAAAGTAGCGAAACTTATGAGATTAGAGTTTGCGTGCAAATAATTACAAGATCGCATGCGTTTACCTAATGTAAAGTTAATAACACTTACAATAACAAAAATAGAAAGCATCCAGAAAGTCCCATGATTCCCATACCGTGAATATAAGTGCCCCTGAACATAAATACGCGATCATGATCAACAAAACCACCGTCAGGGGTACGTCAACCATGTCCAGCTTATCTTCCATGTGTTCCCTGAACGACGACAATGCTTCGTCGAATAATAATAGCTCAAGGCGTTCGTTTGAACGAATTCTTTCGATTTCACAATGCGTGATAGCTTTTTGGTTATTTGGACCTCTTGAATCAATGCATTGAGCTATGTTGATACTCAAGCTTTCTCTGTCTAGGTCATTCAATTGCTGGCTAGGTCCAATACTTAGTCGGCGGCTAACGCTTGACCTGCATTCTACATGGTAAGATGAAAATCGTCTTCGGCCACCCAACAGAGGTCGGACGCGTCCCAGAGAGCTACAGTTAGATCGGCTCTTTTGTCCATCAGTACATATAGCATGTTTGTTGTACGCTTTCTTGATATTAGGGCCTTCAAACACAGAATCACAGCATAAAAAATTTAATCAAATTAGTATAAATATTTATTAAAGTTTGCAATACTAAAATTAAAGTCGATTTTTTTCTCGTCGTGAAAGAATGTACGAAAGTAAAATCGATGAAAAGTAAGTCTTGGATCTGGATATTTTGCCTGGCATTTCAAACTAAGAAGCCTTAAATACAACTAAGAAAATTCTTATGGTTTTTTATACAATTGTTGAGAAAATATTCAAGGCAAAACGCCCTTAATTTAAAAATCATATATGAATAACTAAAACTCTGGAAAAAGAACTTTGCTCCATTTTATTTATATTTTTGCTTATATTAAAAATATCCTCACTATAAATGTGTCATAACCTGGAGACTTGAACTCGACATTTCGGCCCTACCATGCAAATAAGGTGCTATATCCATTTTTTCAGAAATGGAGTTAGCGATGGATATGCATACAGTTGGACTCAAAGAGCACTATGCAAAAGACTCACACATTATGAATGAACTCAGTGCTACCAACCAGATAAAAGTCTTTAAAGCTTTCTTTCTCAAAAATGCTAAAAGTGGATATATCACCTTTTTGCATGGCAGGGACGATTTGTGAGTTCATTTTAGTTTTTTTCAGCAAGAAATAATATACATACTTCGACATCTGAAGACAGAATCAATCTAATTCAAAAAATTTGAGTTCTCCGTATAGATGGAGATCTTGATCACGATTAACTTGAACAGTGACAAACATAGGTGGGCGTCGCCAAAATCTGTGGGTGCAATATTTTTCAAAGGTCAAAAAATAGCCTTAAAAATGGTGGTATGGCGAAAAAACACAATTTTTCAACGTTTCTCATCAATCACTATCCATTGGCATCAAAAAATTGCTAAAAAGACAAAAAAATTTCAAAAATTGAATTTTGGTGGGGTATTTTGGTTTTTGGGGAGGAGGGGTATTTTGGTTTGTCGGGAGGCGCATACCCCCCCCCCACATCCCCACGCCCATGTGTGGTGACAAAGCTCTACAAAGAGTTATAGGAAAACCAACTTAGTTCGGAAAAATTATTTTAAAAAAACAAGGACTATTAATCACACAGTTAAGAAAGCAACTTTTAGTATAGGAAACCTTTTTAGAAATAAACTTATTATTTAGACACAGTAAGGTTCAATTGCTTTCAAGGGACGAAATGTCATCTTGATTAAAAAAGAGCCACAATTAAAGCTTCAAAATAGTGGCGGATACAGGATTTTCAAATGAGGGAGCGATACCCCAGCTTTTCCCTTAAACATTGAAAAATAGATTCAATCATATACATATGTGCAAAGCGTTTTCCATCGTTTTGCATTATCTACTCCAATCCAGAATGGTTATATTTATTATAATTAAATTTATTAAATTATTATTATAGTCTGTTTCACATAACTTCGTGCATAAATTCTAAGAATTTTCAATGACAGTAAGCCGAGGGTTACGATAATTATATATCAAATCAATGCTATAATCGCAATCTGTCAGCTTATTGTTGGAGGTTTTAAAATTTATGACCGACGTTATGTGAAACAGACTATAACTATTCTATTTAAATTGATAATTATTTCCATAATTGAATTTTATTTATAAAATTTTATTTATTTTATTGACTATTGCAATTTCTTTTATCTCGAAATGTTCGAATTTTGTGCGAGAAAACGCAAATTATCTCAATTTTAGCGAATATCTAGCGCGAAGCGGTGGAAAACGTGTAAAATTTAGTAGGCACGTAGCTGGCCTTCTGAATTGGAGGATTAAACTTTTAAAGTCAAATATCTCAACAACTTTTTGTATAAAGGCACAAAAATTATGGTGTTTTTGAGCGTTTCTCAGCAAGCTCTACACTGGAGAAGAAAAATTTGCAAAAAAATTAAAAGAAAATTAGACTTGATTTTAATAATATTCTAAAAATATGTTATATAAACGGGTCAAACAAATGATTTCCGAACATTTGACCCAGCTGAAAAATTGTTTGACTTGACTTGATTTGTAATCAATTTTGGTGCAAAGAAAAGCAATAGATCCAAAAAATCTGTTCAACGCGTCAGAAAATGTTGATATATTCACAATGTCTTACTCAAATTCGGACTGTTGAGAAGACAAAAGTTATACATAAACAATTAATCAGGCGCGAAGCGCCCAAAAATTCTAAGCTTATTAGTTCACAAAATTGTGCTAGAATTTATTCTGGCACTCAGGCACGTAGCTGGTCGTCCTATTTTGGGGAACCAACACTAATTTTTGGATGGACTGAGCCCGAAAAGGCCAAAAATAGCACAAAATCACGTTTAAAAAGTCCTATTTTTCCGATTTTTCTGAATTTTGGGGGTACGAACCCCCCATTCTTTTCCAGAGATATGTGCCTGCTGGCACTCTTTTAAATGCGCTTCGCGAATTTCCAGCTATTGGGGGACCCTTTGTAAGAAATATTCTTATTTCCAAAATTTTGGAGGACTAGTCTTCCCCCTATCCCGCACAGCTACGTGCCTGACAGAAAAATTACATTTCGATATCCTTTATCTGTACACTTGTAGCAATATACACAAATCCATTAAAGCATTTAACAAGAAACAAAAATTTTCAGAATTTATGCTAAAAATTGAGTTGAAATTGTCGTTTAAACTCCAGATATCATTTCAGTCATGAAAACGTTCGTCAACCGCGAAGCATGGTGTTTCAGGCCGCCAAAAACAAATTAATGTCCGGTGCGAAACGCCGGAAAAATTTGGAAAATTTCGATAAACAGTGACCAAAAATCATCACGGAATGGGGATGGCTGCTTAGTGACCCCTTAAATTCGCCTCTGCTTCAAATAAAACAACTGATTGAAGCTTGAACATACCATAATTATTGCCTTTATTGCAATCTGTCACTAAATTGTTAAACCTGGACCGATGTTCGATTGAAAAAAGCTCTACGCGACTCTTGCTGCAAGCGAAAGGATGAGATAATAAAGAGTTCGGCGCACTAGTCATTTTTGCATCTTGCAGAGGAATAACGATGGACGACGTCGCACGTTTCAAGCGACGAAGTTTTCTGAAAGACGTCCTTTTGACCGGTCTATTTTGAGATGAACTCCACGGCGCCACGGATGAAGCGGCAAGAAGTCGAAACGAAATACTTGGACGTACGATCGCACTCTCAGGTTGTATGTCTATCTTATCCATGGTTACTAAGCTAGTTTGTTCTGTTTGGTGATTTGCGTTATTTTCATGTTGTTCGGCCATATCATGGTTAGACTGATGCTCAAAGGATGAAATAAAAGGCTCAGTCTTTTCTTCCGAGTTCTTTACATTTGTATCAATAATAATAAATCCTCGGTTGTGCACAGTTTTATCGACTTCGCTAATCTCGCTGATTGGATCAATAACTTCGCGGTCTTTGCATTCATTGTCGTTGCTGTTGTTATTGTTATTTGTGTCTTCAACAAAGTCGAAAAGTTCAGTTTTACATGCTTTGCTCCCTTTATTGACTCCGTCATTGTTCAAAGCGATTTTAGGCTGAGCATTAACTACGCTGCTCCTCCCTTTAAAAAGGTGACCCATTCCGATCGGTCGACGACGGCGAATCAAATACGTCCGCTGCGTTCCTCCTACTTTTACCTGCCGCATCGTTCCGTAATTCCGTCCAATCGAATGCAGTAAGGAATCCGTCAACAAAGTCCGATTTTGAGCCATCAGAGTTAATCGCCTTAACGCGCGCTTGCGCTTTTGAAGCAATTGTCGTTTTTTGAGCCATAAATCGATGTTTAATTTGAAAGCGTATAGTTTACGGAATAAAGACGTGAAAAGTTTGGCTAGAACGTCGCCGATATTGGTCAAGAAAAGGAGCATTATTGGAATACCAATAATGGCGTAGAGAACCGTTAGTCCTTTGCCCATATACGTTCGACAGGCAATATTTCCATAACCTTAATTTAAACGAGCTTGCATATTCGTGAGCAAGTTTATTTTATGTTTCGAAAAGTACAAGTATTAGAACTAAAGTTACTAGATCGTTTATTAGTGCTAGCTAACAACCCTAAAACAATTGTCACCCCAAAACTTGTTTAAAAAATTATTAATGCAGCACAAAGACTGAATAGAACTTTGAAATTGAAAAGAGTCGATGAAGTACAATTCTAATTCAAAATTCTGGTTCGATTCTAATTCAAATTCTAGTTAATGAGTAAATCTTCTGTTTCGGTTGGAATTCAGGGAGGCCGAATAACCTATGCAAGCATAGAACTCCATTCCTACAAACACACGTTTTGCAATAAACATTCATCTTAAAACTCTAAATGCAGCGAATTGCATTAATCACGAAAGAAACTGATAAGCTATAGAATAGAAATTTTCAAATTGAACGATTCTGTAATAAGAGGCGCAGTTTATTTTCGGAAAAATTCGCAATTTAATCTTATCTTCTCCATAAGTATTGATAGTCGATGGCACACCTTCCCGCTCTGCGACGTGCATAATGTGTAAAATACCTCTTGCGATAAAGAGTGCAACAAAAGTCAACAAAAAGTGAAAAACTGAGACAGAAAAACTAAATTCAAGGAATGATTCGGACTAGCGTTTCCATGTCAAATTTTCAAGCAATAGATCATTATCCATAGCAGAGCAAATAGCTGGACTTCTGAATTTGGTGAAGATTAAAATTTTGAAGTAGATTTCTCAACACGTACAAGTGAATAGGCAAAAATAATGATGTTTCTGAGCGTGTCTCAGTGAGCTCTACACATTGGAAAAGTATTTTTTTTCTAAAAATTTTAAGCAGATTTGATTTGCTTTCAATCATATTCAGAAAATAATTTGTATAAAATGGCTTCGCTCTAAGCTTAACCTTGTGTCAAATCTGTTTTGTACTCAATTGGCACATTGCAAAGAAAAACTACGGTAATTAAGTAATTCTGCGCAGAGCCTTAGCAAATTTGGACATACTTACTGTGTCTTACTACAACTTGGACTGTTCAGAAGAAAAAGGTTACACAAAAACAATAAATCCGGCGCGAAGCACCCGAAAATTTTGGGTATTTTTAGCTCCAAAGTTTGCTACAATCTACTTTAGCAATTTTTGAAGTAAGTACGTTTCAAAAATTTTCAACTCAATCTATAGGGGGTCCCCTGTAAACAATAATTGTATTTCAAAATTTTGGTGGGACTAGTCTCCCCATAGGTGGGCGGCACCAAAGTTCTGGGGTGCAAGATTTTTCAAAGGTCAAGGAATGGCCTCAGAAATGGTGGTATGGCGACAAAGACGCCATTTTTCAACGTTTCTCATCGAGCACTATCCATTGGCATCAAAAAATTGCGAAAATTGAATTATGGGGGGTATTTTGGTTTCTGGGAGTGTATGTTGGTTTCTGGGGGTGCATACCCCCAACCCCCCACGCCCATATATGGTCCCCCTATCCCCCCACAGCTACGTGCCTGATCCATAGCCTTTTCAAGACGTTTTTTCCTAAGGGCATTCCTCAAAATAAACAGTGTTACAAATTAAGTATACAATTTTTTACCAATAGAACATATACCTACCAATAGTTGTAGACACAGTTAAGGAATATAGAAAGGCGCCCGAATACGACCACTGAGAATTTTCTACGCTGTCTTTCGCGTCATAGCCTTTACTAATGGTTCCGAGTAAAACTTGCTTAAAATCTCGCACTGATCCACCAGCTCTGATACGCCACGATGCGGCATTCAGTTCATGCAGAGGGTAAACGGAAGCCCACATTTCGTCCACGGCGTGACGGCGCCTTTCTCTAATCATTGAAGCTGTTTCTAATTCTTGCTGACTCTCTATTGCCCTGTAAAAGTCAGTGAAAAATATTCTGATTGGCTTGTATTTTGTTTCAAGTGATCTTCTTATCCGATATCGCATGCTATGTTGAGAGAAGCGAAAAGGTCAGAACAGCAACCAATGCAATCTTATTTTTATGTACCATCCTGCGGTCATAGGTGGGCAGCACCAAAATTCTGGGGAAAATAGTGTGGGGGAGGCTACAAAATTTTTTAAAGGTCGAAAAATGGTAGGATGGCGAAAAAACACCATTTTTTAACATTTTTCATCGAGCACTAACCATTGGCATCAAAAAATCGCTTAAAAAAAACCCCACAAAATTCAAAAATTGAATTCTGAAAGGGGTATTTCGGTTGTTTTTTGGTTAGGGGAGTATTTGGCCTTATTGAAAGGGTGCATAGCCCCAAACTCCCATGCCCACGTGTGTCTGCAGTCCTATGTAATGAAAAGGCACAAGAAAATGATTTAAGTCCTTTTTATCCACCTCTACTCAGATAAAACAGTTTCTCTATAAATTTATAATTTATAATTTTTCATTGATTTATAATTTATGATTACCAATTGCAATTTATAATTATAAAATTTATAATTTATAATTTCTCGATATTTCTTCATCTATAATTTCTCTATAAACAGCTATAAACAAAAACCTTATCATTTTTAATGCATGATCTTAAAACCTTTTCAGTTAAGAAACCATCATTCAGAAATAAAGCTGACAGAAAAAAGACAACGGACTGTTAGCTGAACTTTATTTTGTTATACAAGGAACGTCTCAAAATTTTGAGAAGGGGTATTTGCATATATGTACAGCATAAGAATTTTGGGGGTCACTCGTCAAACCCGAAAAATTTTTAGAAGGTGCCTTTTTGGGCTAATAAACTTTAGGCTCGCGTCAAAAAAACTGTTTTTTTGACGTTTCGGACAGCGCTCGTTCTCTCTAGAACATAAAAAACTAGAAATTTCGAAAAATTTCGGAAAAATCGAGTGAGTTGAACAAAATGTAGTCAAAAAATGAGTATATAGTGCGAAGCGTCAAAAATTTGAGACTCGTGAGCCAAAAATGAGCTAAAAACGCTAAAAAGCCAACCTTTTACAATTTTTACGAGAAATCCACAATTCTTCGGGGTCACAGCCACTTTAGGGAGGTCAATTGTCATTCTGGAGGGTCAAAACCCTCCCTTACGAATACGTGGCTATTG
This sequence comes from Mermis nigrescens, assembly GCA_036768485.1. NCBI lineage: Eukaryota > Metazoa > Nematoda > Enoplea > Mermithida > Mermithidae > Mermis > Mermis nigrescens. The sequence continues at coordinate 30,479 of JAVLUZ010000054.1, forward strand.
GCCACTTTTCAGAGATGAGTAGCAGACAAATTTTCGGTAAAACCTAGAAGAACCTAAAAGACTAAAAAGGCAAATGTTTGGCGGAAAAGTCGCAGGTTTGATTTTCATTTACTACAAATAGCAGAAAATCATTTTTCTAAGTAATGATGCCGTTGACTGTTTCTTTATCGTCATTTCTAAGGTGCATTCTGACTTTTGAGAATTTAAATATAATTCAATTTAATTTACAATTAATTTTTAAGAATCAGTCCATTGTATGAATCCGCCTAACAAAAATAATCATTTTTGACTTTTTGCTCAGCTAAATTAGTCTGAAAACGTTGCGTGCACACTGAAAGCTAGTTTTGACAGTATTTTTATAGGAAAACTTCGGTTTTGTAGGTCCTTTCTCCTACTTATTTATATTATTGTACGATATATTAAATTAAGTGAAACAGATAATAAGTCAGAGTAATAATAATAATATAATCAGTTAGTCAGCATCAACACGAATCAGCTAAAGCTTTTCATTGTTTTGTTCGGTCTACGACGTTTTGGAGCCAGCAACTTATAAATCATTCTAATTAAAATTATTTTGAAGCAATTTTAAAATAAATTATATATTCAGAAAGCAGGTTCTACAAGCTACAAAATAGCGTATTGTTCTTTCCGGTTGGATGAGTATTCATTTGTGTACGACTGAAAAACTGTAGAAAATCCAGTGTATTTTTAGATGCATTTATTTATCTCACTAAATTCAAAGATATTCTAAAAGCAATTTATACCATCACGTAGAGAATTACATGGGCTTTCAGAATCTGTATTATATTTCAATAATAAATGAAATGTAAATAATACATAATATTACAAAGAGTGTGGCGCCAAAACGTCCCATTCCGTGTTTTGTTAGTCATATTTGCCTACCGAAACGTCACAGCTCCCAGCATGGCGTAAGCAATAACTAGAAGGCACAAGCCAACATGGCTAATTAAAAAAGCGATGAATTTTTTCACAGCTCTTATCAATTTTTGCACTTTGTAGTAACGATGTTGATGACTAAAGCCCATTGTTATAGCATTGTCACAGATTCATTTGATTTTTACGGGACACTAGTGGGCAAAGCATGGAGTATTTTACTATTTTATGTAAAGAATCTGATTAAATTGCTCCCGGCGGTATAGCAGCATCGCGTTTTTGATCAGAATACGTAAAGTGAAGACATCTGAAAAAATTATATGCTAAAGAAATAAAGCGACTACTAATTTTTTTTGCCGAAAACTTGTCAATGAATAATTATAATCTTAAATATGACTAGTATAATAATTATCGGCAAAAAACAACTTAAAATTGAAAAACAGTATGACTATTGATAGGTTTCTAGATAACCATTACAGATAAATTAAAATATTTGTTATTTAAGCTTTCAAAGTTCGTGAAAACTCAAAGCCATTTAAATAAGAGATTTTTCGAATTTAACGAAGCTATCAGTACCACTGCAGTTATCCTAAACCGGCTCCCGATATTTACTGAATAGGAATATAATCGCTGATATTAGCGAATTTCACTGAGGCAGTTGTGCGAATACTCATTCGAACAAAAACTTTAAACGCATCTTATGTCGGGAATGGCAGAAATTAATAATAAGAAAGCAAGCATTACCGCAGCACGCATATTTTTAGGGGTTGGAGGCTTTACCTGTCACAATGGCTACTGAACCCCCCTCCCCCGCAAAATGGCTAATTTTAAAAAATCGTAAAAAGGCGCTGTTTAAAGCCGTTTATAGCGATCTTTTGGCTCAAAAATGTTAGATTTTCGGCGCTTCGTGACATTTACTCATTTTTTGACTATAATGTGTTCAATTTACTCGAATTTTTTAATTAATTCTCTTAAAATTTTTGTTTTTATGTTCTGAAAAGCACGGACTTCTTATGAGCGTAAAGATCGTGTTCTTATGCGTCCCTATCGTTTGTAAACCCAAACGATACACTTCACAACTTGTTTCTGGGCCGACCCTCTAAAGTTCCCGTGTTGTACATTTACGAGTATAATCACAGGCGTTCAATGTACTTGCCGCAAAAGTCGATAGCAAAATAAATTGAGTATCTGGAAACGTATTCAAGAGCCACGCTCAATCATAGGTGTTCAGAAAAGCTAATCTAGGGAGGAATCAATCCATTCTATGAATCCGCCGACGAAAACAATCATTTTCAGCTTTTTGGTTTAGCTAAAATGGTCCGACAATGTTGCTTAAACATTGAAAGCTAGTTTTGCTGGTATTTCTACAAGAAAACTTTGGTTTTGTGGGTCTTTTCTCCTAATTATTTTTATAATTGTATAAAATTTATTTCTTCTATATATTAAATCTAGTGGAATAGATAATAAAATTACTCATATACTCGTACTTCACCGCATTATCTGATCATCTTGGCATTTGAACAGTAATGAGCAAAGCGCAACAAAGCACGACGCTCGAAGTTACGTTCTAGAAAATAACGTCACAAGCGAATGAGGCCTCCATTCTCAACGATATTTGCCTGTAATCTAATCTCTAACGCCATCTGTATTTTGAAAAATGCGTTAATAACATACAATGTACGTACCACAACAGCCCTGACACCAGATTGTTATATTGAAAAAATGGAACAGATCGAAGCGAAAAAGGGTAGTATATCTATTAGCTGGCCATGAAATTCGTGGGCATACAGGCTTAAGTGTCAACTTACTGGATTTTCAGGAACAAAATCGGACCGCATAAGTCATAGCTGTACGATGAAAATGAGCATTGTCTCGATGTCCCTATATTCGTTTATTTTTCCTTTTTATTCTCTCTGACGTTTATAAATTTTACTTATGAGAACACGCGGATTTACGAGTATCATAGAGCTTTGTATATTACTCGAAAACAACAAGGCTAGTGATCATCTATTTTCTTGCTTTTGCGATCAACAAAAAACTGTGATGTAAATTAACATTGAAAGTCGGAAGCTGTACTTAACGTTACGTGAATCCGAACTCTCGAAATGGAAGCATGTGCTCAGGATCGCGTGACAATTTTTTCTAAATTGAGATTTGAAATTAATTGACAGTTCTAAAAATACATATTAGCATGAAGTACGGGACACAGTCACGTCACGATCAGACATGCACGTGGGGGTTTGGGAGTCTAGACTCATCAGAACAGAAAAATGTAGAATGAGGTCAAATAAAGGCAAAGAACGGATGAAAACTATAAATTTTCTTCGAAATTGCTTCTAATTGACTAGAAATCAAGTATTAACGCAGTTTTAATGCTATTTTAGCACTTATACCAGTTTTTGAGGTCATTTTGGAATATAAAAGCTTATTTCTTATCCCCTAGACCGGCTGACCCCCCAGATCGGCCATGCTGTACAACTATGATGACGATGGTGCTTTATTTCATCCGGAAAAGTTTTCATTCTATTCTGGAGGATCTACCCTTCACGCGTACATATGTTGCAAGGATCATACCTCAGCATGAGTCTGATGGGTAAACCAGAAAGCTTTTTTCCAGCTAAAATAGCCCTAAAAATAGGTGTAAACGTTAAAATATCGAAAAACAATTGACAATTTCCTGACATAAATTTTGTCCGATTTCCCACGAAAATTTCACCCTTTGTCTTCTAATGGTCTAAACCCTCAGAAACTAAAATAACCCTCGGGAAACCGAAATGCCCCCAGAATTCAATTTTTAAAATTTTTTTCGTTTTTCTCACAATTTTTTGATGCCAATGGATAGTGCTCGATGAATGCGTTGTAAAATGGTGTTTTTTTCGCCATACCACCATTTTTTAAACCATTTTTCGACCTTTGAAAAAATCTTACACTCCCCTTCCCCCCCCGCAGAGCTTTGGTGCCGCCCACCTATGGTCTGGACCTCAAACGCCGCTTGTCTTATATGAGCCCCCAAAATTTCGTCTTTGGAATTCTCTTCATCCTCCGCAGTTTGTTCTGATACAGCCATGCACGTAGGTCAGGGGGGAATGGGGGGTCCGGACCACACCTGGGCGTGGAGGGGAGTGGAGATGTATGCACCCCTCCCTCTTCCGAGAAACCAAAATACCCCCCAGAATTCAATTTTCAAACTTTTTTTGTTGTTTTTTCTCGCAATTTTTTGATGCCAATGGATAGTGCTCGACGAGAAACGTTTAAAAATTGTGTTTTTTCGCCATACCACCATTTTTAAGGCCATTTTCTGACCTTTGAAAAATCTTGCACCCCCCTCCAGAATTTTGTTGCTGTCCACGTATGGTCCGGCTGGACCCCCCAAAATTCAGAACAATCAGAAAAATAGCACTTTTTAAACGTTATTTTGTGCTATTTTTGGGCTTAGTCCCCCCGAAAATTGGTGTTGGTTCCCCTTAAATAGGACGGCCAACTATGTGCCTGGATACAGCTTCCTAAAAAGATGAAAGAATAATGACACTTTCGCGAAAAAAACTGTTCAGTTGTGAAATGCTATTCTCCCGAATTATTATTTGTCTATATCCGTACATTTGTATGTATGTAGCAAAGAAAAATGCTCCGATGAACAAAACAGGTAAATATACTTGAATTTCTTCATTGTTAATGATGCAAAAGGAGGGGACTAGGGAAAATTTCCCTATATGCGCAGAAGCCATAGGAATGTGCTAAATACTTAGACTTCCCCTAAACAACGCAAAAATCGAAGTATATTCTGCGGCCTGTATGAGGGAGTAGTCACAAAAAATTCTCAAGTGTTTCGCAAAAGAGAATGGAAGACACTTCAATGACTATTAATTAATCAATGTATTAATCATTTAATGAAATCTTGACCTCCCACAAAGCTCTGGCGTAAAAGATAATAGTGTAAACTTTGCACCTACACGGCCAACTCAATATTCTGCATGAAAAACCACAAAAAATTTCTTTAAATCTTCCAAAATAAAGTAATCAAAATGCTCGCCATCGTAATCGAAATTACTACAGAAAATCTACAGAAACACGCATAGGCCACAGAATATACTTCGATTTTTGCGTTGTTTATGGGAAGTCTAACTGTTTACCACATTCATATGGTTTCTGCGCATATAGGGAAATTTTCCCTAGTCCCCTCCTTTTACATCCTTAATAATGAAGAAATTGAAGTATATTTACCTTTTTTGTTCCATCGGAGCATTTTGCTTTGCTAGTTCCCTTCTTTCATTTAATATTCTAGGCCATATATCCATAGGTGGGCGGGCAGCGCCGAGAATTCTGGGAGAGTGCAAGTAGCTGAAAAAATGTCTTTTTTCGTTTCGAACCTTTGACTCTAAAACGATCATAGATCGAGAAATACTGCATTAAAAAAGGAAAAAATTTTACGTCTCGAGATATTGTAACCCTCTACAATATAAAACTAATTGGACTGCGCAGAAACCAAAATTGAGTTAGATAAGCTTCAGGACACGCTAACAGTAAAAAACCCGTATACTTTACACTTTTGTGCAACAACCATTGAGTGTAAATAAATTTTAAGGTCAGATTCGTAATCTACAACGAGGGCAACATTCAAAAAAATTGGCCCTCCGGAAATTGTTTGATACCCAATGCTCTGGGCGGAAAAGTGGTTCTCAGTGTAAACTTTACACTTGTGCTAATCACGCAATATTGGGTGTATAGAAACAAAATAAACTAGGATCTGTAACGCTAAGGTCAGGGCACATTTTAAGCATAATTACCATGTTCCGCCTACTTAGCGGAGTAGCTGGAGAAATTTCGTTTTTCGTCTCGAACCCTGTACACTAAAACGATCACAGATCGAGAAATATTGTGTTAAAAGAGTAAAAAAATTTCACGTTTTGAGATATTGTAACTTTCTACATTATAAAACCAATTGGACTGCACAAAAATTAGAACTGAGATAGATAAGCTTTAGGACACGCCAAGAGTAAAAAACCCGTATACTTAACACTTTTGTGCAACAACCATAGAGTGTAATGAAATTTTAATGTCACATTTGTAATCTACAACTCGGGGCAATATTTTCAAAACTGAAATTGGCCCTCCGAAAATTGTTTGATACCCAAAGCTCTGGGCAGAAAAGTGCTTCTCGGTGTAAACTTTACACTTGTGCTAATAACGTAATATTGGGTGTATAGGAACACAATAAACTAGGATCTGTAACGCTAAGGTCAGGGCACATTTTAAGCATAATTAGCATGTTCCGCCTACTTAGCGGAGTATCTGAAGAAATTTCGTTTTTCGTCTCGAACCCTTTACACTAAAACGATCACAGATCAAGAAATATTACGTTGAAAGAGAAAAAAATTGGCCCTTGAGATATTGTAACCCTCTACATCATAAAACCAATCGGACTGCACAGAAACCAAAATTGAGTCAGATAAGCTGAAAACACGCAAGGAGTAAAAAACCCATATACTTTACATTTTTGTGCAACAAATATTAAGTGTAAAGAAATTTTAAGGTCAGATTCGTAATCTACAACTCGGGGGCAACATTTTTTAAAAAAATTGGCCCTCCGCAAATTATTTGATTTTGTGGTTTACACTTTACACACTCATTGCTAACTCGGCATTGAGTGTAAACAAAAGACCAAAATGGTACATCGTATTTTTTAATTATCTATCGTTTAAAAAAAACCGCACCTCCCAGGTGTGTGCCGTTGTTGCTGTGAGGGGGGGCACAAAATTCGCACTCGCCGTGATAAACATCTAAGAAAAAAGGTGGCCAAGTATATTATTGGTAGCGCTATCGCGCTACCTATGATGTTCAGGAATTATTTACAGTACACTTTTCAGGAAACATTGGAAATTGCATGAGAAAAAGGTTTTCATGCTGTTGAATTTGACTGAATGTCATTTCCGAGCGAAAATTTAGCGCTGAGCGCCGGAAAATCTGTGAAATTCAGGCTGACGAACAATAAGATGACTAAATTAGTACTGCTCTATTGAATGTTTTCATAATTCGAGCATACAGTGCTTATACTAAATACACGTGAAGCGATGAAAATTGTCAACATTTGAAAAAATTTGCCGAAAATACTGCATTTTCGCTCGAGACATTCTTGAGAAATTCACACGATCTTCGTTTCGAATTAAAATATTTCTGGCACAGATGGCTTTCCTGCCAGAAAAATTTAAGCAACTGACTTAACCTGAATCCACCAGTAGAAGCACAGCTTGAACGGTGAGGGAGGACTAAGCGGGAGGGCATTGTCGAGTTAAAACAGTCTAAAAATTAGTGGCACATACAATTTATAGACGCTAAGCAGGTAAATACTGTGAGTCCTCCTAACGGGCAGCATGAAATTTGCCACTGGCCAGTATACAAGCGTATGTGATACGGAAACCAGCCATGCACGTGGGGGTCTAGACCCTTAACATGGAAAATTTTAGAGAGAAAATGAGGTCACATGAAGGCTCGAAGGGAATGAAAATTGAAAATTTTCTTCAAGTGCTTGACATTGACCAGATGCTGCGAAATAACGTAGTTTTAACGCTATTCTAGCACTTATACCCGTTTTTAAGTCATTTTGGCCAAAAGAAGCTTAATTTTCGACCCTCTCCGTCGACTGTGTCCAACCTATTTTGCTATCTTGAAGGTCTGAACCTGGTTTCTGAATGGAGGTGGTCTCTATAACTTACAGTACCAGTCACAACTAACCCTACTTTTTTCGCGGGCTGCTCGCGAATTGCCCGCGAAGCATGCTCGCAAGCCCACCCATAAAAAGTGCAGTTATTTGAGTGGCGCATTTATTATGCATGCCATACTGTAGGTCAGAAAGTAATTCATTTTTGTGACCGCCTGATTAAAAGAACAAAGGTTAGTGTACCGCCGCAGGAGGCTCCAATTCATCAATCATTTGGGCGTGCAAAGTTTTACACATACTTGCAACCTACACAGCATATTGTAGGTTACCTATTACTTTCAGTGACCATGCAATAACACGATTAGTAGATTGGACGTTCCTATTTAATTGGTTCCCGCAGGGCAATGAATAAACACTGCACCGTTTCTGCCTTCTGCTCTATAATCCCAACCAGCAATTATACGTATGTACCTCTGCATGTTTCGCTCGATATTTTGTACAGCACATTGTATTATTTTCACTCAGTAGAGAAATAATAGGATTTTGAAATGGAATTATTTTTGTATATTATGGCTCTTTGTTCTATGCAATACTTCGAAAGCGTATCACAATTATTTTCAATTTAAAGTGAACATTCATGAAGCTAAAAAGTGGTTGGAATTGATATTAATATGGTTCTCTGAAGTGGCAATAAATATTCTAGAGAGAATTAACTAAAATAATTTTAGAATTATGCAGTTATGCAGCCCTACATCTAGTGCTTTTCTCCATCCAAAATTATGAAGCGTATGAAACTGGTATCGAATAAATACAGATTGCGTTTCTGATGCAATGGATAATGCGAAACGCAATTTTATCTTATTTTACCTGACAAGTTGTATGTTTTGTGATTAATAACATTCATTTACTTTCTTGGCGGTCTGCACGCCATATTTTTGTTCATAGAATGGATTTTAAAGGTTTCAAGAGCAGAAACAGCTTTCTCAAAATATTTTTATTCTACTTTCAAGCATTTTCAAAATTTTTGGCATTTTGCACCAAATGCTATATGAGCGGTAAATCAAGCTTAGCTTCTTCCCGCTTTAATTTAATAAATTTTCCGGCGCTTCGCGTCAGATTTTCGCTGAAATTAAAATCATTTAATCATTGAGCAATACTGTCGAAAATTAAAAAATTTTCCGGAAAAACGTTTCGCCGAAAGCGACTTTGAATAAAAATAGACAATGCAAAATGCAGAAAAAACGTAGTTTTGCAGGCAATTTTCAGATCTTGTTTTTGAATGTTTTTGGAAAAGTTGGGGTACCTAACGTCCTGAAAGTACTAGATTCGCCACTGTGTGCCACATTCTTGTTTTGGCGCGTTCCGAATTGGAGATTCCATTACTTTTGAGTTGAACCGGAATTTGAGTACAATTTTATTTATTCGACGAAAATGCTCAATTTGGACAATTCGTACATGATGCTCTCGCACTTCGTACTTTGCTGGGCACCACCAGACCCAGTGGATACCAAAAACGCAAGAAAGTTACGTGTTTTTGATATCATTTTGTCGTTTTTTCCGAATAAAAATTTATGGTGTTTTTTGCTTCTCAAACATCTCATATTTTTGACGTTAAACGCAAAATAGCCCGAGATAATCTTAGCTAAAACGCCGAAAATGTTCACAAAGGCGCAAGTTCTGGTGTTTGGAGCATCACGTCACACAAATTTACAAATTAAATTCAGAAAAATTTAAATACAAAACTTAAAATCAAACACAGTTCATCTTAATCTGCCTGTCAGGTATAATGCACCTATAGCGAAAACCTACAAATATTATCCAGAACATTTTCTAAAACAGACCCATTTTAATATTAATGATTCCCGCTTTCCGTCCTACTAATGCGGAATATTTTCTGCGCGGCTTATTTTGTGCAGCTACAGTATACCAACGTTCAATAAGAGGAGCAGACGCAATCAACGCCAATATTGTATCGCATTACGTTATATGTACACTCTGCACTAAATTCATATGTAGAGACCTAACCAAATCCCCCTGCTGCTCGAATTCAGACGAATAAATTTCCCTCTTGTAAAAAATAGGTACACAAGCAAGTATTAGGTACATACCATCCATTGCGTTAAAGAGCACTATGAGTTTTGCGTTGCCATCAAGCCATCATTTTTATGACCCTGCAAAATTACATTGCTTGGACAGGAACATGTCAACTGATCACACGCCTAATGAAGTGAAATAAAGTGCGATAATGCTCGCAAGATCTTTTTTGCGAGCAGCGCGCGCATACGTGGGCAGCAAGAAAATTCTGGGGGGGGGTGCAAGATTTTTTTGAAGGTCGAAAAATGGCCTTAAAAATGGTGGTATGGCGATAAAAACACCATTTTTCGACGTTTCTCATCAAGCACTATCCATTGGCATCAAAAAATTGCGAAAAAGACGAAAAAATTTTCAAAAATTGAATTCTGGGGGGGGTATTTTGATTTCTGGGGGGTATTTTGGTTTCTGGGGGGGTGAAACCCCCCACGCCCAGGTGTGAGCGCGCGAACTGCTCGCGTGCAAGTCGAGCAGTTAGTTGTGTTGTGACTGGTACTTACATCAGATAAGCTACAAATTGCATAATAAATTGCATAAAATAAGAAACTATTAGACCTGTAAGACTTTGGCTGCTTTGCTAGACAAATGAAAACTGAGCCTGTTAAACACGAACTCCATTGACAAAATTTCAGTTAATATCCACTGTAAACCAGTGCCGTATCCAGGATGTTCTGACAGGGGCGGATTCCTAAATTTTCCTAATAGTGTCAAAAATTGTCCACAAAATCCGCTCATTAAGCTTAAAGTATCGATTTTCACCATCTTTTGATAGACAGAATCAGTTTTCATCTAAAAAAGCAAATTTTCAAAATATTTCTCTGAAAAAAGGAACAAAATTAGTACAAAAATCGGCGCAAAGCGCCGAAAAAGAAGATACTCGATAAATCATTTTGAGAACTGAAAAATCCCAATTCTGTACATGAACGACTCTTCTGACGTAAAAATAAAGTTTTTGGAGCGCCAAGAAAGTATTAGTGAGTACTACAAATATTAAATAAAAATATTATTATATTGATTACTATAAATACCAAAATTTGAAAAATCGTCGTAAAAAATAGCGTCATTTTCTATTGCACCTAAATATTTGTTGACGACAGAGGCGGCCGCCCCTGCAAATCCGCGCATGCTGTAAACGTCACTATTTTCTGTAAGGCTCATCCCGATTCGAATCAGTCCTCTCATTTTAAACAAATCTGACGCTTTTGATAATGAAGGGTTTGATTACTTTGCACAAGAGCTACATTTCTTTGGTGCAGTTTGACTAATAGAATTTCCTGGATAAATGATAGTTTCATCATTTTTTGCGAACATTTCAGATAAAAGAATAAAATTGCGAGCGGTTAAATCAAAATTAAAATTTGAATAAGTGAGAGCAGATCCAGCCGCAAGGTACATGTACCTACCAGTGTAGACTGCGCTGAGCGTCACTAATGGATCCACGATTTCCTGCGGTACCCAAGCTTTTCCCAAAACTCAGGAATCGTACTAAAAACCCGTTCATTACGCGTGAAGTACCGTTTTTCATCATTATCTTGTAGACCGAATCCTGGCTACAGAAGCAAATTTCGACTTCCGACGCGTGCAGTAAAATACAATTCTAGTTAAGGAGAAAACTGTTTAAATCATTACTCTTTTACTCACCGGCTTTCCACGTTATTCGGTGAAAAGCGCTGAAAACCTTGGAAAAATCTCAAAGTGGCCGAAAATTCGAAGAAAACTCTTTCTTCATCTCGCCAACTATTTTGGGCCAAAAAATGAGAAGCGGCCAACTCTTCTAAATTCATCACTGCTGAGTGTGTAGAGTATATGCTGACTAGCAAAGAAAAATGCTCCGATGGAACAAAAAAGATGAATATGCTTGGAATTGTGGATTATTATGGATGTAAAAGGAGGGGACTAGGAAAAATCTACCTAAAGTCGGAAAATCTGCTAAAAATCACACTTTCTCTAAGCAACGCAAAAAATCGATGTATATTCTGCGGCCAACAGATTAAAATAAATATTCAACCATAACAATGATTGAAACAGCAGCACGTTAGCTATGCAGTAGCTATGGGAAATGATATTAAGTAAACTAACAGTCTTCCAAGCCAATTGAATGAAATAGCAAACATCGAAGACAATTGAAGACATGGTTGGTTTAAAACAGTAGGAAACGCGTAAGTTGACTTGAAACAGACTAAATGTAGATACACTAGCATGCCCGAAACGATTGTATGCACTAATCAATCGGCTCCTGCTTTGCTTGCTATAATGCTCATAACAAAATAAAAGAACTTTAAATACAATACCTCTTAGTTTTCTATCAATCAGGTGCCAGCAATTTAAAAAAGTAACCTTGATAGATTACGTTTATACACTCTTATCTGAAACTTCGAACATTATTTAAAAAAGACACTTTTTTAGAGGCCGCAGAATATACATCGATTTTTTGCGTTGCTTAGAGAAAGTGTGATTTTTAGCAGATTTTCCGACTTTAGGTAGATTTTTCCTAGTCCCCTCCTTTTACATCCATAATAATCCACAATTCCAAGCATATTCATCTTTTTTGTTCCATCGGAGCATTTTTCTTTGCTAGTACACTACTTTTAATTAGCGTGATTTCAGTACATCAGTCAGTAAACACAATCAGTAATATGCCACAATAATGACAACAGTCCAAGAACGCGGAAAACAATATTGTTCTTAACATCAGCATTATCCTTTTTAAACAAGACAACCTTATTGACACCATCCATTTTCAAATTAAAACTGCATTAAGTTATTTCTTCTTAATGTGCAGTTCACTTATAATCAAGCACAAAAATTTAACCAACGAATTCACATTGCAAATCCTCACTCAATCAATACACAAGCACAATGTGTTGTGACTTGAAATTGAAAACACCCAATTTTCAATTTTCAAATTGAAAATTGGATCAATTTTCAAATTGAAAATTGGATCAATTTTCAAATTGAAAATTGGGTCAATTTTCAAATTGAAAATTGGGTGTTTGAATTTGCGATAAAGAAAATAATCAAAAGATAGTCACTTGGTTTATTTAAGCCGAGTAATAAAATAACGACCGTCCACCAATTCCAAACTAAATGCGACTAATCTGATCACTATGAAAAAGTTTTGAAAAATGAGCTTGCGAAGCGAGAGTTGTAAACCAAGAGAAACTTAAAGTTAAAACCTACCATTAAATTATTAAGAGACTTATAAAAGATTTTAAACTTTAAGAAAATGGAAAAGGCGGGATGTTGGTAAATTAGAAGGCAAAGTTTTTCGGCAAAAATTCAAAAACTTCACGCAAATATCAAATGTAAGGAACACTAACGCTTCGATTTGGTAGTAAAATAAATTTGTAGTATAGACTACATATTAACAACAAATGAATAGTGCAAACTTTACACAACTACTAGGTGTAGAGAATGCTAACAGTTTACGGCTTATTAATGTACATGATTACAATAAAGCTGCATATCTTTGTCGACTTCTGTGCACAGTAGTGTGATTGCTGGTTCATTTTAAACCACTTTTGCAGGCAATTTACATCAATTAAACGATAGCTCTCCATGTGCAAGATTTTGTGAAACATATTATAAACACGGCTAAGAAGGATTTAACTTTAATGCAACCCATTTAAGACAAAATTACATTTCTTCAATGATCTAAGGACACTTGAACATAATTTTTAAATCACTTTAGATTACTTTTGAGGGTAAACAAACTCACTTAATTGATGTCTCACATATGAATCCTTGAAAATTTCTTGACTTCAGTTACAAAGTCTCTGCAAGTCTATCGAATTAAGGTTAACACGTAATGTAAACTTTACACAAACACATAGCGTAAAGAACATTTTAGTCGGATTCGTAATTTTGATATTGCTCCCATATTACTTTCAACATTTATTTAAAAATGAGTCCATAATGTTTTAAAGACAATAAAGATTAGGTTTAAACCACTTTGCAATACTGCTGAGTGTAAGCAAGCGCGCCCAACTGACGTATATATTTCATTCCCTGTAAATTTTTATATCTCAGGAAAAAATTTCGGATTTTGCAATGCTCTAGAACAAAGGCTAACATGCAGTGTAAAAAATTACTCGGATATTATGATCAACATTCATGAAAAAATTATGTCTCTACAATGGTCTTAGGACATATAAACAATGAGTGTAAACTACTTTACATCACTGTTGGATGTAAACAAACGCACCTACGTGACGTCTCACATATGATCCTTTGAAAACTTCTAGACTCCAGGAAAAAATTAGGTTTCTGGAATGCTCAAAAACGAAGATAAATACATATGTAGTGTAAACTTCATGTAAACACCTAGTGTAAAGAAGATTTTAGTCAGATTCGTAATTTTGATATTGTTCCGATATTACGATTAATATTTATGAAAAAATTAAGTCTACATAATGTTCTATGGGCAAACTAACAATTGGTGTAAACTACTTTACAACACCGTAGAGTGTAAACATATGTGCCAGACTGGCATATCAAATTTGGTTCCTGGTCCATTTCTAGACTTGATAAACGTGTCCCTGACTCGTATCCGGAGAAGCAGGTAGAAAAAACAAGACAGAAACGCATTTTAGACTCCAAATTTTTGACTTTACACTCGCAAAATATTAATGTATAGACAATTTGCTTTGAAATGCATCCGATATGAAGCACTTTATTTTTATTCTATTAGACTTATCCCGACTTCTGGACGGAGAAAGTGGCGAACAAAAAACGCAACAAAAACGTATTTTCCATCATTTAGAACACTGTAAACTTTAAAATTCCGTACCGAACCCTCCATTGAGTTTAAAGAAATTCGGTTTGGTACAATTTGTAGCTTTTGAATCGTAGTACATTCCTGTGAGCCAAAATTCTCTTGCAAAAATTATTTGGTATGATTTATTAATCAAAATTCGGAAAAAACGTGTTTTTCGCCCATTTTTTACCTCTGATTTCGAACTTTACACCTCCATAAATAACTCAATATTGCGTTTTTTAAATGCGGTTTGCTGTGATGTTTAGCCCCTGTAAGGCACTTTATTAATGCTGTCTTCGATTTGCACTGACTCATAAGCGGAAAAATTTGGCAGAGAAATCTTAGTTAAAATCCGTTTTTTTACACCATCCACTAGAGTGTAAACTTTAAACCCCAGGATCTAACTCACCATAGAGCATAGAAGACTTTGCTTATATGCAGAATGTAGCCCTTGATCCGCTCTACATTTCTGTCAGAAAACATTTTAAAAACCTCATAACCGGAGTTAGTATCGGACATAGGAAGGTTGAAAACTCGACCAAAAAGTGCTTTTTCACCCCCAGATTTTCGCACTCTTTACACTGCCGTTCGATAAATAATGCGAATTTTAAAAAACAAAAAAAGTGTCATCTGTAGAATTCATCCCTCTATTATCCTATTCTGTTCAATCCTTCGAGTCATCAATACTCAGTTGTCCACATGCCGCAGTAAAAAGGTCCCAAAATTTGTCCTATGTTATAACGTTACACAAAAACTTTACACCTTCTTTACACAATCAATTTTGAGTTTCAAGAAAAACAAAAAAACAAGGGCAGCGAATTTTTTTATTATCTTTCTTTTAAAAAAAACCGCACCTTCCAGAAGTGTCCCGTTATAGCTGTAGGGGGGTGCCCATGTGTTGGGGGTACCCAAGTATATTATAGGTACGCGCTAACGCGCTACCTATGATTGATATTCCCATAAATTTGCTACTGATCTGATCCATAAACAAAATGATCGACCCGTAAAACATAAGAGGCTTAAAATTCATTCTTTACTCAAGTATTCGAAACAAACTAAATACACAACTTAAGCACACAGTAAACATTGCGGAGAAAATAACAAGGAGCAAACTGAATCGGGAGCGAGAATGAGCGCATTTGCGTAATTTATAACAACTATATGTGCAAGCGTGAAAATTCTTGCGGGGTGAAATAAAAAGATTTTACAAAAGATTATTTTTCGGGTTAAAAACGATGAATACGTCAGATACACAATTTTTCGACGTCTCTGACAATGCTCTTTTGTTCTAACGGTGAAAATAAATAAAAAAACGAATAGAATTAATAAATTTTTCAATAAATTTCGAAGATCGAAAATTAAACGAAAAGCTCGAATTTGACCTAACAGTTTTAACGGCGAACATATATAAAGTTGAAGCATACATGCACATAGGGGGTTGAGGGGAGTATAACCCCCTGAGGGGTCGGACAGAAAGGCGCTGTCCGACGATTCTGAGCTGACGGAACATTTTCTGCGTCATTTTTTAAGACAAAAGCAGTAATGATGTCAAAATTTGATTTATGATTATATGCTCTTTTTACTCAAAAAGCACCCAAAATTTGTCAAAATGGTCTAAAACGTCAGAATTTCTCGCCAAATCGATAAACATCTATATTTCAAGTGTTAAAAGCGATAAAATGCAGTCAAGAGGGACTAAAAATGCTAGAAAAATGCGGTATTGCATGAAAAAGCGTTTTACGGACTTTTTGACCATTTTCGTCATTTACATAAATACAAAAAATATGAACAATAAATTTACTGGTTCGGATTTATGAATTTTCAGCCCCCTTGATAATCCTGATCTCGTGCATCTATGAGTTGAACATAGGAAGCAAAAACGTATAAGTACATGGTATTTCACTGCTGCTGAGCATTTTGAGCGATTGGCACAAAGGCATCCTGTATCAACTTCAGGTTTGAAGCACAGACTGTCTCAGTCCATTCGTTACTTCTTCGATTAATGTTTTTCTTGATAGCTTTCCATCGAGGCAAATAAGAGGCTAAAATCGCTTCGCGACTTGACGTGTCCACTTCTACTGGCTCGGCAAATTCTGGTGGCTCAAATATTGAGATCCGTTGTGCTTCCTTATCAGCACTAATTTCGATGGGAGGCATCTTATCGATTATTTTTCCCACTGACTGCGAGGTAAAAATGGAAAATATGCATTTTTAAAATAATCAGACAAATACTCATAGACTCATTGGCAAAATCTGGAAGATGGGCGGACGACTGGTTCGAAATAACTCGAGGATTATTGCATTCTACAGCGAAGATCAATATTTTAACGACATTTCTTAGAACAAATATTTTTTAAGTATTTTAAATATCCGTACTTGAACAATGCACTGCACGTGCTATGCCCAAAATTTTTTGTATCCTTACATATGAACTTGGACAGATATGAAAAGTAATTAAACACATTTGAGATTAAGGGGTGGTGTGGTGACTAAAATTTAAGACAAACACTAAAGTGCATAACTCTAGTCAAAAAGCCAGGCAGACAAAGTCCAATTCGCTAGGGATGCCATTAATGATAATGTGTATGACACTCATTTCTACTTTCTTCAAGCAGTACTATATTCCTTTTTACAACTGATCAGTCGTTTTGGCTTTCTATCCACCAATGCACACCACGGTTTTTTTTGTATTCGGCAAAGATTTTTCCCGATGTACAAAGACTTTTCGGGACCGTCTTTGTACATGTACAAAGATTTTTGGGAAGACAGAAATTGCAAAAAAGGTCTAAAACTCGCAAAAATTTTCGGTGCTTTGCGCCGAAATGAGTAATTGTATGTTCTATATATCTTTATAATAGCAGAAATTGCATTTCAAAAGGAAAAATGTTAAATTTTTCGGCACTTCGCGCCGTTTTAAGATAATTCTTAGTGATTTTTGCCCTGAGAGACCCAGAAAAAAACATTGGTGCACAGTCCTTTCGAAACTGGCTAAAGTTTTGACTTGGATGCAATTCAAACACACACAAAGGGTTACCATTATTCTTATCAAAATTTAATTGATACCGTTTACGTGCAAGTGGTTGATGACTTATTTTGCATAATGAGACAATGTCTGGTTGGGCAAGAAGGCAGAGCTGTTAAAAGAATGATATTTTTGGATAAAGGGTACTATCTACTTTATATTACAACCTCCTAAGTAAGTACACACTTTGACTGATATCCATTTTGGGAGGAGAAATAGAAGATTGTGAAATTCTGCGGGGTGAAATGGCTTCCCAGATCATCAATTTTTACAACGAATTTTTTGAGACCATATTTCACATCTGCCAACATCGAATAATGCAATAGAAATTTTTGCATATTTCACATCTGCCAACATCGAATAATGCAATAGAAAGTTGCTCTACGAACCGATTCAGCATAAGTGCACAAGGTCAGGGTCGGCAGGATGGTGAAATCCCAGAAATCCAGAACAGTAAATTTAACGTTCGTGATTTTTTTGCTGTTCAAACGACCGAAATGGTCAAAATAACTTATTAAACGTTTTTCGAAGGTAATTTCGCATTTATCTTGAAAGCGTTTTTAGGTCACTTCGACTGCATTATATCAGTTTTAACACTGAAAAATACAAGAAATTGATCAATTTTGGGCGCTTTTTGAATAAAAAGTACATAGAAGTACTAATCCGGCGCAAAATTTTTTGACATTTTAACTGCTTTTGACCTAATAAATGATGCAAAAACGTCCCTTCATCTCAAAATCGTCGGACAGTACCTGCCCGGCTGACCCCTCACCGGGAGGTAATGCTCTCCCAACCCTCTTCCTACGTGCGTGTATGCGATTCAGTCATTAAATGCTTGGCAATAAAAGATCTGTTTCTGTCCCAAAGTGCGGTAAAACAGAATTTATACAAACGATTCCATAAAGCTAATGATGTCATATTAATAAGCCTCAATCAAATTACACGAAGGAGCGACCCAATTTCACACATACACTCAAAACATGTCACGCCACAACTACAAATTGGATTTGTAATCACTGCATTTGTTTACAAAACAGGAATGGACAAACTTTGTCTCAAGTTTTAATCACCACCCATTAGCCCATTAAGTATAAGCATGCATAGAGGGATGGGGGATTCTCTACCCAAATTCGGACATCCCTTCATACATCCCAAAGCCAGGAAATTTCTGCCCCCCCCCCGATTTTTTCAGAGAGTCGAATTTTTTGGCCGTTTACAGGCATTTTTTGACCGTTTTTGGCCCAAAATTGGTAGTCGTTTACCCTCCCCCAAAAATTGGCCGGGAACCACCAATTTTGAGTTGTTACATGTATGAGTATAACCCCCAAAGGATAGAGCTCTATTTTTAAGAACAAAGAAAAAACGTAGAGCTAAAGATAAAGATTGATGATTCCACAAAACTTGAAATCCGCGACAGACGGCGTATTATGTTCGTTCTGCTTTTTAAACTGATGTCAATTCGACGTTTTTTATTTACAGCAGTTTTTAAGGCCGCTTTATCTCGATAAGGCTGAAGATTTTTTAATCTGTATGTCTGGTTAAGTTTCAGGTCGGGTTTACTACGCGCTTTTGACCGTAACTATAAAAACAACATGTATACGATAATAATGAAATAGTAAAATCATAAATATAATGCATCTAAAGACAAATAGGATGTCCGCCATTCGAAAAAGCCTTTCAGATATATTGGGTTCCTATTTCCTAATTTAGGGTAATCCTTTTTAGGGTTCCTAAGCATATCTACCACGTGCGGTAGAGAACAGACAACTTTTTTTGCGTAAAAATGGGGCCTTTTATTCCCGTAGCGTGAAGTAAAAAGCCATAGCTTGAAAAGGTATGTATAGTTGCTCAAAAATGATACTTACGAAACTTCTGACCGATTTCGCTGAGGCCGAAGATTCTGCTGGCGCTAATTTAGACGCTGCATGGCTCTTACCCTTCAGCCATATGCGGCAAAGTTCGTATAAACTATAGTCTTCGGTGGTACTTGGCAGCTCAAATGGTTTTTGACGTAATTCAAACAAGATCCCTGTTCAAAACAGCTTAGTATTCATTTGCATGCATGTGAAGCACGCAGAAACAATATAAATTTTAATTAAATTGTCAATTAATTCATAATTACAAACGCCCTTCAGGTGTGTATAGATCTGGTCAAGTCCTACGATTAGATCAGCGAAAATTTTAACGACCTTTTAAGCATACACACATTATTGATGAAATCAGCGATATAAGCGTTCGAGGCACACAAGAGCATCGGAAGGAGTAAGAGGGGTTACTACCAGACATGCATGTAAAGGAAGGTTTGGGGTCTTGACTACACGTGAGCGTGGGGGTTAGAGGTATGCACCCCCATCCCCAGAAGGCCGAATACCCCCAGAAACCAATTTTTGATTTTTTTTGTTTTTTTCGCAATTTTTTGATGCCAATGGATAGTGCTCGATGAGAAACGTAGGAAAATGGTGTTTTTTCGCCATACCATCATTTTAAAGACAATTTTTTGACCTTTGAAAAATCTTGCACCCGCCAGAATTTTCGTGCTGCCCACCAATGGTCCCGACCCTCCCCCAGAATAAAAAGATGGGAGGTTTTTTTCTGGGAAAATAAGGCAAAATGAAGGCCAAAAATGGATGAGAAAATATAAATTTTCTTCAAAAGTGCCTTAAATTGACCAGAAACTGTGCAATAACAGTTTCTGATTTTTTTTCTTCAATAACAGTTTTTTTAACACTATTTTAGCGCTTATACCAGTTTTTGAGCTCATTTTGGTCCAAAAAACTCTGTTTTAGACCCCCAGACCGGCTGACCTCCCACATCGGCCATTCTTTGCACCTGTGGTTATTACATCTCCCTCAGATTTTGCAAAATTGGAGGCGATTTTGGTGCAACATAAATGGCTGCTGATAAACGTTTGATCTATAGTGGAAGAATACAGCTCACTTGACATGAAAGTTCAGTCTATCTTGTCAGCTTACATCAAAAGAATTAATTTTTCCACAATCTTTCACTTGATGTCAATTGTTTGTCACATAGTAGTGAACATACATGGGCACGCTCAAATTTTTCAGAGTCAAATGACTCTCCTGGAAACTGTGTGGTTAGTCATATGCAGAGCACGGTCGATCTGGAGGGAGGGTGAAAAATTGAGATATTTTGGGCCAAAATGTCCTCAAAATAATATGAATGCTAAAATAACGTTAACTATGTTATCCCACACTTTCTGGTCAATTTCGAGCACTTTTGAAAAAATTTCAAATTTTCATCTTTTTTCGGCTTTCATATTGCCTCATTTTACCCAGCAAATCTTCAAAACTTGCGGGGTTGGTCCGGTTTCCCCTACGGGTTGCGGGGATGCTCAGTCGCCAGGGTCAAGTCCTTTGACCCTGAATTGACCCTGTGCTCATGTATGATAGTGAATTATAAACAGAATACATTGTTTTAAATAAGCACTTTTCAAAAACGTACATTTTATAATTGAATTCATCTACTATCTGACCTCAAAAAATAACGTTTTAATATGTTTAAGCAGATAGCAATATCAATAAGTTGGTTCGTGTTAATTAGACATCTTTTTTCTTTGACAGACAGACAAGTGCGGAGTTGGAAATAAGTCAACAAATTGTTTATGCTTTTATATTCAGATTTTTCTATGACCATCTTTAGATTCGTTTCAACAGAGTTTGAATAATTCCTCCTTTTACTTTCTATGTATATGCACTCACAAATTTCTATTCGCAAAATCGGTTACCTTCAATAGCAAATTTTATTGTATTGTTGAAATATTACTAATTTTACTTTATGCGCAATACAAGTGATTGATTGATACGGTCTTTGCTTTCGTGAATATAATTTTATCAGCTTGCTGTGGACCTTCTTTCTTCCGAACAGACAAACTTTTAATCGTTTGTCTATCGCGATTTTCGATTATGACGAAAAATGCTGAGAGTTTTTTAGACCAATCTGTAAATCTAGATATTATCCAGGTGCAAAGTAAAGTAAGGAACATGCATACTTCGTGATGTAATGAATTAGTTACAAATAAAACATAAAAAATTGCATATCCAATCAGCTGAGATTGAATCTCCATGTTAAGCCGAAAATTTGCAGAATATACAAGGATTATAATAACAAATACACTTAAACGCGAGTTACACTCGTAATTGTATGATCTATTATACACTTTTCTCCATAATAGTAACATGAAGAGTGTCGCCAGTATTATTCATTGTTCTTCAACCTCCTAACGCGTTAC
This sequence comes from Mermis nigrescens, assembly GCA_036768485.1. Taxonomy (NCBI): domain Eukaryota; kingdom Metazoa; phylum Nematoda; class Enoplea; order Mermithida; family Mermithidae; genus Mermis; species Mermis nigrescens. The sequence goes on from JAVLUZ010000054.1 coordinate 52,146, forward strand.
AAAGAGGGTTCAAGCATTTATTACCATCTATGATCTTGGGGGAGGGGGCTGGGTTGACACCATTGAGAAAATTTACGCTTCAACAAGAAATTTTTCTTCCATCCCCCAGAATTCGCGATTTTCCAAAAAATTCCAAAAGATTCGTGGAAAAGGTGCTGTTGTAAGCGTTTCCAGCTATCTGTTTGCTCAAAAGTGTCAAATTTTCGGCGCTTCGCGTCATATACTCATTTTATGACTACATTTTCTTCAATTTATTCGACTTATTTATTTTTTATAATTTTTTTATGTTTTTATGCTCTTTAAAGATAGGACATCGTTGAAAACGCCGAAAAACGATATTTTAACACGTATCCGCCATTTTTTGAGCCCAAAAGCACTTAAAAATTATACCCCCTTAGAATGTCAATGCTGTGCATGTCTGTTCAAGACTCTTGATAAATATCAGCAGTGCCTGAATCGTAAGGTTTAGGTGATAAGCTTCCAAAAAATTTCCCACACAATTGAATATTGCAAACAAACTGAATCACTTTTTTCGGCCCCACGTGATACTTTTTCGACCGGCTCTACGAGTTCTCCCTTAGGCGTACGAGTTTGCTTACCAAATGCATTCCATCTAAAACATAACTTGTCAAAATCAGAAGCATTTAGAAGATCTGATGCGCAATTCGGAAAACAAATAGTCAAACTGCAATAAGCCTAGCAGCGAAAAAACTATTTACTCATACAAGACAATTTTTGAGAAAAAGAAAATCGCCACATTAACGTTATTTTATGAAACTTTTATGTAAAAATTTATTATATTAATAAACATAAACTCAGACTTGTTTTAAATCGGCTTAATCCGTCCGTACCCGACCCAGTGTTTTTTGTACAAGGTTCATTTTTACATGTACAAAGATGTTCCCTGAAAGTCTTTGTACATTTTGTACACATAAATTTTTGGGTACTTTAATATGGTACAATAGCGATTTTAGTGTGGTAAAACAGAGTTGTTCGACCTTCGATAGCGTATTTTAGCTAATTTATGGGTCTCTAAGGGCAAAAATCACTGAGAATCGTCTCAAAGCGGCGCCAAGCGTCGAAATCTTTGACATTTTTCCTTTTTAAATGCAATTTCTGCCATTATAAAGATATATAGAACACACAATTACTCATTTCGGCGCGAAGCGGCGGAAATGTTTGCGAATTTCAGACCTTTTTTGCAATTTTTGTCTTTACAAAAACCTTTGTGCATGTGCAAAGACGGTCCCGAAAAGTCTTTGTACATCGGGAAAAATCTTTGTCGAGTACAAAAAAAAAACACTGACCCGACCCATCCCACTTTGTTTATAAGTGATTCTAATTGTCAATGGTAGACAACGTATACTGTAGTCTTTTTCATACGTTTCCGTAGAAGGTGATGGGGTATTACCCCTCTGCCCCTCAGGGTCCAAACTCGAGTCACTGTGGGGCAATTTTTCGATATCGAACATTTTCTGCAATGATTTTTGAGAACGTAAGTATAATAAAAATGTCAAGATTTTTCCAGCGGCAAGTAAGCATTCCTGTTCCGATTACCCATTATTAAATGCCTAGAATTAAATAAAATGTTTTACTTCTCAGAATTCTCGATGAATTTTTGCATTTTTATCGAACTAGGTTGAAAAGCACAATAAACGAGCTTGCCTTACCTCATTAAAGCATTTCATATTGTCTATTTTAAATTCTTTCGCATTTGACTAGCTAAAACAGGGCCGAACCCTGAATTTATTACTCTCAAGCATACACGATCTTGGGGGATGGGGGTTTTCACCCTCTTTCCATACAGAAAAATTCTCATCACCCCCTCCCCAGAAATTTGTTCATCCCCCAGAATTCGCGTTTTTTATAAGTTTCCAAAAATTTGCTATAAAAATTCGTAAAAAACGTGCTTTTTTAGACGTTTTTAACTCATTTGCTCAAAAGTGTCCAATTTTCGGCGCTTCGCGTCATATACTCATGTTTTGAATATATTTTGTTTAATTTATCCGACTTTTTCGATTTTCCCGGAACTTTTCATGTTTTTATGCTTCAGGAATATAAAGCATCACCAGAGACGCCGAAAAACGATGTCCACTATTTTTGGGCCCAAGAAAGGTACTAAAAAATTCCAACCTTCCCCAGAATTCCTATGCTGTGCATGTATGGTCCCGGATTTTGGGTTTTATCCATCCCTCCACAAACATTGCACAAATTATGAACAACATCTAGGTACTCAAAGCTAATTTACACAAATTGGATTAAAAGTCTAAGTAACTTACGAGTTATAATTTTCGTTTTCTTCATGGTCAGAATTACTTTTTCCAGGGCTGAAAATAAGCAGCAATCCATGTATAAAGAAAGGAGCAAAGATAGGATATGCTCAGTAATAGAGATTAACATAGAGAAAAAACGGCAGAGTGAAAATTATACAATTATACGTCACCAGAGAAATAAAATATCGCAGGAATCGAAGCTACACACACGGCCGATTTAAAAAAGGAAGTAATTAGCGTAAAAAAGGTAAAAAATAACTAAAAAATGGAAAAAAACATAGAAAAAATTAGCCGTAAAAAATCTCTAAAAAAGGCGAGCTTTTCCACGAAAATAGAGACCTTTCGCCGTCTTTTTCATTATGAAAGCTTCAAACTTCTGGCGCTTCACGCCGTACATGTCCTTCAATCATTTTGCCTGAGCACGATTAAAAACAGCGTATCTCGCAACATTAAAAGGAAAGATAGGGAAAAGCACTTTTCTATTCTGAAGTTGTGCTATATTTGAATTCCAATAGCTTTACTGATACTTTTTCAATATTACGCATAATCTGATCATAAAATGAGGTCTAATAGCTCTATAGTGTCCAAAATTTTGGTACTTCGTGCCCATTATCACGAAGAAAAATTTATTAATTTAGAGCACGAAACTTTTTCTTAAAAAGATTTGAATTTTTATGGTCCCATTGACGGTTTTTTTGGTATTCGGTAAAGATTTTTCCCGATGTACAAAGACTTTTGGGGACCGTCTTTGTACATGTACAAAGATTTTTTAAGAAGACAAAAACTGCAAAAAGTTGTGAAATTCGCAATAATGTTCGGCGCTTCGCGCCGAAATGAGTAATTGTATGTCCTATATATCTTTATAATGTCAGAAATTGCATTTTGAAAGGAAAAATGTTAAATTTTTCGGAGCTTCGCGCCGTTTTGAGACGATTATTAGTGATCTCTGACCTCAGAAACCCAGAAATTAGCTAAAATACACTACCAAAGGTCGAATAACTCAGTTGTTGCCACACTGAAATCGCTACTGTACCATATTATAGTACCCAAAAATTTGTGTGTACGAAATGTACAAAGACTTTTAGGAATCATCTTTGAACATGTACAAACGGACCTTGAACAAAAAACACTGATCCCATTCAAAGATGTAAAAAAATCGGAACATGATAGTCATTTCAAACTTTAAATTCAACAGCTCATCTTTCTTGTACAAGAAATTATGATTCGCATTTATCACCTCTTCAATTTTTAAACGCTTTCCATCTTATTAAAACAATATTATGGCATTCTGTTCCAATTGCTTTTTTTGTTTTTTTTAAAAGTTTTTTGCATCTTTTTATAATAGAAAACCCACTATAAAATACGAGTGTAACAGTAATGTTAAGACCTGAACAACATCGATTTTTCATTCTTCTCAAATCCTTAGAAACACGCTTTTTTCTGATTATTGAGCGCTAAGTACGCTGACCCTAACAATTTAGCAGTGAGGTAAGGTTTTTATAGATTTATTGTTTATTTATTTATAATTTTTTTAATTTATTTCTCATTTTACAGTAATGCAAGTAAAAACTTACGTCGATGCGGATTTCTTCATCGAAGAAAGTAAATCTTCCAATCGATTTCTGGCATATTTCATGTCCGGTGACTGAGTTACGGATTGCATATTGCATCGGAACAAAATTACCTACGTAAATTCAATCCAAATTAAATTCAAGGAGCAGACAATAAACAGAGTTAAATTATAGTCCGAGGCACACGTGGGCGTAGGAAGGGATTTCGGGAGGGGGTATGCACCACCAGAGGGTCAAATAACCCTCAAAGAAACATAATAATACCCCCTCAGAATTCAATATTTAAAATTTTTGGTGTTGTTTTTTCGCGATTTTTTAATGCCAATGGATAGTGCTCGATATGAAACATTGAAAAATGATGTTTTTTCGCCATACCACCGTTTTTAAGACCATTTTTAACCTTCAAAAAACCTAGCACTTCCCCTCTAGAATTTTAGTGCTGCCCACCTATGGTCAGAGGCACCGAGGCAGATAGAAATTGAAAATTGTTTTGCAATTCTGAAATCAATTAGACTATAAATTAAGATGAATTTTTTCAACCCCCCAGATTTGGCGATTTTTTGACAAAATTTGTAGAAAAGATGCTTTTTTAAGCGTTTTTAGCCATCTATTTTCTCAGAAGTGCCTAATTTTCGGCGCTTTGCGCCATCAGACTCATATTTAGACTATATTTTGTTCAATTTGTTCCAACTTTTGTAATTTTTTCTCGAAATTTCTTTAATGTTTTGATGCTCTAGAAAGATAGAGCATCGTCAGAAACGCTGAAAAACTATGTTTGTGACGCGTACCTACTGTTTTTGGACCCAAAAAAGGCACTTTATAATTTCAACTCTCAGAATTCCCATGCTTTGCATATATGCTGCAAACCTTAGAGATCGATCAAGCTGTCCTCAGGCCCTTTGGCGATCAGGATTTCCCGACAGGGCCGGAACACGGTTTTTTTTGTATTCGGCAAAGATTTTTCGCGATGTACAAAGACTTTTGGGGACCGTCTTTGTACATGTACAAAGATTTTTTTGGAAGACAAAAATTACAAAAAAGGTTCGAAATTCGCAAAAATTCTCGGCGCTCCGCGCCGAAATGAGCAATTGTGTGTTCCATATATCTTTATAATTTCAGAAATTGCATTTTGAAAGGAAAAATGCCAAATTTTTCGGCGCTTCGCGCCGTTTTGAGACGATTATTACTGATTTTTGCCCTCAGAAACCTCGAAATTGCTAAAATACGTAACCAAAGGTCGAACAACTCTGCTTTTGCCACACTTAAATCGCTAAAGTACCATATTATAGTACCCAAAAATTTGTGTGTACGGAATGTACAAAGGCTTTTAGGGACCAGCTTTGTACATGTACAAACGGACCTTGTACAAAAAAACACTGGGCCGGAACCCCGAATTTTCTTAATAGTGTCAAAAATTGCCCAGAAAAATCCGTCCATTATACTTAAAATAGCGATTTCTTGCCGTTTTTGATAGGCGCAGTCGTTTGTTGTCCGAAAAAATAGAAATTTCCGAAATTTTCTTTGGAAAAGCGCAAAGCCAGTGTCATAATGAATACTCGGAAATATTTGAAAAATCACGATAAATAGCTAAAGTATCAAAAAATACACATTATTCTCTATTGCGCCGAACTATTAATTGACTACAGGGAGGGCAGTCGCCCCCCGCTCCCTCTGAACCCGCGCTTGTTCAATCCCGTATCCAGGATTCGCCCAAGTGGGAGAGGAAGCCAAACCCAAGCTAAAATGGTTTGTTTCGGTAACCTCGATAGGATAAGTAAAGTCTATTTCACAAAATCTTGTGCATAGATTACAATTTACAAAATGATTTAAATCAATCACTAAAGCGATTTGAATTAAAGTAACAATCATGCTAATGTACACATAAATCGGTGTGCTATGATGTTTTACTGTGTAAAGTACTGACTGAAAACCACTTTTGTAGCCATTTTGTTGAACGCAGAAAATTGATTTTCATGCACAAGGTTTCGTCAAATGGACAATAGTAAAAACCGTACTTGACGTTTTGCAACATGCTCTATGCGTTAGATAATAGAATTCGAACTTTTCGAGAAAAACTTACTTTTCCCTTGATAAGTTGCAAAAAGAATCTGATCGCGTCTGCAGCTAAACTATGCAAAATGCTCCACATGTGGCGCTAAGCGCCGAAAATTTGAAGACTTTAATATTAAGACATGCAATTTTTCCAATCTTTCCGTGTATTATCTACATATCAAAATGTATTTTCGGCCAAGGAGGAGAACCTCCCCCTCAAAAAACAATATTTTTGGCGTTTCTGACGACGCTCTTTTTATTGCAGAAAAACATTAAAAAATTTCTAAAAATCTGGAGAAATCAAATAAATCGCACAAAATAATAAAAAAGAGCATATGATGCTAATCACCGAAAATTTTACGCATTTATTAAACCATATTATTAAAAAGGCCTACAACGGCAACTTTTCTACGAAATCGTAAAATCAAAATTTTTGGACGTGAAAACATTCCTGAGGGGTTAAACCCCCCAAAATCATGTACGATTCTAACATATAATTTACCAGTTTACGTGAAGTAAGTACAAGAGTAAGTAAATAACATATGTACCTACAAGATTTTCAATAAGTTTGTAAATCAGCGGCTTTTTTGCAGAAACTGATAATTAATCTGTTCGTTTATTTACAACATTACAGCGTGGTTAAGAACAGACATACGTGGGGGGTTAGGGGGTCCCCTTACCACACATGCACAGTATGGGAATTCTGTGGGGAGGAGGGGGGAAATTTTAAAGCGCCTCTTCTGGGCCGGAAATTAGTGGGTGGGTACGCGTTGAACACTTAGTTTTTCGGCGTTTCTGACGATGCCCATCTCTCTAGAGCATAAAAACACAAAAAAATTCGACAAAAAATAAAAAAGTCGAATAAATTGGACAAATGTAGTTAAAATATGAGTACATGGCGCGAGCGCCAAAAATTTGACTGTTGAGCAAATAGATTAGCTAAAACGTTTTAAAAAGCACGTTTTCTGCGAATTTTAGGAAAATTTTGAAAATATGCGAATTCTGGGGATTTATAAGGCGGGGGGGGGGTAAAATTTATCTGGAGGATGAAACCCCCATGATCATGTCTGGTCCTGACCTCTAACCCAGAATGGAAAAATGGAAAATTTTCTCGGTAAATTGAGGCTGAATGAAGGCAAAAAGAGATAAAAATTGAAACTTTTACTCAAAAGTGCTCTAAATTGACCAGAAACTGTGTACCTAATAACATAGTTTTAATGCTATTTTGGCGTTTATATCAATTTTCTGGGGTCATTTTGGCCCAAAAACGTTGAATTCTTGACCAACACCCTCAGATCAGCCATGCTGTGCATCTATGATTAAGACAGGCCAGGGCCCGGTTACAACTATTCAATAACTCAGTAGATATACATAATTACAATAATATCCGGTCGCACCACACACGATTAATAGTAGTACTTATCAGCATACGTGGGCAGCAAGAAAATTCTGGGTGGGGGTGCAAGATTTTTGAAAGGTCAAAAAATTGCCTTTAAAATGGTGCTATGGCGAAAAAACACCATTTTTCGACGTTTCCCATCGAGAACCATCCATTGGCATCAAAACATTGCGAAAAAAATTTTTAAAAATTGAATTCTATGGGGGTATTCTGATTTCTGCGGGGGGGGGGTATTTTTTGGTTTCTCGGGGGGATGCATACCCCCCACGCCCAGGTGTGCTTATCAGTCCTGTTGAGATGTATCTACTTAATAATTCATTAAAGCAGCCGCCGATGGTGCAACCGGATTTTTCACTATTTAACTAATAGAATAGTTTATTTCAGTGGTCCAGTGGTCGTTGAAAAAATAAATCAAAGACGACTGCATACAGATGTTCTAGCTAAAACGGCAATCAAAAGAAATCCGCAAGAATGTGAAACAGACCAGTTTTTCTCATACCTACCTCTGTAAGAACTAAACTCAGAGATACTTATGCACATAATTTATGTACTAAGAAATACAAGAGTTTATGTCTATAGCCTTACATTACATAAAATGGCCGACATAATACTATTCGACGAATCAGGTCAACACCACAATCTTAAGCCAGAAAACAGATTAATCATGCGTACAGTTTTATTAAGTAAACGTACGAATACATCAATGAAAACCAAGCCAGAAAAGAAACCCGACGAAAGAAAAACCAGAAATTATAGGAACACTGAAATACGAGCAATTGATGCGGTTTGATAATTTATTACTTCAATGTATCCTCGCAAATTGAAAATAAATTAATAACTGAAAGAGCCAATCAGCGTCTGAAAGGGAAATACCTACATATCAAATGTTATCTATACGACAGTGAAAACATAGTTCGAAGTTTATAGCTTGAGTTGGTAATTAATATACATGCAAGTGGAGGTCCTCTCCGATATAATTATCATAAAATTGCCGTAAATATGAGTTTGACATAGGTACACATGATACCTACAAGATTTTGAATAAGTTTGTAAATCAGCGGCTTTTTTGCAGAAACTGATAATTAATCTGTTCGTTTATTTACAACATTACAGCGTGGTTAAGAACAGACATACGTGGGGGGTTAGGGGTCCCCTTACCACACATGCACAGTATGGGAATTCTGTGGGGAGGGGGGGTGAAATTTTAAAGCGCCGCTTCTGGGCCGGAAATTAGTAAGTGGGTACGCGTTGAACGATTAGTTTTTCGGCGTCTAGAGCATGAAAACACAAAAAAATTCGACAAAAAATAAAAAAAGTCGAATAAATTGGACAAATGTAGTTAAAATATGAGTACATGACGCGAGCGCCAAAAATTTGACTGTTGAGCAAATAGATTAGCTAAAACGTTTTAAAAAGCACGTTTTCTGCGAATTTTAGGAAAATTTTGAAAATATGCGAATTCTGGGGATTTATAAGGCGGGGGGGGGGTAAAATTTATCTGGAGGATGAAACCCCCCATGATCATGTCTGGTCCTGACCTCTAACCCAGAATGGAAAAATGGAAAATTTTCTCGGTAAATTGAGGCTGAATGAAGGCAAAAAGAGATAAAAATTGAAACTTTTACTCAAAAGTGCTCTAAATTGACCAGAAACTGTGTACCTAATAACATAGTTTTAATGCTATTTTGGCGTTTATATCAATTTTTGGGGTCATTTTGGCCCAAAAACGTTGAATTCTTGACCAACACCCTCAGATCAGCCATGCTGTGCATCTATGATTAAGACAGGCCAGGGCCCGGTTACAACTATTCAATAACTCAGTAGATATACATAATTACAATAATATCCGGTCGCACCACACACGATTAATAGTAGTACTTATCAGCATACGTGGGCAGCAAGAAAATTCTGGGTGGGGGGTGCAAGATTTTTGAAAGGTCAAACAATTGCCTTTAAAATGGTGGTATGGCGAAATAAACACCATTTTTCGACGTTTCCTATCGAGAACCATCCATTGGCATCAACACATTGCGAAAAAAATTTTTAAAAATTGAATTCTATAGGGGGTATTCTGATTTCTGCGGGTGGGGGTATTTTTTGGTTTCTCGGGGGATGCATACCACCCACGCCCAGGTGTGCTTATCAGTCCTGTTGAGATGTATCTACTTAATAATTCATTAAAGCAGCCGCCGATGGTGCAACCGGATTTTTCACTATTTAACTCATAGAATAGTTTATTTCAGTGGTCCAGTGGTCGTTGAAAAAAATAAATCAAAGACGACTGCATACAGATATTCTAGCTGAAACGGCAATCAAAAGAAAACCGCAAGAATGTGAAACAGACCAGTTTTTCTCATACCTACCTCTGTAAGAACTAAACTCAGAGATGCTTATGCACATAATTTATGTACTAAGAAATACAAGAGTTTATGTCGATTGCCTTGCATTACATAAAATGGCCGACATAATACTATTCGACGAATCAGGTCAACACCACAACCTTAAGCCAGAAAACAGATTAATCATGCGTACAGTTTTATTAAGTAAACGTACGAATACATCAATGAAAACCAAGCCAGAAAAGAAACCCGACGAAAGAAAAACCAGAAATTATAGGAACACTGAAATACGAGCAATTGATGCGGTTTGATAATTTATTACTTCAATGTATCCTCGCAAATTGAAAATAAATTAATAACTGAAAGAGCCAATCAGCGTCTGAAAGGGAAATACCTACATATCAAATGTTATCTATACGACAGTGAAAACATAGTTCGAAGTTTATAGCTTGAGTTGGTAATTAATATACATGCAAGTGGAGGTCCTCTCCGATATAATTATCATAAAATTGCCGTAAATATGAGTTTGACATAGGTACACATGATACCTACAAGATTTTCAATAAGTTTGTAAATCAGCGGCTTTTTTGCAGAAACTGATAATTAATCTGTTCGTTTATTTACAACATTACAGCGTGGTTAAGAACAGACATACGTGGGGGTTAGGGGGTCCCCTTACCACACATGCACAGTATGGGAATTCTGTGGGGAGGGGGGGTGAAATTTTAAAGCGCCGCTTCTGGGCCGGAAATTAGTAAGTGGGTACGCGTTGAACGATTAGTTTTTCGGCGTCTAGAGCATAAAAACAAAAAAATTCGACAAAAAATAAAAAAAGTCGAATAAATTGGACAAATGTAGTTAAAATATGAGTACATGACGCGAGCGCCAAAAATTTGACTGTTGAGCAAATAGATTAGCTAAAACGTTTTAAAAAGCACGTTTTCTGCGAATTTTAGAAAAATTTTGAAAATATGCGAATTCTGGGGATTTATAAGGCGGGGGGGGGTAAAATTTATCTGGAGGATGAAACCCCCATGATCATGTCTGGTCCTGACCTCTAACCCAGAATGGAAAAATGGAAAATTTTCTCGGTAAATTGAGGCTGAATGAAGGCAAAAAGAGATAAAAATTGAAACTTTTACTCAAAAGTGCTCTAAATTGACCAGAAACTGTGTACCTAATAACATAGTTTTAATGCTATTTTGGCGTTCATATCAATTTTTGGGGTCATTTTGGCCCAAAAACGTTGAATTCTTGACCAACACCCTCAGATCAGCCATGCTGTGCATCTATGATTAAGACAGGCCAGGGCCCGGTTACAACTATTCAATAACTCAGTAGATATACATAATTACAATAATATCCGGTCGCACCACACACGATTAATAGTAGTACTTATCAGCATACGTGGGCAGCAAGAAAATTCTGGGTGGGGGGTGCAAGATTTTGAAAGGTCAAACAATTGCCTTTAAAATGGTGGTATGGCGAAAAAAACACCATTTTTCGACGTTTCCCATCGAGAACCATCCATTGGCATCAACACATTGCGAAAAAATTTTTAAAAATTGAATTCTATGGGGGTATTCTGATTTCGCGGGGGGGTATTTTTTGGTTTCTCGGGGGGATGCATACCCCCACGCCCAGGTGTGCTTATCAGTCCTGTTAAGATGTATCTACTTAATAATTCATTAAAGCAGCCGCCGATGGTGCAACCGGATTTTTCACTATTTAACTAATAGAATAGTTTATTTCAGTGGTCCAGTGGTCGTTGAAAAAAATAAATCAAAGACGACTGCATACAGATGTTCTAGCTAAAACGGCAATCAAAAGAAAACCGCAAGAATGTGAAACAGACCAGTTTTTCTCATACCTACCTCTGTAAGAACTAAACTCAGAGATACTTATGCACATAATTTATGTACTAAGAAATACAAGAGTTTATGTCTATTGCCTTACATTACATAAAATGGCCGACATAATACTATTCGACGAATCAGGTCAACACCACAATCTTAAGCCAGAAAACAGATTAATCATGCGTACAGTTTTATTAAGTAAACGTACGAATACATCAATGAAAACCAAGCCAGAAAAGAAACCCGACGAAAGAAAAACCAGAAATTATAGGAACACTGAAATACGAGCAATTGATGCGGTTTGATAATTTATTACTTCAATGTATCCTCGCAAATTGAAAATAAATTAATAACTGAAAGAGCCAATCAGCGTCTGAAAGGGAAATACCTACATATCAAATGTTATCTATACGACAGTGAAAACATAGTTCGAAGTTTATAGCTTGAGTTGGTAATTAATATACATGCAAGTGGAGGTCCTCTCCGATATAATTATCATAAAATTGCCGTAAATATGAGTTTGACATAGGTACACATGATCAAATTATACAGAGTGCCTAAAAATATAACTTAATTAATAGCTTTACAAGTGTCTACGCTATGGCCGTGCGGTTTTTTTACGTAATATAGAGAATAATGTGCCCTAAGTTTGCAGCTTCAGGAAACATGTCTGATCAGTGAAGTCGAAATCCCAATTGTAGTAGCTTGCTTTTTTTAATTTTCCCGTAATTCCAATGGGTCACGCAAAGCATATAGGCTTAATGGTTTTAATTAGTTTACGAAGCTTCTGCAAACCAGCAGAATATAAAGTGCTCAGCAGCAAACGTGGCGGATCATTCTTTGCATCATCCATTATTGCATCATTATATTTTTTAAATGATCTTACGATAACCCTAATCAATCTTTGCATCGCCATGCTCTTACCCAACTTAGACGAAAATCAGTCACAAATGACATAACCGTACAAACATCCCCTTCTTAAATCAACATAAAACAGCAAGGTAATATTTTTATTTTCCAGGTAAAATGTGTTGTCAAGTTGAAATTGATTGAATATAACTCAACTCAAGGAATCTGCAATCCACTGTAAAGAACAGATGAAGAGACATTTTTCCTACTAGACCCCATTTATAACAACTTGAATTTATAATTTTTCAATTTTTATATAATCGCATTTTAATTTTCTTCAATTAAAATATACCCATGTCTAAAAAATTTATAATTTAAACTTTTTATATAATTTTCATTCTCTAAAATCATCTAAATTCAGACCGAAATGGGTTAATGACGAGAAGTACATATGTGCATGTGTATATGCCTACAAAAGCCCATATCCAGGATTCTGCCACGGGGGGTGGACCAAACATAAATTAGTCTATATCTCGGGAAATTCGTCGGGATAGCTCGCAAGAACCGCATCTTTCGATGTTCTCCGAGATGCTCTATCCATTACGATTATATAATTTAAACTTTTTTGAAAAATATTTTTTCACTCAAAAAGCTAGAAAAAAGTGTCATGTCGCGCTTAGGCCAAAACAGTGGAAAAATACTCCACATCCAGCGCGAAGCACCGAAAATTTGAAGCTTTTATGTCAAAGACAGTCAATTTTTCCATCTTTCCGTACATTATCTTACCTTCCAAAATATTTTCCAGCCACAGGCCTGTGCCTACATGTGTGTACGTGCATAAGATACGTGCGAGTCAATATAAATCCGAGAAAATAATTCACACGCGTGCATAGAGGCGTGAGCGGGTAGCTACGTATTACAATAAAGGCGTCTTGAAATTTTCCAAAATCGAATGTACTGCCAGGTGATTCGAATAGTTATTATACAAAAATTTAATTCCGTTCTACCATATCAAACGACAGGATTAAGTTAGTCAGTTTTTCTACGAAGTAAAACTGCTTTAAGAATAGGCCAGCAGAAATCAGATAGGTACATGCTATAGAAAATTGCCTGGTTCACCTAAAAGCAATCTAAAAGAAAATGATCTATGAGAAAACATTGTCTAAATTCACGATAGGGAATATTATTTAAAAGGACTGAAAGATTACAATAAATTTCAAAGTAAGTACGTATGTATGTAGATGAAAGATGCACTAGGGTCTTATTCAGACATCCTGCATTAAACTCATTTAATTCCAAATCCGCTCATCGCCCGTGTAAACGAAATAAAAGAGTTTTATGTGACGATAATATAATTAATAACATAAATAATCGAGCGTCAAGGTGAAAGTTTCACGCAAAAATTTGTACAATTATTTATTGTATTTAAATCGGAACAGTTTACAGTGCACTCCGAATATCCCACAATTATTCAAGCGAGAACTTTCGACGCAAGCTGCTCAATCGTTTTTCTTGTCTTTCGATCTCAAAGCCCTAGTAACGTCTTGATCTGCTTCTGGCAGCTTCCTCATTTCACTTTCGAGCTTTTTCGCTTAGAAAACGTCGTAAAATTTTGTTAAATAAATAACGAAGTCATCTCCATTATTTTTATCTGTACTCATGCTGAGTAAATAAAACATTGTATGACAAAAACATCATAAAGAAGAATCAAAAATTAATAATTAAATATACAAAAAGGAATCTTGCGGATTGCGACATAAGTACGTAGGCCCGTACACAGGATATGGCCGAGAGGGGGCAGACCATGCATACTCTTGGGGGTCTGGAGGGAGTTTAATCCCCCAGAAATTTTTTCACCCCCTCTAATTCGCGATTTTTCGAAAGTTCAGTAAGATTTCCTGAAAATTCGTAGAAAAGGCACTTTTCTAAATGTTTTTAGCTATCTATTTGCTTAAAAGTGTTAAATTTTCGGCGCTCAACGCCATGTACTCATATTTTGACTATATTTTGTCCCATTTGTTTGACTTTTTTCATGTTTATAGACTCTAGAAAGATAAAGCATCTTCAGAAATATCGAAAAACGATGTTTTTGACGCATACCCACCGTTTTAGGCCCCAAAAGGCACTTTAAAAGTTCGCCCCCTCCCCCAGAATTCCTACGCTGTGCAAGTATGGCGCGGACCCAAAGTAAATTGATTAATATCTCGGAAATTTCGTAGAAATGGCTCGTAAAAACCGCATTTTCCGACGTTTTCCAAAATGCTTTATCCGTCACGCTCATAAATTTATAATTTTCGAAAAAAATTTATATTCTCTAAATAAGCTGTAGAAAATGTCATTTTTTGTTCGCGCTTGAGGCAAATCTATAGAAAAGACTTCACATGCAGCGCGAAGCGTCGAAAATTTGACGAATTTCTGGCAAACAGATGCAATTTTCTGATCTTTCTGTGCATTATCTTACCAGCCAAAAACATGTTCTACGGTCAAGGGGGGAGTGGCCGACCGCCCCTAAATACATACATAGGATATATATGTACATATATCCTGCAGTAGAGCATAACAGGAATACATACGTATGGTTTACGCAAGTTTCGCCCCCATTCAAATGAATGCGTCGTGTTAGATAGCATTAAAATATAAAGTGGCGATTTCCCGTCAAATTTGCAAATGTTTTACGTCATTCTCACTAAACCAAACTGGCTATTTCGACCGAAAAATAAATTTGTATAATATTGAGAAAAAGCATGAATATTTATTGTCAAAATTAAACCAACGATTGAGTTACCCCATTCTAATCGTGAATAGAGGACATGAGTCCTCCCACACACACACACACACACAACACACACACACACACACACACACACACACACACACACACACACAAATAAATTTATTAAATTTTAATTAATAATTTAGTCTCTCTTGACGCTTAATTTCACTACCTTTCTTTTTAGTTGTTTTCGGTGGTTGATAACGCGATTTTTGCTGGGCCGATCGTTCTCTAACGCGCTTCAAATGAAAATTAACGAAATTCCACATCATCCACACTTGCAACAGACAAACGGCCAGCAGGCAATTGAGGCGAATGAAAGTGGTGTTGAAATTGCCAGAAGTTAGGTCGATGCGCGGCGTCTCCGAAGTTCTCAAACCGTACCAAAAAGCTAAGACAGCCAAAGCCGCCGAGCAAAGGCGAACCAATACGAAAACCACGTTCCAGACTTTGAACCTTAAAGTGAATCACAATCATACATTATCTTGGGGTATGGGGGGATTTCACAACCCCCAAAATTTTTTTACCACACCCAGAATTCGCGATTTTCTGAAAGTTTCTGAAAATTTCCTGAAAATTTGTAGAAAAAGATGGCGTTTTAAGCGTTTTTAGCTATCTATTTGCTCAAAAGTGTCAAATTTTCGGCGTTTTACATTATATTCCTTATATTTTATTATATTTTATTTATATTTTATTCAAATTTTTTTATTCTATTTTTATTCAAATTCTTCGATTTTTTTTATTTTTAATGTTTTCATGCTCTATAAAATAAAACATCATCAGAAACGCCGAAAAATGATGTTTTTGACGCGATTCTACCATTTTTGGACCCAAAAAGGTACTTCAAGTTCACCCCTCCCCTCACAATTGCAATGATTGCAATGTCAATGTTTAAGCAACTTCCTTTTCACGTAAATTGATAAAAATTCGGAGCAGGGACTTTTAACGAATTTACAAAAACAAGCAATTTCGGAGAGAACAATCCAAGACAAACAGCATGAAATTAATTTTTACAAAAATTGTTAAAGATTCCACCTTAAAACTCTGAGAAAACGCCCATACTCTCATCATATCAGAATAGCCGACTAGATTAGATCGTTTTTGTAGAGATGAAGTAAAAAAATCAAAGAGAATTAATCATCTTCCTTGTTAGAAAACCAATCATTTTCCTAATTTAATCTTTAGTAATTCTTATACTGTGTTTTTTTTGTACAAGGTCCCTATGTACATGTGCAAAGATTGTCCTCAAAAGTCTTTGTACATTTTGTGAATGCAAATTTTTGTGTACTATAATGTAGTACAGTAGCGAGTTTAGTGTGGTAGAACTGGGTTTTCGATCTTTGATAGTGTATTTTAGATAATTTCTGGGTTTCTGACGCCAAAAATTAATGAAAATTGTCACAAAACGGCGCGAAGCACAAAAAAATTTGACATTATTCCATTCTAAATGCAAATTCTGCCATTTTAAACATATATAGTGCTGGCCTCTAAAAAAACCAGTCGATTTGTAACCTAAAAAACCACCCCTTTTTTCCATAACCAAAAGGAGTTACTGATGATATTATACTGGCGAACAAGCTATGCCGTGAAGATTACAACTAACCCCTGGTCGCTTTCCGGATTATTCAGAAACTTGAGATATAAATTTGTCGAAAAGTTCCTAAAAATTGCAATTTTTATGATTTTTTTAAAGCATTTTTGAGGGTCAGTATTTCTACCCGTATTCATTTTTAATGGAATCTTTTATGTTTTCACGTTAGGCTCCCTTGCAGACTGATGTCAGAAAAAAAATAAGTTCTCCTATGTCATCCACATAGCTACAGTATACCTTCAAAGCCAAACCTAAAAAACCAGTTGTAACCTAAAAAAACCAGCGCCAATTTATACAAAACTTAGCAGGAATGTGCCTCGTAGCACCTTTCATGATGCCTGATATTTATTTTTACAAAAAATAAGAATCGCTCCAAAAATTGCCAAAAAAGTTCGATTGTAACCTTAAAAAAGACCAATGCTAAGTATACGTTGCCATGGCAACAAAATTACTTTTCATCAAGTTGCATAATTTTGCACTGATTTCTTGCAGAGGATGTAGAAGAGACTTACCTAGAGTCGTTTTTATCACTTGAAGACTTTATTTATGAAATTTATAGATTTTTAAATGAAATCCAGAAAAAGTTATTGATTTTTATATAAATGTGATAAAATGAACGGAAATATCGTAAAAAATGAAATTTTTTTCGAAGTTGTGATCGTTTAAGGTCAACTGTCTGTTTTACGCTGCCAACCATGCACTTCGCATAACATTTTAGGGGTGGTTTTTTTGGTTCCCATGGTTTTTTTGGAAAAAGTGGTTTTTATTCAAAATTTCGTATTTCATGCAAGCTTGCTATGAAATATGGCGCTTACCAATTCTTCCATGCATAAGTTATAGGCCTAGGGCAGCTGTCAAAAATAGGTGTTTCTTCTGAAGGTATAAGCCAAAAACATGAAAATGGTTTTTTTAGAGGCCAGCACTATATAGGACAAACAAATACTCATCTCGGCGCGGAGCGCCGAAAATTTTTGGGAATTTCACACCTTTTACAGTTTTTGTCTTCCCAAAAATCTTTGTACATTTTGTACACACAAATTTTTGGGTACTATAATATGATACAGTAGCGATTAAAGTGTGGTAAAAAAAGAGTTGTTCGACTTTTGGTAGTGCATTTTAGCCAATTTCTGGGTCTCTATGGGCAAAAATCACCAAGAATCGTCTGAAAACGGCGCGAAACGCCGAAAAATTTCGTTCGTTTTTTCCCATTATAAGATTTATAGTACACGATTACTCATTCCGGCGCTGCCGAGTACAAAAAACCCTGCTTATACTTCATACCACACATGAAATCAAATCATACATATGTATTGCACTGACTTCAGAAGTTAATTGTTATTATACGTATAAGGAATCCGCATATCGCAGGACAATTGTCAATGCTTCATCAATCTGATATACACTATTTAATATATACAGAATACTCGTGTATACCATATTAATGCTATAAAATCATATTACATATGTATGAAAGTAAAAACTGTACTTCCAAACAATAGGAAACTAAAAACGTCAACAAGGAGTAAGTACATCTAGGCGTGTGGGGTTCGGGGTATGCACCTCCCCCGAAAAAACAAAATAACCCTCAGAATTCAATTTTTGGAATTTCTTGTTTTTTTTCGCAATTTTCTGATGCCAATGGATAGCGCTTGATGAGAAACGTTGAAAAATGGTGTTTTTTCGCCATACCACCATTTTTAAGGCCATTTTTTTACCTTTGAAAAATCTTGCACCTCCCCCCCAGAAATTTGGTGCTGCCCACTTATGGGAGTAAGTAAGTGGACGATAAGAGAACAAAAGTGTCCGAAGTCCGAGACACATGAAATGGAAAAGAT
Organism: Mermis nigrescens; assembly: GCA_036768485.1. Classification (NCBI taxonomy): domain Eukaryota; kingdom Metazoa; phylum Nematoda; class Enoplea; order Mermithida; family Mermithidae; genus Mermis; species Mermis nigrescens. The sequence continues at coordinate 70,684 of JAVLUZ010000054.1, forward strand.
TCGTTCAATAATTACAAAAAGTATTATTGTGTACTAACCCTGATCCAGCGATAGCTGGCTTTTCGGCAAAGTAGACAATGCGGCAAAAGTGAAATATTGTTTCAGCAGCGTAGTGTAGAAATAATATGCAAATTGCAACGCGAGTGAAGCTTAATTAATTACAAAATTCATTTCATTAATTTTGCAGACCTGTTCATAATCTTATTACACAAACAAATGAACATACATTCACTTAAGAACATAGGGATGGGGGCAGGCCCGTATCCAGAATTTTATTTCGAAGGGGATTAGGGGGAAAGACATCTCGAAAACTATTAGATGGGCAAAAATATAAGCATTTTTAAGCGTATTTCGACGAGCTCTATCCAATGGCGAAGAAAACTTTCGTGAAAAAATTTCAAATTTTCACTCTTTTAGGATAAAAATAAGTAATTTTTTGTTCTCCATAAAAAGTCTGAAATTACAAGTCAAAATATTTTCAATATTTTTATCGTTAAATCCGACAAAGAGTCAAAATTGACGTTGAATGCTAAAAAACGTAGTCTAACCACTCAAAAAAAATTGCTGTAATCTTTTCCGGCTTTAGAAATACTGCGTACAACTTAAAAGTAGCATTTTATGTCTATTTTTCTCGATTAGAATAAAAGCTTAATGTTTAAAAAATTAAATAGTATAGCGCTACATATGTGCATACATGGTCGAACGAAACTTTATCAGTTATCGCAAAGGAAGAAAATAAAGTGATACTTCTGCTCCCAAACTCTCAAAAATGCTACTCTTCTAAAAACTTATTGTGCTTGAAGGAACAATTTGTTTCAGGTGAGCAGGCATTGTAAAAGACAGTGTCAGAAACACCACATCCAACTCCCAGCGACACAGCACAGTATCGATCAACAGCAATTTTTTCAAATTGCAAAAAAAACGCAAAAGCCTTCAGCATTAAAAATTATGTAATGTAGAACAGATTGAAAAAAGTTTGAATTGATCTTTAAAATACAAAATGAAGACCGAAGTTGTTGATCTAAAACATCATAAACAAATAATGTGGAAAAAATATACCTACTCTAATACTACATGAATAATTGCGCAGAAAATTCGACATTCTATTTCTCGATGACCTTATTTACGAACGCCATCATCCTCTTTCTATGCACAAATGCTTTAAAATAGAATATAGAAGACAAAGATAATCTGCGAATAAAAATTCAATTCAAATTCAAATCAGAGAAAAGTCAGAATTGTAAAAGCGACTATTTGCCATAGAGAGTTTTGAAAAATGAGCGTGCTAAGCGAGAGTTGTGAACCAAGAGAAACTTAAAGTTTAAAGCTGCCATTACATTATGAAGAGAATTATAAAAGATTTTAAACTTAAAGAAAATGAAAAAGGTGGGAAGTTGGTAAATTGAAACAAATTTAAAGGATATGATGAAACATTACAAAAGTCAGAATCATCTTTTTGTAAATATTTAAAGTACATATATACATATTTTGTTCAATCGCATCATAACGATCGTGTTAAAGTACACACAAGGGCATAGGGAGTAGTCCCTCAGATTTTAAAAAACCGGGTACTGTCAGGCGATTTCGGTGATACATAAATTGTTGCTATGAAAATTTTGATTTTAGAGTGGAAAAATACAGCACAGTTAACCACCAACCTGGTCAGTTTACTGCATAAATACTTTTGCAGCAAAAGTAAATTTTTCCATAGTATTTACACATTTTGTCAATTGTTAGTCATATTAGTGACTTATCCACTAAATTCGATACACTGTTTAAAATTGGCACTTTTTCGGAAAAAAATCTGTTAGAATTGAATTCATCTACCTTATGATTCAAAGAAGACATTTTGATATGCTTGAGTGCATAAAAATACCAATATATTACCTATTAGAACGCATGTTATGATGACCTGTTTACTATGTGACCGTTTTTGAATTTCATCCCCTTTTGCGACCCGTACCTTGCCCACCTATGGTAAAGTACAAAGTTCTAAGGTGCCGCCCATTCATGTTATCAGTTCCTAAGACAGAATATAATGATGATCGTGTATTTTAAAACATACCGGACTGCAAAAGGATCAAACGCATATAAACATACTTCAGACAATAGGCAGCCACAATAAATATCAAATGCAGAATGGCATAAAACGACCGCGTTCGAATTTCTTCGCGCTTCGTTTTTTGAAAATAAAATTCTGGAAAGGTGTGCAGCCAGTAAGCAATCTATAAGACATAGTCTGATTAGGACTAAACATCTGAACTTGAAGATTTATAGAGAAGAATTTTCGCTTCGCACAAAAAGCCCCATCTCCAAAAAAATTTTCACCTCACAGAATCGTCAGATTTTTGAACAGGAAGCCGCTACAGAATAGCTAGAAACAGGCGAAGTATTTTCTTCAAATATGTAGATTAGTTTCTCTGATTTTTATAAAATTGTGCAAAAAAATAAACAAATCACATAAAATTCATAAAATCTAATTATTCAAAAATTATGGGAGCAAATAAATTTGGCTATTGTCTACACAGAAGAAGAATGTCTCTCTACTGTCATGTTAAACAAGCCAACTGTAGTGAATTTTATGCCAGCATAGCGACCACACATACATTTATATGTTTACGTATATAATAGATTTCTATATACATGTATTACTATCTAATATATGTGTATTCTCACCTGAATGATAAAATATAATTTAAGCAAAAAGCTCATGATCGTATGATTTGCCGGATAATTGTCCCATAAAAGGCGAATGTCGCTTAGCAATCCTTCCTAAAAGAAAAAGTAGGCGAATATAAACGGTCATTGCAATCAGAAAACCGCTTATTAGTTAAGACGCGTTGCCTGCTTAGAATATCTAAAGTCTCGAAATTAAGGACTGTTTTGCAAGACAATTGAAAACAAGACATACCCTACATATGTGCATGCATCTGTGGCATACGTGCACATAGGGAGGAGTGAGATAAAGGTACAACCCTGACTGAAGGGTCCGAAAGTTGGGCAATGTCGGGTGATACGGCCCAAAGTCGTGTATTTCCAAGTGAATTCGACCTGATTTACCTACATAATAAATACAGCTACTGTCACCGAGAGCCATACATGGACGAATCAAACTTCATACAACCCGGTATCAATGAGAACCGGGTCGGTATCAATGGGAAGAACTGCCGGTATCAATGGAAAATTTAGAAATTCTGAACAAATAGAAGAAAAATGATGGAAATTCACAAAAATGACTCTAAAATCAGTCAATCAACTAGAAAATGGAATATGAATCCAGGAAAATACGTGAAAACCATTTGAAAATCAGCTAATCAACCAATCAATCAATGACTTACCAACCAATAACCAGTCAAATAATCAATAATTAACCAATTAACCACTAAGCAACCAATCAACCGACCAAGCAACCATTTAGTACAAGGACAACCAACCAAATAATTGGGCAGCTGGTATCAATATGAAGACCGGCCTTTGTCCATGTATGCAGAGAGCCACCCTGAACTTGTGCATCTATGATCCGGGGCCAAAATTAGTGCTACCAATTCGCAAGCACGTATCTCTGGGGGCAATGGGGGATTTGGAACCCCCAAAATTCAGAAAAATATGACTTTTTAAACGTTATTTTGTGCTATTTTTGGCCTTTTTGGGCGTAGTAACCCAGAAATTAGGTGATGGTCCCCCAAAATAGGACGACCAGCTGCCAGCTATGTGCCTGCCGATTTGTATTTCAAAGCACGTCGATGAACAAGATGTCAGTATTCATGTAAATATGAGCGATTTCATTTCGCCTTGAAGACGCCTACATAATACGGTCTGGCATTCAAGTAGTTAAGGTGGCACGCAAATTCTTTTCATTAATCTTACATAATTCTAATGAATGAGCTAAACAAAATTTACGTTTTACTAAGCTAAACTAATTACCCAATTATTCAAATCTGCAAAATTTACAATGAAGATTATACATATACGCTATGTTTTATTTCGACTCATTGATGATCTTAAATGCTCGCTCGATCCCTTCGATCTGGCCGAGTCTACGAAAACATGTATAATCTGAAGTCATTAGATCGTCAGGCCTATTGTACCAGGCCTAAGCCAGCCAAAGGAGTCCAGCATTTTGAAAGTATGCACTAAATAAAAAAAATGTCGTTTTCGTGTCAGGTGTACAGAATCCGAGTTTTCTGCAGTTTGTTCCATAAAATTTTTGATAATTGAAATATCATGTCTAGACACCATTTATAGTAAACGCATAAAACTATATACGATCAACCAAAACCTAAAAACTTTTGAAAAAATCTCTGTACCGCCGAGGCTTTGTCCACCCCCCATCGTTTGATATCTAAATGTGCAAGCCCGTATCATGAATTTTTCTCATGAAAGGTTTGAAAATGTACAATGCATTTTGAAGCGATTTCATATGATACAACGAGATTTTTCCACCTACATGGCAGTTTTTTTGGATCATTCGAATGAAAAAAATTTTAAGATATTAGGCGTTTCCTACTAATTTTGATCAAAAACCCAGAAATAGATTGACCATTTTCTAAAAATGGCCTTCTACCTCGCCCGAATCAAATGCTGTTACATGCACGAGTAAATCCTATTGGGAAACTTACTTGACTTATGATGTATCCAGCAAAAGCAGCCGAAAATAGCGAAAATACAAGCAGCTGCCCCGATTCGTTGAACTTTGACGTTTTAATTTTTGATAAATGCACTTTGCGTTGCAACTTATCCACGCCGTATTCTTGAATTACGGCATGTATTACTATGCAAATTATTGTGTAGAAGAAAATTGCGGCCAAATCTTTCAATCCGGATCTGTAAAGCCACACATTTTCTCTGGCTTCTGAAAGCATCGCAAAATATAGCGCGCAATGAGATGAAGTCACACAAAAACTCATGTAAGAAAAATCCATTCTTTCTATACATATCAATATGTATGTGAGGCCATACACGTGTGACAGGGGGATGAGGGGTTTCCTCAACTAAAGTCGGACCGCCCCCATCTCTCGAAACCAGAAAATTTTTGAACCCACTTCGATTTTTGATGAAAGTCGGATTTTCCGGCCGTTTTCAGTCGTTTTTTGGCCGTTTTTAGCCGGAAATTGGAAGTCATTCACCCCCACCCCTAAAATTGGCCGTGGACCTACACTCAAAATTTTGAGCCTTTACATGTATAAGTAAGACCTTATATTCGGAAAAATGTTGAGCATTTAAATTATACTTGTTTCCTACCTCATTTTAATAAAGATCGAATTGCAATTTTCTGCAATTTTCATTATCAATTTCAGTCGAAATTCGGACACATTGTAAACTTTAGATCAAGTACAAAAAAACTTGAGTAATTATCCCCTTAGAATGGCGAAAAACTCAAACTTTATCTCATGAGTCATCAACGATACCACCCGATGTGAACATATATAAAAGTTTGATTCAATTATAAAGTAAAAGCCGTTTTACGGCTTATAATTATGATAATAAATCTGAAAATAGCACATTTGCCCGAAAAAAATCTTTAAAATCCTTCAATTATCCAACTATAAATAAGCTTATGATAAGTCTGATATTTGAAACCCAATGTTAGAGCAAGAGCTACCGTTTTTATTGACTTTTCAGTTCCAGTCGCTACAACGACTGCTTAATAGTTTTTCTTTGACTTTCTGATCCTAACCTCTTCCAACCGTTTATAAGAGTAAGCTAATCTTAAAATTCTAGATTCTACATTAATGTACGTAATGAAAGCTTCTGTAAACATCAAAAACTTTGATGAATAAAAGTTTTTAGATTTTTATAAAATTTTTATCGATGCTTACCTAGTTACTGTTTATGGTGAAAAAGACGACAAAGACTCATAAAAAATTAAACTTTAGAGGCTGATCAAAGCATAGCCATTTGTGGATCCAGAATTTTCTGACAGGGGACGCGGACCGAACCCTAATTGCCCTAATAGTGACGAAAATATTCTGAAAAATCCGTTCATTAAGCGTAAAATAGCACCTTTTGACGTATTATGAAAGAAATTTTGTGAGTTTTAGAATTTTAGTTAAAAACATTAGATTAGATTTTTAAATTACTTATATACATATCATTACTCAATAACACATTATAAGCATGGGCATGCGCAGAGCGGAGAGGCAGCCCCCTAGCCCAAAAATAATTTAGGAAACGTTAGATAATGCATGAAAAATAATGAAGATTCGCGTCTTTTATCGAAGAATCTCGAAATTCATTATTTTTCATAAGTTGGCTCAAGCACGGCCAAAAAACGTAATTTTTCATAGCCTATTGGGATAAAATAGAAAAATTTGGAATTTTTAGATCTTAACGGATAGAACATGCTTGGAAACGTAAGAAAATGCACTTTACTCCGTGCACCGCCGAAGATTCCGATTCATAGGATCAAGAATTTTCAATCGCCCCCCTCTCCTTGAAAAATCCTGCGTACGCCCAAGAATAACAAAATCTTCATTCTTGTACAAAGACTTCTCTTCTGTTCTCTTCTGACGTGAAACGAGGGTTTTTGCAGCGCCAAGATATTCAGTACCTACATGTCATTAAAGGGAAAGCGCCGAAAAAATTGGAAAATAATGATAAAAATGGTTAGATCATTAAAAAAACACGCATCTTTTCTTTATTAAGCCAACTATTTTTGATAAGGTGCAACCGCACCCCTTCTCCTGTCCCCCTAAAAGCGCCTCTGAGCAGGCATGTAGCTAACCCTCTGAATTAAAGCCGACTAAAATTTTGAAATCAGATATCTCGGCAACTGCTTATAGACAGGCAAACGGGCAAAAATAATAGTGTTTGTGAGCGTTTCTCATCGAGCTCTATACACTATGGAAGGAAAAATTTACGAAAAATTAAAAAATTAAGCCTAGGTCATACAAATAGTTCATATACACTTGGCTCAGCTAGAAAATTGTTTTACTTGTGTTGTACTCAATTATAGTGCAAAGAAAAGCAGTGGGTACGAAAAATAAATAATTCTGCGTAGAACGTCAGAAAATTTTGATATCATCATGCATCACTTAAACTTAGGCTATTAGGAAGATAACAGCTGATAAATCTGGCGCCAAGCGCCCGAATATTTTGGGATTATTGGTTCTAAACTAAGCTAGAATCTATTCTGGCAGTCTTTTGAATGTGCTTCAAGAAATTTTAAACTTTTACCTTCGGGGGACCCTTGCAAAAAATATTCGTACTTCCAAAATTTTGGGGGGACTGGTCCCCCCATCCCCCAGCTACGTGCCTGTCCCTGAGCGTAGCCTAGAAAGAAATTTATCTCTTCTAAATTATCACGTTTCATTCTGCCCACTTACATATATTTATTCAATATGTGAAATGGAAATTAATATCTACATATTCCTATTGTGAAAGGTTAGGCTACACAAAAGTCACATGTATGTATATCAGGGTAGGGTCAGACATGCACAGCCTGAGAATTCTAAGGAACAACTAAAAAAATTTCTAACATGCTTTTTGGCTCCAAAACGATTGGTACGCGTAAAAACACTAGAAATTTGTAAAAAATAGGCAAAATCCAGTAAATTGAGCGAAATATAGGTACTAGTCAAAAATCCTTTTCCGAGTTTAAATATCACTAAAAATGCTTTTAATAAATTTTCCACGATTTTTTGAAAGTCTCAAATCCTGGAGAAGGGATATAATATAAAGCCTTCCCGGGGTAGGAGGGGGTAAGAAACCCTGAACCCCAAGATCGTGCATGATGAGGGTAAGATCAAAGAAAAATGTGATTACGACATTTTTCTAATGCAATAGTCGCTAACTTTTGACAGCATGTCAAAGTTATGTACATTACTGTATCGCTTTTATATATTGACTAACTGAACCTTCAGAAAATATGTTATTCAAAACAAGCTTAGCCCATGTTTAAGAGAAATTGCCCGATCTGAAGAATGATTTTTACGTTAAAACAGAGATGTTACATAAATCTACAATAATTTGATTTCTAAATGCTTTATTATCAAGAAGTCACCGCATATCCCGAAAAGGCAACGGCGCAAATATGACTCATACGATTCAGCGATAAACTTAGACATGGGTGTCTTAAATGACATTCGATACTTAAGACATATAGCTGCAATCTGCATCTTGCGCAGATATTTAGCAGGAGGGATGGGGCCCACCCAAAGTTGGACGTTCCCCATCCCCATTCCGAGAAAGCTTTGACCCTCCTCGATTTTTGGCGAAAACTTGCGTTTTTCTGGCCATTTTTAGGTGTTTTTGCCATTTTCGGCCTAAGATCGGAAGTAATTTACCCCGCCCCTCCACATAAAATGGCTAAAGACACCTCCCGAAATTCCGATCGCTACTTGTATGATGTTGCCCGGTCGCACCATACTGTGTTTAATGTTACATTGTTCCCCGGCTGCACCCCGGCCTTCGACACGAGTCGCGTAGTTAATCACCATCTGCCAGTGGGTACTAAAATCTTACGTGGAATCAAATCAGTCACATTGTGTTGAAGCACCACGAACATAGAAGCAAGTGGAGCTGACACTTGGAACATCAATCCAGCTACAAAAACCATAGCTACGCACGACATAATGTCGGCATGGTTTTGAATGATAAATTCTTGGCTGAAAATCGGCGGAGTTTTATTGCCTTTACGCGAAGAGGCCATACGACGCAACTGTTGGTCTTGACCCATTTTTAAAAATAAACCAATCAGACAGCAAACTGAAAAGTACAAAATGTTGTTTAATTTTTAAAATGAACTAATCAGACCACAAACTGAAAAATACAAAATGTTGCTTAAAAACACGATTATAGCGGATTGGTACGACGTAGTTATATACAAGGAGAAAATGAAGTTCTGATTAGATACCAGTGTTTTTTTGTACAAGGTCCGTTTGTACATGTACAAAGATGGTCCCCAAAAGTCTTTGCACATTATGTACACACACAAATTTTTGGGTACTATATGGTACAGTAGCGATTTTAGTGTGATAAAAACGGAGCTCTTCGACTTTTGGCAGCGTATTTTAGCTAATTTCTGGGTCTCTAAGGGCAAAAATCACTAAGAATCGTCTTAGAACAGTGCGAAGCGCCAAAAAGTTTGACATTTTTCCTTTTGAAATGCAATTTCTGCCATTATGAAGAAATATAGAACTCAACAAGTACTATCCATTAGCATCCAAAAATTGCGAAAAACGGGAAAAAAATTTCAAAAATTGAATTCTAGGGGGTATTTTGATTTGTGGGGGTAGTTAGCCTTCTGGGGAGGTGCATACACCCCCCGAACCCCCTCCCACGCCCACGTGGAATTATGAGTAATACTGTGCCGTTAAAGCTCCATAAAAAATGAAGAATCACATGTAGATACACAATTTACGTCGACCTAAGCATCTATACATCTAGTGTAACTTGTAGATCGACCTGAGCGAGAGCGACCTCGACGTAAGCAGCTTTAAACACCTTTTCAGGTATACTAAGCCTAAGCCTAAGTATAATAGAAGCAAAAACTTAGATTTTTATGTATCTTATCAAGTAAAACCGAAAAAAACATGCAAAAAATATAAAAATTTTTTAAATTTCTTTTCTTCTAAATTTCAGACAGCTTTCCGCGTCTTTTTTCTCCTTCATTGCAATGCTTCCTTCCGTAATTTCAGCCCAGATTATTTATTTCTGTCTGACAAATGTGTAAGTCCTTGGATTGAGCCGTTTACCCGTCCCAACACTCAAATCAAGAGTTGCCTGCAACTTTGAAAGTATGGCTCAGATTTTCACCAAATTGTTTTCCGCGCTTCAATTTATCATCTTCTAGCGAAAAGATTTTGCCATTCCGTATTCATTTTGCTCCTTTTCTAAAAGTATCATATCCTTAACTTTAGCCCGCAACCGTAGAGCCCCATTTCTAAAAATTAAAAAATTTCACCAGACTGGGAAAATTCCCTCCCCCTCGCTAGGCCAGTGACTCTTTTCAAGGTAATCAACTGTTGTTCAGCTTACTACTGAAATACTAATGAACAAAACAAGCAGGGTTGCCAATGCTCTTGCCGAAAAAAACCTCAAGTTCAACTTCAAACTGCCCGAAAAACCCTCAACCAATGGTTATGCATAGGCGCAAAAAAGCTCAATCGCTAAAAAAATGCCTACAACGGCCTCAAAAACCCCCATAATGGGCGAGAAACTCCCCAAATTGGCAAGGCAACCCTGAAAACAAGCTAACATCGTACAGTAGTATCGTGAAAATTTTATTCAAGACTACAAACAATTTATTATTATAGCTAGTGTAACTTGTAGATCAAAAGCCACTATAGAATAAACTCTAACGTTAGTATATAGAAATGATTTTTTTGAAAGATTGTCCTGTATTCGACATGCTGCAAAATATCATTCATTACCGTTGTATTAGTTTTAAATAGTCATATTGAACTTTTTCAAAACAGCAGTTTTATTTTGAATTGTAAAAGTGATTTAAAATTTTGTTGCAGGAGTGCGGGTTAACAATGGCCTATCTGCGTAGACTCCGTAATACTGTAAAATATCAAATCAAGCGCATTAATTGAAAGCACTGTAGTCTGCTTTACGAAATCTTGTGCATAGTTCACTATTTTCGAGAGACCGATTACAAAAGCGGTTTAAAATAATAAAGCAACAATCGCGATCAAGCATAAAAATTGATCAGCACATGAAGCTTTACCATGCGACATTGTATTACAGTAGACCGCCTAAAAAACACTTTTTAGCTGCTCGCTTGAGCGCTGAAAATTGATTTCCAAGCAAAAAGTTTCGTGAAATAGACTATGGTCGCTTAAACATTTTTAAAAACCCTCGAACTAAAACGAACTATACTTACGTTTTTTTTAACGGAAGTCCAATTTTTAGCATATTCTTACAATTTTCAAAGACATAGGCGACTTTTCCCAACTCCCTCCTTTTATGTCCTTAATGGCGCGTTATTCCATATATTCGTCCTTTTTGGTTGCTTGATAAATATTTTCCAAAGTTAATAGAAATATAAAGCGTGTTTACCTTTTGAGACCGTACAATATTTATAAGAGCACTTTTTACAATTCTTTACATCAATTTTCAAGTTTAAATGATTTTGAACGACTTTCAAAATACAATCTTCACATTCAACCGCAAGGCTTTTATTGATAGGCTATGTCCGTCTTCAAAATAAAAGTACCTATAATATTATTTTTAACTAAATTCATTTCGCTAGAGCATTGTGCACAGAGCAAAAATGTGAAAAAGAATTTTCCTCATTTTCTTTATTGAGGATGCATTCATTGCATCCTGGCTCAAAAAATTTACACCATCTGCGCAGAAAATGCGGCTCCTTATGGAGGTAGGCGCATATTTCGTGAATGGTAGGTACATATGTATGTATGTATGTAGGTACGTATACCGACTTTGGCACGAGAACACTTCGAACACTTTGGGAGACTCATTTCCACTAGAACTTAAGCTCAGTAATCTCTTATATAGTTTCCCGAGATGTTTCATAAAAAGCTTACACAAAATTAAAATCGATAAAACTACGACGAAAACTATACAACCCAATACTTCGTTATAAATGGGCTGCAAGTAATTTTGATCAATACACGTTTCATTAAACATTTTTTATTTAAGGTTAGAAAAATGATTAGACCATAAATAACTAACTTTGTATGCTTCTAAGCCACTGCAAATACAGGGCCCAGTGCCAGCACGAGGAGCTGAGCAGGCAGTGGCACCATTTTTTGTTATTTTTTTATTTTTTCGAATCAATTCAAATTTACAATGAATTATAACAAGATAGATAAAATACAAATAAACAAACGGACATTAAATGCATATTAAGCAAAAATTAAAATCCAAATGGCAAAGTAGTAAAATCAGATAAAACAACACGTTTTTCATAAACCATTTTGTATCGTTTGGCAGTGTGTAACTAAATGGTCTGATTGGCGAGCAATTTGAGGAAAACATACCCTTTTTTCAACGATTGTTTTATCCTTAACGAATTTGCAAGACATTTTATAAAGCGAACTGAAACTGATTTTTGGCGCACTTCGCGACTTTCATGTGATAATAATATTTTTTGTCGCGTAGCGAAAAGACTTTATACGAATAATTTTTTGGTCCGCCATAGCACCCGGGCCATAATCCTTTAATTCATCAGTCATGTTGCCCAAATAGCAGCCTAATGGCACTTCATATTAACAACGAAATTGACAGAAAATTATGAACCATCACAGCTAACAAAGAAAGCAAAATGCTCGAAGTTTTTCTCATCCTCTTGTTATATATGTAGTTTCAAGTTTTATCGGACTTTGGACTCAGTCACGTGACTATCACATTGATGATTCATAGTTTTATAATTTAATTAATTTTTCTGCATTGTCTAGCTAATATGCTTAAAATGCTAAAATACTACTATACATTGTATATCTATTTAGTCCTTTAGCCAGCGATTTGTGGCTAAAATTGCGCGTAGTTATGTACCTAATGAAAAAATTTGGGCAGAATTTTGGAAGGGGGCACAGACTCCAGACCCCCACGCCACTGTGCTTTAGGTAACCTAATGTCTAAATGAGAAAAAAGTTGATTTATAAAAATTGCGCCTTCAGTGACCTTAAGATGCGCAGGACAAACGCGCTCCTGAGTCGGTTCGGCGCCTACGATTTTTTTCGCTGGAAATATATGCTCGACAAGCTTTTTTGGACCGTTTTTTCATCTATGATGAATAAACGCGTAAACGGAAATCATACAAAATAAAGTCGAAGTGAACATACTACACTGCTGCAATGGGACCTTTTGAACAATTTCCCCGCCACCGTTTTTTAGCCGATCTATAATAGCTGCAGTAACGAAATGTTATATACAACTAGCTTATGACTTCTTGTCCAATTTTTTGTGCAGAAGTCAATGAAGGTTGTTTACATTTATACCTAAAATTTGATTACTGTATCTTTATTTCGTTTCTCAAAAAAGGGTGGCGGGGAAATTGTTCAAAAGATCCCTGCAATGATGTAAGCTGCGCTCTTAAAACATAGTACCAAAATCGTATGTTTCAACACTTGCTACTTTAAGTACAGGGGAGATGTAGCAGTGTTTTTTTTGTACAAGGTCCCTTTGTACATGTACAAAGATAATCCCTAAAAGTCTTTGTACATTTTGTACACACAAATCTTTGGGTACTATATTATGGTACAGTATCGTTTTCAGTTTAGTAAAACAGGGTTTTCCGACCTTTGATAGCGCATTTTAGCCAATTTCTGGGTTTCTGAGGACATAATTTATTAATAATATGTAGCAGGAGTGCTACTACACGGCTAGAAGTGCCTACTTTGAAGTTCAACCCGTGACGTTGATGTTTCATTGTTTCTTAATATTATTCGATACTTTGCGCAGTTGTGAGCAAGAGCCCGAGTAAGCAGGGCCGGTCCCAGGAATTTTTTTGTGGGGGGGGGGCTAACCAGTTTTGTCAGTTATGTTATACATGTAACTAACAATAGCCCAGAATAAGTCATAAATTCCCTTCCAGAGCAAGGCTACTACTAGGATACAAGTTGATAGCATGTAGTATCTACCTACTTTAGGTACTTAGGAATCATTGTTAGTCAATTCCCTTTATCTAGGTACTATCAAATATTCGTTTCACACCCGAACAAGTTGAAGAATCAATCAATTTTATAGAAAACGCTTAATGTATGTATGCTACAGTAGTAAGCAAAAACTCTATAGGTACATAGAGACATGCAAGTGTACCCTCTGGTTTCATTCACAGAACTCTTTGAGCATATGCGCAGCAAATAATTTTTTAACCCGTTAAAATTGACTGCAAAATTTGCTCTATGCAATTTCCAAAATCCATTTATAGGTATGTACCTACTGGAGGTAAATACCATAGGTGCCTTAGGGGCCTGTATTCAGGATCCGGCCAAGGTGGGCAGATCCAAGATATTATCGCTCTATATATCAGGAACTTCGCCATGGACAGCTCGCAAGAACTGCAGTCTTTGACATTTTTCGAATGCTCTATCTAGATCAGAAAATTCGAACTTTTTTTGAAATGATTTCTATTATTCAAAAAGCTATTTAAAATACTGTAATTTTTTTGGTCGCACTTGGGCTATACTGAGAGAAAATGCTTCATGTCAGTTTTGAAAAATGAGCTTGTTAAGCGAGAGTTGTAAACCAAGAGAAAAAAACTTAAAGTTTAAACATTCCATTAAATTATGAAGAGTATTATAAAAGATTTTAAACTAGAAGAAAATGAAAAAGGTGGGATTTCAGTAAATTAAAACAAATTTAGAGGATATGATGAAACATTATTGTTGAGAATAGGACGATCACGTGCTATGTATAACGACTCCTTGATTAAAAGATCAAAAGAGTTGGATGCTCGACTAATAACCTTGAAGCAATCTGATGTAATTGAATGATTGCTATTTGAGACATGTTTGTGAATAGCAGATAAGCTATCACCCTGAATTGGCTTTCCTGTAGCAAATGAGATGCCAGTATGCTCTGCAATTCTACTCCCAAAATGTCGGCGAGTTTCGCCAATGTAACTAGCCATACAGCTAGAACACGTATACTTATATACTAAATTTGAGAGTAGCTTAGCAGGTACAGCATCCTTGTTCTTGAAAAACCGGCTTATACACATGACAGGTTTGTAAACAAACCTTACTCTAATCTGAGGGTAAAATGCAGATATAAGCTTTAGAATTCTGCTGCGTACATTGTAGCCATGCACACCAGTGTAAGGCAAAACAAGAGAATAGCATAATTTATCACAACCGACTTTTATTTCATCACTCTTATTATACACCTTTGTCATAAAGTCTGATATGACCTTATCAATCAAGCCAAGGGGATACTCATTTTGTATTTTATCATATCACTCTTATTAATATATTGCATCATATCCTCTAAATTTGTTTTAATTTACTGAAATCCAACCTTTTTCATTTTCTTCTAGTTTAAAATCTTTTATAATACTCTTCATAATTTAATGGAATGTTTAAACTTTAAGTTCTTTTCTTTTGGTTTACAACTCTCGCTTAACAAGCTCATTTTTCAAAACTATCACCTATAGTCTGTTTCATTTATCCGAGAGCTTTTTCAGCAAATGTTTTCGGAGCATACAGTAACCCCTTCTTTCTTGTTTACTGTAGGTCGCTAGATCTAACTATAGCTATGTAGTAAAGACGGGTTTTTCAACAACATTTTTGCGGCATAATTTATTCTCGTCTTCCAGCAGATCAATTAACTCTGATAAAAATCGCGCATTCATCACATCCTGAGTCGACACTTCAAACACAATCGACTAAGATGCTAAGAAACGGCGCGAACTGCCGCATAGCTTAGTGGCAAAACCTCTTGATTGTAGTCGAAGCAACCCGGGTTCGATTCTAGCCGATAGCTTTTTGTTTAGCGCACTTACTGTAGTATGTCCCAGCACTGATTAAATGCCTAAATCAAATTTATTTGGGCGCATTAGTGCATTAAAAATGGAAGAATTCTAACCACTCGCCCTCACTGAGCTGATCTGCTGGAGTACAGTAATTCGTCTTGTTTAGCTTACTGTAGCCCTTAAAAGGATTGACTAAAAAGCTCTCGAATAAATGAAACAGACTATAGTGCACAGTCGCTTCATGTCAGGCGTGAAGCACTGAAAATTTAAAGATTTGACATCAAAGACAGTCAATTTTTCCATTTCCTGATATCTCAGTTTTAAAGAATTTTTTCAGAGCCAAGTAGGGGCGGCCCGCCACCCACTCAGCCCCTTAAATATGGCCCTGGGTGCCTGCCTACCTATTGTACTCTTATGGCATATTGAAGCATTCACATTTGTGCAAGTGTAAACTACACCAGACAATATTGCAACACAACAGTACGATTAATCAAAGATCCATGCGTCGCGACTTCAAAGCAAAAGAATTAATTATAGCGTCTAAGTCATGGTCAAAATTACGATGAATATTAATTAGGGCCAAATTAGAGCAGCGTTCTTCGCCCATTGTGGCACGAAGATGTTTTTAGACGGCGCAGAGTTGAAAATGATCGTTCTGGTGTAGCTGTTGAGACCGGAATAGTAGCCAGCACCTAATAAAATATAAATAAAAGCATCAATAATATATTTATATGCGCTACAATTTTTATTATACTCGGAAGATATGCAACTTTTATGGATACATAAATTACACTCGACTTAAAGAGACACAAGCTCAAGCAGTGGGTTTCATACATTCCTTGTACATGTCCAACATTTGCTAGAGATCTGAGCACTTCAGATCCATGATTTCAAATGAATGTCTAAATGAAGTACTAGCGTACTTTAAAGCTTTAATTTAGCCATTTTCAAGAACAGAGGTTAAGCAATACAGTCATTCTGCTGTAAATCACTTTTTTTACAAAAATCTATCAATCCCTAAATTGAGCCTTTATGTTTTTCTGAAAATTTGACGTAGTGCATCATCTATAATTTCAATAAAACAAAAACAAAAAAATTAATGTGATGGTTAAAACAATTTAATTATCAATTTTCCATAATTATGTAATAGTGACTCATAAACTTAGAAAAGTTATGTTACACACCATGCCTGCAAATAAGGAGGGTGAGAGAGAGAAGGCCACTGCCATTAGTTATATTACCCGTTGTTAACCGGTTGAAGATTCAATATTATTGAACAGTTTAGGTCTAAAATTACAAGTTTTCAAGCAAATTTGTCTTAATAACAGCAAAAAGTAATTTGCTATGGCAAAAGCATCATTCTTTATATCTGACTGCCCAATTTCATTCCTCCCTGGCCAGCTTGGCATTATGCATCTGTCCTGTATACCTTCAATGCAATGTAAATATTAGGCTCAAAATCTTCACTGCATTTAGCAAGAGCGTCCAATGCATTATTTGGTAGGAGGCCTTTATCTTCTGAATCGAATTGTCGAATCCAGGCTGCATATTCAGCAGCAAACGTATACTCTGTGCAATCAGAGATCATCAACCAACACATTAAACATAGCTTTGATCGTATCTTTGCCTGTTGCTGAAAAAGAAGGAAAAATATTGCAAATATAGAACATTTTAATCAGCAACCTTAATTAAATTAAATACATGTTTAAATATACTACTACTTGCCAATTATTTATTTTTGGAAAAAAAGTGAAATCAATAACAATTCATATGCATAGAAAAGATTTTCTAAGCAATTTATAGCAGACTGAAGATAAAAATACAATGTCATTCTTATAGGGCGTAAATACTGTAAAATCGTTATTCTCCAAGAAGAAACAATAAAGTTTTTATAAGCTTAAATCATGTATACAATTGATACGCATAACCTTTACAAACTTAGTGTTAATAAGGCTAGAAAGGTGTACCAAATATTCAAAGTTATTAGCTTTTACTAACTGCATGATTTTTTAAATCACAAAGATTATTTTGATTTCACAAAAACCTTCTCAGAATAAAGATAGTGAAAATTCAAAAGCCTGAAATTGAGCTGAAAACGCTGACAAGCGGCATTCTGCAAAGGAGTCTCTGATTTACTGTATCACAAAACTGTTTTGTACAAAACATCACTGACTTACTAGCATAATAAGGCACCAAATGTTGGAGCTTAAAAATTGCTCTTGTTTGAGGATTGAACCGAATTTCTAATTGGCTAAGCAGCTCCATCAAGTAAGGCCTATACACTGTTTGTCGATACTGCTCTCTAGCCGAAGAATACTGGCTCACATTGAATGGCACACTGTCGCTTATCTTGGCCTTTGCCATTTCTGAAAAAAACATAATCTTCAAATTAAGTGAAATTCCAGTAATGTTAGCTAGATAGCAAATTTCTTCATTGAAATTTGATATCTATCTAAACACTGAAAAATCTCTTATAATTAGGGATGTCAGAAGCACACATGGGCGTGGGGGGTCTGCTCGACGCCCCAGAATCTGGCGGACCCCCAAGACAACCCCAGAATGCTATTTTTGGCCATTTTTAGTGCTATTTTTGGCGATTTTGCCCCAGCGGACCCCAGAATTTTGTTGCTGCCCATAAATGGTCCCAAGCCCTGGCCCCAGCTCCAGCTAAAAAGTCTGCCCTAGGACATCCCTAGTTATAATAGCAGCGAAAAACTAACTGGATTGTAATTAGCCACTCATTCTTTTTAACAATCAATAACCATCATACTTGATTGAAGATAATTGAATACGTGCTACATCCATAAATTATGAAAAAAACTTTTATTTTTGGAAAAGACAGAAAAATAATCTCACCATTGTATGCATCTTCATAAATGCCATTGAAACGTTTTTCGTCATTGAGAGCAAGTGTTAGGTCGCCTTTAAGTCGTTCTATTCGTGCACCCGACTCCACCAAATCGATCGAAGTGCGCTGCAGGGCATTTGCAATGGGAACAAGCTCTGAAGTCAAATTGACTAGCATTTGCAAAGTAAAGATGAAATCAAACTTGAAGGCGTTCAGGAAGTCCATAATCTAAAATTAATAAGACTGGCTTATAAGCTGTACTGATAAAGAGTACCAACCAAACACAATAGAAATAATAATAAAGATGATAAAATAATGATAACAACAAAAACAGCAACAACAATAATAATAATAATTATTATTATAGTAATAATAATAATAATAATAATAATAATAATAATAATAATAATAATAATAATAATAATAATAATAATAATAATAATAATAATAATAAAATAATAATAATAATAATAATAATAATAATAATAATAATAATAATAATAAAAATAATAGTAATAATAATAATAATAATAATAATAATAATAATAATAATAATAATAATAATAATAATAATAATAATAATAAAAATAATAATTAAATCAACCAAAATCCCACATAGGTGTTGGATTCTCAGGTCCTGCCTCAACCCATGGCACGAGCCAAACCCCAGTTTAGCTTTACTAAAATTGATTGGTCAACAGTAGGGATGTGCCGGGTCCAGTTTTTTTCGAAAACTCGGGTCCGGGTCCGGGTCCAAAATTTTAGATAAGCTCGGGTCCGGGTCCGGGTCCAAAATTTTGGTCGGGTACCCGGCCATTCGGGTCCGGGTCCGGGTACCCGGCACATCCCTAGTCAACAGGGACAATATATAGACACTAAAAATACTGATTCTTACAATTATGGCATCCGCCGCAGAAGCATCAGATGTTAATTCAGAAAGTGTAGCATAAATTGGGCCTAGCAGCTGCAGAAAGCGTTGGACGGCTTCATGACGTTCGATCCACCTAAACAGCAGATAATTGAAGTTGGGAGAAACCAAAGGAACATGATACAAACCTTTTGCCCAAAAATTTACAGAACTCATTAGCACAGATCCTGGATTTTACCCCTCCCTGATACCAAAAAACACGATTTCACCCCTCCCTGACCTACCTGACCTTGTGCATCTATGCTTCTTTTACCTTTAAAAATGGGTTAAAATAAATTCCTGGATGCAGGGCTGGCTGCTTACGCAAAGAAGTACATAAGCGGTAAGAAAGAGCTACCTTGTTAGGCAAAGGCTGATCAGTTTTTCGCTTCTATTTCGCCGATTGACATTCTGGGCAAGCATCTCAGTTCGTTTGGTGGAATTTTCGAAAAACTGGATTATTCGTTGGATTTTACTGAGTGTAAAATTCACGATATGAACTTTGCCCGCCGAATTAAGAACTAGGTTGAAAATATGTGCAGAGCAATGCACATAAATCGCCTTCGGGAATTTTTGACGAATCAGAGACTGCACCCCGCCAATGCAGCCTAAAAATTTTAAATAATTAGAACAGCATTTAGAATGGACATAATAACCGTATCAAAACATGCATGTAAGGTGAGTAGAGGGGTTATTAATATCATTTTTTAACAAAAACGTGTAAATTTATCCATTCCTTTGCGCTAAACAATAATTTAAGGTCAAACTAATTTAAAATGTAGTATTTCCAAATCACAGCATTTTCAATAAACAATTTTGCTCATATTTTAATTTGACTAGCAAAAAGACATAGGTACTAATTTACTGGTCTGCATTTTTGAGACTGAAACCATCGTCTCCAATGCTGACCCAAACCTTGTGCATCTACATCAGTACTTAGTAGTCGGGAAGAAAATATAAGTGCGACTAACACTGTCTGATTAATAAAGAATGTTTATCAAAAAATAATAAATAATAACTCATTGCTTAGTACTGTAAAACATAAAGGTGACAGTTTGGATGGAGGAGGGGATCCCCAACCAAAGGCAGTTATCCCTCTATCCATTAGAGCCAGAAAACTTTCACCCCCTGATTCCTGTGAAAATGACCTTTTGGCTGCTTTTTGGCCATAATTGGAGGTCAATCTTCCCCCCACCGTAAAGTGGCCACGGACGATCTCACACCTAAAATTTTGAGCCATAAAATACATAATGTACAGTGCCCTCACCCGACATGACAGATGCCCCATCGTAACACTGAGCCCTGAGATATTCTAGATTGAGACCTATTTCCTGCAAGTAATTAACAATTTTCTCTGATATAGCAACTGCAGTGCGATCACCAAGCTGTAAGAAGCCAACAAAGCACTCCTTCAATCCGCCCTAAAGGAAAATCGCAGATAAAATAAAACATAGGACATACAATGTAATAGGATTCTCTTTACTTGATAGAGATAGCGAATAGAAATGGTCAGCATAGACAAATTCGATTCGTCAGTTGCTTCATCTGCTAAAACAGCAAAGCAACGCGTCTCATTAGCTTCCTTAACTAGCTTGACCTGAAAACCATTTACTCAATCCTAGAGTTGATCCTATGTACATTTGAAAGGTAAAAAGATGACACCCACTATTATCTGCTGTGCAATGATGCCCAATAACTCGTTTTGAGTCCTTTTTGATAAATAATTTGCATTTTTAGCTGTAGATTTGATCAATTCTTGTAGCTTTATATCGTCCTTTGTGAAAGCAAGAAAACGAATCAATTCACGAAAGTTTCCCTCATTCTTTTCTGACGACTGAAGAATAGGGCCAAAGTCCTGAGTTCCTCTTAGAGCAATATTTTGGCGAGCAAGGAATATGAGAAGCTGCGTTACATCTTTGACGCTAAAATTAATAATGAGTAAAAAATAATAAGTTAAAAAAAGTAAATGAAAAGTTCAGAAAAAATATCACAAGCTCCTATTTTTCAGCCGCTGTTCCTGACTAGTTTGCCGCACTTGACTTATAACGTTTGACTGACCACTCGCAACTGACAGTAAGCTTTTTGCCTTCGTAACAGACTCCTGATGATACGCCAGCTTTTGATGATCACCAAAACATTGCAGCGCTTTCTATGAAAAATATATATCAATATGAGTAAGTAAACTGCATTATTCTGTAGCAGTATCAATGTTTTTACAAACGTTTTTCAACTTTTTTGACTTGTTTTCATTTGTTTACAAAATTTTTTTACATTTTTATGCTCTAGAAAGATAGAGCATCGTCTACAACGCCAAAAAACGGTGTCTTTGACGCTTTTCCATCATTTTTGGCCTAAAAGGGACTTTAAAATTTTACCCCCATCCAGAATTTTCATGCTGTGCATGTCTAGTTTCGACTATAGTGCGCAAATACATGTAACACATATTAAATGTGTATTATTTAGGAAAAAAGTCAAAGAAAGATCATCAAACTCTTCAAGAATTGTGATAATTATGCAAAAAAATAATTTCAATACAAACACAACAGACTATCAGATAATGTACAAGGTAAATAGTTTTATTGCTCACTTTGTAGTTCATAAATGGCTTAGTTATGAGGCAACCCAGCGCATTATTCCTCTGTTCTCGATTAGCAAACAGCACACACACAGTGCAAAATGCGCCACCCTTTTTCGCACTGTAGGCAAGCCAGCTAAACTTTTCTAGCCACTCATGCTGAAAGTATCTGTTCTGGCCATTGACGCTAATAGGCAGAAATTTGTAGCCCTTCTCAGGTTTCCAGTGATTACGCAATACATTCAACAGCAAATCAGAATCCATCTGTCGTGCGGCTGTAAAATCGCCTATATCTTGCACCTCTGCAAATAAAGAATAAAGGCATTAGTCAAAATCAGACATGCAGAATGAGAATTCTGCAGAGGGGGTCAAAATTTTCAGGTGCCTCCTTGGTACAAAAACAGTGGGTACCGGGTATGCAATAAAAGCATCGTTTTGGTGTTTCTGAGAATGCTCTATGAATTTTTCTATTTAGCACAAAAAAATTTCAGTAATATAAAAAATTGAACAGATTGTACAATATATAGTCAAGACATGAGTATATGGCTGGCGCGAAGGGCCAAAAATCTTACACTTTCAAGCAAATAGATGGTAACTGAAAAAATAGATAAGCACCTTTTCCATGGATATTATGGAAATTTTTGGGAACTCCTGAAAAATTGCTCTGAGAGAAGAATTGAAATTTTTCTAAGAAACCCGCAAGATAATGTGTAGTTTAAAATAACTATTAACTACATCATATGGGTGGATGGGATAGACATTTGGCTAGGAGAGGGTTAAGTTCAGAAACGGGCATACTATTAACAATACTTGTAACAAACATTTTTTTAGGTTTAAATATCACACTTCTTAAAATTAAAATATCACAAACTGTTTTCATCCACTAGGTACGTATATTAACTTTCTATTAGTCAAAAGATGAGCTAAATCAGTTTTAAAAGACACTTCTTTTAACAAAACACCAATTTTTATCATGTTCTACATGTATAATGCACTTATTAATGAAAAATAATTGACGATTAGTGAAAAACTTTGGAAAATCAATGCTTTCAAAGTAAATGTGCCTAAAACTACCTTACAAGAAATTTGAAGTCACATTTTTATAACATACTCAATTATGCATTACACCATACAACTTGTCTACCAGTGATTGAGCGCTGGGGCGTAAATTGTTCAGATTCATCTAAATTAAAACTCTCAATTTCTTCGTCAAAATCAGCATTTCTGATGCTGCTTGTACCAGGTAGACTTTCATCTAGCAAGCCGTTCTCAGAATTGTCGTCAAAGAGAGAATTGGACTGAGTAGGGACTTCAAGTACAGCATGGTCCAGGCGACTACAAATTTAAAACACAGACACATAACATAAATCTTCTTAAAAGTATGTAAGGCTAGGTAAGAATGAATCATTCAAGAAATAAGCATGTACAGCATGATTCGAAACTGCTAATGCAAGTAGGGAAAACCAAAAATTCTCAAAAAACCAAAATCTACCTAATTATAAAACCATACGAAATTTAAAAATTATTCAGATAAGCTGAGTAAGCACACATGCACATAGGTAGGGGTGAGCCGGGGGTACCCCCGCTGAAGGGTCCAAAAATCAGGCACTGTCGAGTGATTGAGGCCACAAAAAGTGTATTTTCAAGCGAATTTGACGTGAAAATAGCCAAAAACTCGTTTTACTACAGCGAAAATTCTGGATTTTACCCTTTCATGACCCCAAAATCACGATTTTATCCCTCTTTGACCAACCTGACCTTGTGCATCTAGTGAGACATTTACTCATATTTTAAAAGTACCTATCCAATCCAAGCCCACTGATAGGTTAATAATAATATTAATTACTTACTTTGCTTTACTGAAGAAGTCTTTCAAAGGAAGCTGCCGTTTTGACATAATATATAGTAATAAGCGAATATTATAAATTTGATGCTGGGCGGCTGAAAAACAGCAGCAAAACCTGCAAGCAGTCTGCAAAACGCAAAAAATGTTAAACACTGGCAAGTAAAGAAGACAAAATTTTATTGACAAGAAAATACAACATGATCAGTAAGAAATATTTTTTCAAAAAGTTCTAATGTTTGATCCTAATGGATAAAGCATGTTGAGAAACGTCTAAAAATGCATTTATTACGAGCCACCCCTGCAAATTATTCGAGAAGTATACCACTTCGTTGGCGCTGGTTCCACTCCAGCCCCCCCCTATGCCCTTCGCCAGATGATGCATATGTATCTCTGGATACAACAAATCCGGAAAAGAGTGAGAAACGTTTATTCAGAATTAAGCTGATAAGATAACACAGGCAACACGTATGCACAGGTGGTGGAAAAAATCGTGCTTAGAAACAGATAAATAAGTACACAGGATAAGAGTAGGATTCGAAGGTAACTGAAGGCAAAAAATCATTATATTCAATATCTCATACACCAAGCAAGCAGCCCTGCATCATGACTCACAAATACAGTAATACTGCTCCGCAAAATTGTTGTTTAAAAGGTAGCGATTTTACTGTGGTAAAAACAGAGTTGTTCGAATTTTTGGTAGTGTTTTAGGTAATTTCTGGGTCTCTTAGGGCAAAAATCACTAAGAATCGTAAAACGGCGCAAAGCGCCGAAAAATTTGACATTTTTCCTTTAGAATGCAATTTGTGCCATTATAAATGTAGCAGGAGTGCTACTACACGGCTAGAAATGCCTACTTTGAAGTTTAACCCGTGACGTTGATGTTTCATTGTTTCTCAATATTATTCGATACTTTGCGCAGTTGTGAGCAAGAGCCCGAGTAGTCGATTAGTACTACACACGCGAATCAGAGCGGAAGATCCGGGAAACTGGAGCGGGTAAAATTTTGCTCACGTAACGGTGGGAGGCGGCGCCCCCATTACAAATAGTATCAAACCGGCGCGAAGTGCCGAAAAATTTGACATTTTTCCTTCCTAGAAGCAAATTCTGTCATTGTAAAGATATACAGAACAGACAATTAATTATTTCGGCGCTAACCACCGAAAAGTTTTGGGAATTCTGCATCTTCTCAACGATTTTTGTCTTTCCGAAAATCTTTGTACATGTACAAAGACGGTCCCGAAAAGTCTTTGCACATCGGGAAAAAAACTTTGCATAATACAAACAGAAACCGCGGGATGATAGGTCTCGGTGTACTACTTCAAGGAGCATTTTTGTGAACTTTTACTTTACACTTTTTTATCTCGTGCCAAGACCTACCGATGGGCCAAATTTCATTTGTTTTTGCGACATGTTATGAGGACCGTCTGAGTACGAAGCATGCGAATCTTAACGGCAACCGTTGTTGGCCTATTTTTAAGCTGGTGCACTATATCGCGCTATAAGTCAATGTCTTATTACTGTGATGCCCGATTTCTCCGTTGCGTGACGGAGTAAGGAGTGAACCGAATCGTCTGTCAAGCAGTGACAAAATTGAAGTAGCAGTAATAAGGACTTATGATTACCCGTGCACTAGGTTAAGAAACAGACCATAAGTACCTACTTTGCTTTAGTAATACGTTTTAATAGTAGCAAAAGTTTCACCATAATTCTATTTACCTATTCTAGAATACAACAATTAAAATTAAAATAATTGAAAATTTAAATCTAAGTTTAATGCGATTTTAACTGAAGCGGCAATCAAAATACTGTACGTAGCACTTGATAAGCATACGAAGTTTACTATGCAAAATCATGTTACAGTAGACTGTCTACATTCTGTTTCAGAAAACCTTGTGCATGGATCTTCGATGTAAATCGATTGCAAAAGCGGTTTAAACTGAAGTGGCGATCTAAGTGCACAGCGATTGATGAGCATGACGTTTTACTATATGCAAAAAAACCCATTTCGGTAACCTGCCTAGAAAGCACTTTTGTAGCTGTTCGCTAGGTCGTTGAAAATTGATTCCCATGCAAAAGGTTCTGTGAAACAGACTGTAGAAACAAGTGCTTTAGATTTCATCATTATCATCAGATCGAGCAAGGGCTTTGGAAGAGACAGATTTAGTTTTTGATGCTGACGTATGATCTTCAGTAGTCGTACTTGTTCTTATGAGCGCAAGATCTCCATAAGACAAATCGTAAAATATTCTATGTCTGCCAAATTTTTTCCTTAATCTTGATAAATTTCTGTAGTGAACGTCTTCCAATTCGTCAAGGATCGACGTCCATACTGTCAACGTGTGATTTGGAGATTTCAAAAGTCGTTCTTCAAACATATTCATATCAGTCTCTGCTATCAGTCGCGCTCTTACTGCATACGTGAGGCAAGCATGAGTTGGCAGTGCGTCTACCAGGTTTTCCATTCGCTCAATTTCTTGTTCGGAATATGATAACTTTTCATTGGACGATAAGAGAGGTGGTGTTGTCCAACCCAGCGACAAAACACAACCAGGCGCTGAAGAATTTTGGTAATGACTTCAAAATCATGCATTGGTTGTTATTCCAACGATTTTTCAATACTCGAGTCATTGTTCACAAGTTCAAAAATAACCAGGGATAAACTGAGACGAATTTAAGGGGAGAAGAGTGGGTGGGACGGCCGCCCTACTGGTCCAATAAACCAGATGAAAAATTAATGTCTTTTTGACCAACGACTATCGTAATTTCTCAAATTTTTTACCGACGCTTCATTAACTTTCTTAGCAGTCTGAAGCCAAATTTTTTGTAGTTTTCTTCAATTTTTTAGCATAAATTATAAAAAACTTATGCTTTGTAGACTCTGCTCCAAGTGCTCCAATAGAGGAAATAGCGAAGTAGGTATGTAATATCAACTCTCTTAAAGTCCTTTTGTTAAAATTTCACCAATTTCCCGAATTTTCGTCAAAGTGAGCAAATTTAAGTACTTTACTGCATAAAGTTACCAAAAATTTTGAAATTTTTCGAAAAAGTTTGAACCAGAAATCATGGCTGAATAAAATAGAGAATGGGGGAAATAATATTTTGCACGTGCACAGCGGATTTTTCGACCTATTTTTGATCGTTTGAAGAGAAGTAGGGGAAGGTCGCCCTAACGAAAATCCTGGAAATCTTGGTCGCCCTAACGAAAATCATTTCGATCGTTGCTTGACATTACTTAGGTACTTTTTGACTTCTCTACAAAAATCGGTACATAAAAGAACGTGTTCCCATCCTTTTTTAATCAAAATAAAATGTTACCTTTGAAAAGCTGTAATACGATACACATAAGCATAAAAAACTTTCTCTACATGCATTAAATGTTTTTTTGGGAGAGTAAGGCAAAATCATGACCGAAATGAAGAAAAATCCAAATTTTGCAAACGTACTTGAAATTGGCCGAAGACGGTTAATTATAGTAGTTTTTAAGTTATTTCTAATGTTACACCAGTGTTTAAGTCCAATTAAGCTCAAAAAAGACTTCTCTGACTGACCACAAAAACCGGCCACGCTACGCTGACCATGACCATGATATGAGAGTGGAGGTTGGGATTGGACTTCCCGCAGAATATCTCGTGCTTCTGCGATTTTTTCAAAGGATTTTTTGAATTTTTTGGTCGTTTTTATCCTGGAAATATTTTTTACTCTCAGACCTTCCCAAAATTTGAGTTCTGCTCACGCACAGATAAGTTGTCTTATGAAGTAAATTATTTCATGTAAGGCTAGCACTACTGAAAAATGTGATTCAAATAGTTATTTCAATGTCGCTTAATTCTTCATACTTGAACTGTTAGAGCTAACCTTTTTCCCTTGCAAGTTGTATAAATTTTTTGCCATTAATTTGAGGTGCAGGCGACCCTAACGGTCCTTGGCATATGTCAGCATTAAGCCAAAGTAGTAAAGCTGACTTTGTTGAATTGGTTACCTTTTTACGAACTTGTTCTATTGATTTCAAGAACGCATTCATTGTTTTGAAATCAGCTTTACCGCCAATCTTAAAACAGAAAGTTACTGGAGATGAAAATTCCAATTGTCGATCACACAGCACACATCCCAAGGAGGGAGAAGTCTATCGTCTGTTTTTTTATAACAATATTACTGACAATTTGCTCTGAATTTGTTTCACAAAAGTATGTGTATGCAATGTACCTATTTGTTTTTAGAATTGGTTAGAAGGAAATGAAGTCGACGATAGGTAGAGCTGAACACATCTGGGCGTGGGGGAGGGGTTTGGGGGGTATGCACCCCCAGAAACCAAAATACACCCCCCAGAAATCAAAATACCCCCAGAATTCAATTTTTGAAATTTTTTTCGTTTTTTTCGCAATTTTTTGATACCAATAGATAGTGCTTGATGAGAAACGTCGAAAAATGGTGTTTTTATCGCCATACCACCATTTTTAGGGCCATTTTTTGACCTTCAAAAAATCTTGCACCCCCCCAGAATTTTCTTGCTGCCCACGTATGGAGCTGAATATGAAAAA
This sequence comes from Mermis nigrescens, assembly GCA_036768485.1. Classification (NCBI taxonomy): domain Eukaryota; kingdom Metazoa; phylum Nematoda; class Enoplea; order Mermithida; family Mermithidae; genus Mermis; species Mermis nigrescens. The sequence continues at coordinate 98,780 of JAVLUZ010000054.1, forward strand.
TCCTATTGTTTTTGCTTTTTTCGTCCACTTGTATATAGATAATTTATTCATCTTATGCAAAGAATTTCATTTTAAATATTTACTAAAAATGCTATTCCAGAAATAAAAAGCATGATAGATCGAAATCGACGCATGAATATTGAAGAAAATTCGTTAGACGGTCATTGATGTGATTTTTGCTTAGTTAACAGTGTAAAGCTACGTTCTAGAATAAAAGATGATTGAAGCAAAAGCGCATGTTATTAGCTAACTATCCAGGTGGTTTCTGAGGTTTCATTAAAACGAGTGTTGACCATAGGTGGGCAGCACCAAAATTCTGGGGGGGGGTGAAAAAATTTCTGGAGGGGGTGAAAAAATTTTTAAAGGTCAAAAAATGGTCTCAAAAGTGGTTGTATGGCGAAAAAAACACCATTTTTCGACGTTTCTCATCGAGCACTATCCAATGGCATCAAAAATTGCTAAAAAAGCAAAAAAATTTTTCTGGGGGGTATTTTGATTTCTGGGGGTATTTCAACTTCTGGGGGATGCATACCCCAAACCCCCCACGCCCATGTGTGGTGTTGACCATAGGTGGGCAGCATACGTGGGCAGCAAGAAAATTCTGGGAGGGGTGCAAGATTTTTTGAAGGTCAAAAAATGGTCTTAAAAATGGTGGTATGGCGATAAAAACACCATTTTTCGACGTTTCTCATCAAGCACTATCCATTGGCATCAAAAAATTGCGAAAAAAACGAAAAAAATTTTTCAAAAATTGAATTTTGGGGGGGGGGGTATTTTGATTTCTGGAGGGGGGGTATTTTGGTTTCTGGGGGGTGCATACCCCCAACCCCCCCCCCACGCCCAGGTGTGGTGGGCAGCACCGAAATTCTGGGGGAAGGGGTTGAAAAAATCTTCAAAGGTCGAAAAAATGGTCTTAAAAGTGGTCGTATGGCGAAAAAATACCATTTTTAGACGTTTCTCATCAAGCACTATCCAATGGCATCAAAAAATCGCCAAAAAAGCAGAAAAAAATTTTCAAAATTTGAATTATGGGGTATTTTGATTTCTGGGGGGGGGTATTTCAACTTCTGGGGGTTGCATACCCCCCACGCCCATGTGTGGTGGTGAGGTGACTAAAATTTGAGTCAATCGCTTCAAAGTACATAACTCTAGTCAAGAAGCCAAACATTCGATTCATACCAAAAAAGCGATAAAAATCTATCAATGAAGGCTACTTTTGCAGCAGGTCATATAAACATTTCACGTATGTCCAATTTGCTAGGGATGCCATTAAATTGCACTCCTTTCTATTTACTTAATCAGTTCTTCGCTCGTTTTTGCTCCTGTTAGGTCATTTTGGCCTCCCATCCACTATTACGCATTGAAAATTTTCAAAATTGGCTAAATATTTTAAATTTGATGTCATTCAGGCAAACATAGAAGCTTACCATGACTTTCCTTAAAACTAATACTGTTTTCATGGGTGAGCCGACATTAGAGCGCACGACATCAGAGCGCCGATATTAGAGCGCTGACATTAGAGCGCAGCGACATTAGACGCATCAGAGCGCGCGATATTAGAGCGCAGCCATAATAATTGTTTTTCACGTACCTTTACAAAACTGTTATGCTGATAAATGAAAGAATTCGTTGGTTTAAGCTTCACGGACAAAACGAGCATGCCTTTGAAAAAAGTCCTACTGTATTTTACACTCGAGAGACTATTTGCAACGATTCATATACTTTCCGATTCAGAATTGGATACGCTTTCTATTATAGCGGGGCAAAGTTAACTACCTACGCATGAATATCTCGGTATCAGGTAGTGATAAATGCATGCTTTTTCTTTGTTTTGTGAAGCAATGAACAGACTTTTGAACTTTTTCGTTATTTATGGTTGAGTTGTACACTGATCGAATTAGTGAATGTACAACAGTAGAAATTTTGACTTTTTTACTTACCTTTGGAAAAAGGACAGTAACTTTTGAAACAGTAGGTTTTGTGTAAGGCCATTATACCCTTTTCACTTATTTTCTTGACACAGATTACGGTAATCATTTTCACAATTTTTTTTAATTGTACGCATCTACTGTAAGTTGTGCAAATCAAGCGTGAAATTTATTGCTGCAGTAAACAATCATAGAAATAATACCTGTCGATAAATAAAGCCATCGTGAGTTAGCTTTCGTTTCCTCTTTCGTGATTGCACAAAAACATGATTCATTTTTAAAGAATTAAAGTTATAAAAAATAGATACCAGCCACTTCTTAACCAAACAAGAAATTTTACTGATTTTCGTAATGTATGCTAGGTATATTTTAGTAAAACAAATTTTAGAAACAAAAAGTTACAAATTTTTTCGTGGGAAAGGAAAAGCCTATGTCTGCCTCCATGACGCACCATTGCAACTGCACTTCAATGTCGGCGCTCTAATGTCGACGCTCTAATATCGCGCGCTCTAATGTCGGCGCTCTAATGACGCGCGCTCTAATGTCGCGCGCTCTAATGTCGCTGCGCTCTAATGTTGCGCGCTCTAATGTCGGCGCTCTAATGTCTGCGTGCCGTTTTCATGTGAATGGTTGACGACTTATTCTACATAATCAGACGATGTCAGGTTGGGCCAGAAAGCACAACTGTTAAGCAAATGATATTTTTAGGTAAAAGGTACTAATCTGGTTTATATAACAATCTTTCAAATATGTACACGCTCTGGTTGATAGTCATTTTTGAAGGAGTAATGAATGGATCGTGAAATTCTGCGGGTTGAAATGTCTAACCAGACCATCGAATCTTTTTGAAACCTTATACTTATCGCTTTATGGAGCATATTGGACACCTGCAAAGATCTTAAGATGCCATGAAAAGTTGCTCATAAAAAGCATATTCTATAATCTTAAAATAAAATATGTTAATAAAAATAAAAATATTGAAATAAAAATCTTGTTATTATATGTAAAACTTCAAATTTTAATGTATATAATTTATATGATGTCATTTAATCAGCCTCAATCAAAAGACACGAAAGAGCAACCGAATTTCACACATACACTCAAAACATATCACGCCGTAGCTACCCACTTGGATTTGCAAATCACTTCACTTAATTGTGAGAATAGAACTAGACAAACTTTGTCTCAAATTTTTGTCACCACCCGTTAGCTTGGAAACTTCGGAAAAATTTTGACTGTTAAGGATTCTGACGGAAAACTGAAGACTTAATGCAAACTCTTCATTGAGCTGACGTGAAAAGATCTTGCTCACGTCATGTTTATAAGTTATACTGAACAACATACTGAACAACAGACATGTACTGCATGGTAATTCTGTGGTTCAGCCCGGAAAATTTATATAAATCGCCTTTTTCGGGCTTGAAAACAAATGATCGGTACGCGTCAAAAACTCTTTTTCTATGTTTCTGACATGCTTGTTCATTGTAAAACATAAAAACATAAAAAATTTCAACAAATTTTAGTAAATTAAACAAAATACTATCAAAAAATTGAGTATACGGCGCAAAAAACCAAAAAATTCACTTTTGAGCCAAAAGATAGGTACCTATCTAAGAAGCTAAAAACATCACATTTCCTGCGATTCTTTGGAAAATCGAAAATTCTGGATGGGGGACGACCGCATTTAGCGGGGTATATGAAGTAGCTATTCTGGAAAAAAGGGAGAGTCAAAACCCCCAAAACACCATGAACATGTATGGTCTGTAATAGTTTACAAAATAATTAAAACTTGCACACTTTCAAGTAAAATTTTCAAGTATAGAGATAGTTTCAACAAAAGATTTAAATGTGCGATCAACCATTTTTTCATGACAATAATCTACTGGCTTGAAAAAATATTGCATTCTTGGAACAATTTGATGTATAATGATCTTACTTGGTAGGTAGGCTAAATGAATTCTGATTGTCAATGGAATAATTTTAGTCACCTTGTGATCAAATATCTGACCTAACCATTCATCGAATGATAGATCGCTTCGAGTGTCAGGTGGATGTGCCATGATTGGCTCACCAGTGTCGCCATCCAAAATGACATCACTTTCAATCATGTGACTTCTGTTTTCAGAAAGGTAATAATTCATCTTGGCTATTGAATTGACTGCATGTGCCCATTTCACATTTAATGCATCGCCATCAAGAATACATAAAATATGAAAAATCTTGTCCATTAGATTGCTTAAATTGACGCAAATGCTAAAATAAAAACGATCAGGAAGTGGGACATTGTCATAAACGTATTAGGCACAGGGTGCCATGCCACCTACAACCATACCTTCCAGAATACTGCTTCAAATTTAATAAAATTTGGCTAAATTTGGACTATCCAACAGCTGAACAAGTTCCAAATTCTTTTAAAACAAATATATTGATCAAACTTCTACGGGATCATCATCAAACTCAATTAAGTGCTGAATTTGTTTCTATTCTCATCTTGATAGTGACTTCAATGAAAGCCAATCTAAAGCAGTTGTTAAGGTCAGAGCCATACGCGGGCGGCAGCCAAATTCTGGGAGGATCTCTGGATGGCGTAAACTGGCAAAAATCAAAAACGTGCCAAAATTCAATTCTAGGGATCTACCGGATTCTCGGATGGGATCTAAACCCCCATGCCCATGTCTGATCAGTGCTAGCAGAGCTTTTCGTGTGCACTTTAAACTTGAAAAAGCCCCACAAGAAAAAACTGAATGGAGTCAAATCAGATGAGTAATGCAATGTGCCGGTCAAGGTAATGAGAGTTAGGTGTACACCGTACACCATCCTGCTACTATTCCTGACCTTTAAAATCGCATAAGACTGGCTCTCAGGGAAGTCGCCAACGGAATGAGAACGAAAACAATGCTAAATATAAGGAATGATTTCAGCACTAGATTGAGTTGATGGTGATTTTGTAGAATGGAACTAGTGTAGTGTTTGATCAACTTCATTGTTTTTAATAAAACTTTGTAAACTTTACTATCGGGTAATTTGTCTTTCACCAAATTTTTTATTGAATTAGGACCGAAGAAAACTTTGATCGAATAGCACAATGGATATTTACGTAGCCCACATTGTAAATGCAACTAAAAATTCCCTCATTTCGCAACAAACGTTTTAGCAACTTCCCATGTCGAGAGATCCTTCGTTAGCAAATATATTCAAATTTCTCAATTTAGTCGCGCAATATTTAGAAATCGATCGTCAGAGCTTGCTACGAAAGCATTAGTCCATCACTACATACTTCGTCGGTGAAAAATATTTTAAGTTCAACGGCAATTTATATCGAATTTTGCTGCCTCAGTCTGCGTTTGATGATTCTTCAGGGAAGTGATATGTTTTTGACTCGAACACGCTTCGAATTGGAAAATGCTAAATAAGCTTAACGCGTTCAATAGGTAAGCTTTTAAGTTCTTCATTTCGTTCATAAAGTTAGGATTGCTACTTTCGTAAATCAGTTCTAAACATCTGAGCCCGGTTTCAATATGTTTAGGCTTAAGCCAGCTTTAAGCCTGACTTCAATGTTTACACATGCGTGGCCAATTTCGAGTCTGGCTTGAGCTTGGCTTAAGCCTAGCTTAAGTCAGGCGTAAACCTGGCCATGGACGTTTAAACATTGGAATCAGATTTAAGCCTGGCTTAAGCCTAACGATATTGAAACCGGCCCCTGAAATCAATTTTTCAGAGGTTTCAACAAGTCAAAATTCTCAAAGCGTTGGATACACCATGAGACGAAACAGTTTTAGAATTTAAGGAAATTCTTACACTTTATGCAGACATGCACAGCATGGGAATTCTGGGGTAGGGGTAGGGGGAGTGCCTCTTTTTGGCCCAAGAATGGTGGATACGCGTCAAACATCCTTTTCGGGGGTTATGCACTATCTTTCTAAAACATAAAAATATCAACAAATTTCGAAAAAAAGAGGCACGAAGCGTCGTTTGACACTTTTGTGCAAATAGATGGCTAAAAACGCTTAAAAAAGAACCATTTTTACGACTTTTCTGGAAGTTTTTGGAAACTTTTGAAAAATCGCGAATTCTGGAGGAATTTGAAAAGATTTCTGCGGTGGTGGTGGAAATTTTTCTGGGGAACTTCCCCAACATATGCCAACTTCGTGGTTTTTTAACTGAGCTTTTTCTAGCGACTTTCTGGCTTGAAATCATCAGTTATCGGTGCGAACATATTCAACACAATTCCGTAAATTTTTTAAATAATTTATTTTCAGTAAAACAAAAGAAAACAAATCGTCGAGCAATGCATACGCATGCACATTTTAAAGTTCAAACCCAAAAAGCCGGTGCAGATCTTTTTACGACCGAAATCTCTGAGCAAATGGATGTGGTAGTTCGGCTAAATACACGTCGCAAACAGCGACCATTTTCGCTAATTCCAAGGCCTGTTATTGGCCCAGTCCATGGATAAAAGGTAGCGTAAAACCCCCTATATGCGTGAATTCACATTACTTTGGGACAAAAACTATGACGACCATACGTGGGCAGCAAGAAAATTCTAGGGGTACAAGATTTTTCAAAAGTCAAAAAATTGCCTTAAAAATGGTGGTATGGCGATAAAGACACCATTTTTCAGACGCCATTTTTCGACGTTGTCATCAAGCACTATCCATTGGCATCAAAAAATTGCGAAAAAAACGAAAAAAATTTTAAAAAATTGAATTCTGGGGGTATTTTGATTTCTCGGGAGGGGGGGGGTACGTACCTCCCAAACCCCTACCCCACGCCCAGGTGTGATGACGACTCACCTCTTCTAAATACACAAAAGTGTTAAGCTTGCAACATTTTGAATTTTTAAACCGAAAGATCTATAGTCTATTTCACGAAAACTTGTGCATGAAAATCAATTTTCAGCGTTCAAGCAAGTACATACAAAAGTGGTTTCTAGGCAGCCTTGTGTAATACAACTTCGCATAGTAAAATTCCATTTGTTTATCAATTGCAACACAAAGTTTCGTGATTGTTACTTTAATTTAAATCGCCTTTGTAATCAATTTAAAGTTATTCGAAAAGTGTGATCCATGCACAAGCTTTCGTGAAATAGACTAAAGGATTAGATGACATTGAGCGAATGCGTTACAAGAGTCAACCGCGCCATCCAGAATATAACCCAGAATCTTTCGGTCAAAACTGCGAATCAGTGCTAAAAATCAACTCAATTCTCAGATAAATATCATGGGAATTTAGGGATCATGCTCTAAAATTTTATCTTGGACTCAAAAAATACGCGTACACGTAAAAAAAGTTTTTTGGCATTCCTGACGATGCTATTCCTTTACAGGAATAAGTTATGAAAATGAAAATCTTCAATTAGTTCAGTGGAAAAAAATTGCTACTTTTGAGCCAAAAAATCGTTTAAAAGAACATTATTTTTTAAGTTTTCTAGAAATTCAAAAATTAATTTATATTTATTAAGTTAATCTAGCCGGGCCTATTTTCTATATACCCAGGCTCAAGCCAGTCCTGAACTCGGCTACAGTGTTTAAAGAAACGAGGTCAGGTTAAAGCCTCTGAGCCGATTCCATGCAAATATGCTAGTACAAGTCAACCCTAAAACTTCTTTGTTAAAACGACGCGAAAATTTAATGTCGTCTATATTTATCATGTATCGACGAGTTTGAGCCTGTCTTCAGGCGCGGATTCAGAGGAGCGCGGGTTTGAGTCACACGTGGCCGTGGGGGTTTAGCACCAGTGATAATGCGGGTCGTGCTAAGAAATGCTGAAAGTTCATGAATTTTAACTGTTTTTAAGCTGTATATTTAGAACCAAAATTAGGCCGATTTCACGAAAATTTGAACGTAGGTACATTTAGGCTCTTTCAACGAAAATTTCGCGGAGCTTTGCCCCGAACTCCTGCATGGGGGCGCGCTCGAGCGCGCAACCCCAGACCCTAACCAGCCGTGAAAGAGAGGGTGTCCCTTGCGTTTTATTTTAATCTAACGTATCCGAGTTATTGGAATAACCTTGATAATAAAATGGCCAAGAACCTGTGTGTACAGAAAATTCATTTTTTTGAAGTTTAAACCCAATTTTTTTATTGGATCCGCTAGTGCCTGACTTAAACCAAAGAGCATAGAAACTGGACCCACGTTTAGCAAAAATAATCGCATGTAGAGTTGAAATTTCTGTTGTCTAAAATTTGTTATACATATACTTAAATACGCTACTAAACAAGCATTCTTGCTGAGCTCTCAAAATTAAATAGCGATAAACATCCACAGTACAAAATGTTACTCAAAGAAAAACAGATTATTGATACACGATTGCATTGCACGCCATTCAATTAGTCTGCAAATGTTAATAGGTTGTCGTAAAACCATTACGTAAGCCATCGCTTGCATCAATCGATAAAGCGGTTGTCGCAGAAAGCTTCTCTACTGGGTACTTCGATGCTTTGATAGCGTGTCTTTGAGAATAAATAAATAAATATGCTGAAAGCGTTAAACAGACAAGTAGACAATGTAGGTGTATTTCAACATTGTTGGAAAATCGATATCTCCGCCTCTGTTCGCTTTGGGCTGAAAACGTCAACGACAAACAACGAGGTAAACCGGTTATACTCGTAATTTCCGACCATGTTCTTTGTGAATTTAATTATCGAGGCAATCATACATGAACCTTGTTAGTGGTACATTCTTAGTGCAACTTTAGTTCTGACATCAGAACAGTGCAGTCTTCCATTCGCTTTGTGTTAAATTGCAATCGTTATAGAACATTCTACGTACTCGTACCTATTTACCTATCTATATCTAAATAATTTATTTTCTTTTTTATAGAGCGTATGACTCATTTCGCAAATGCTGCAGAAATCGTGTGATGAGTATTTGACAAACTTCATCGAAAAAGTGCTTATCGGCGATTCACCATTTGAGCTCTACGATAAGCATGATCAAATCGTTTTCAGAGAGCTGTCGGACAGTAAGAAAAAAATCCTGTTTTGCCGGTGTCACACCTTAAAGTATCCGGCACCTTAAAGCGTCCGGGTTTACCTCTAAGTGTCCGGGCCACACATGGGCGTGGGGGAGGGTTTGTACTCCCCCCAGAAGATGAAATTACCCCCCCCAGATTACTGTAGACCCCAGAACTCTATTTTTAGTAACATTTTTGGCAATCTTACCCATCCTGACCGGGTCGGATGCACTTCCGCCGCATAGGTCACTTCCGCCGTCTAGGTCAGTTCCGCCGCATAGTTCACTTCCGCCGCATAGTTCATTTCCGCCGCATAGTAGTACGGAACAGTCGCAATCGTTATTATTACACTAAGTGCATTTTAGAGCAGAGTAATGTAGCATTTAAAACAGAACTTATACGGGTTTCCATTAAATTAAACAAAATGTAATAAAACTTTTTTAGTAAAAAATAAAATGTCCGACTACAAAATGTAATAAGTTTTTTTAGTAAAAAATAAATGTCCGACTTAGATAAATGAGTTCAGTTATTAGGTAGCTATTTGATAGTCATTAAGCCATATTATGCAGCGTTGGATAAGCAGTTCCATTCTGGATCATCCTGTGAACTTCAATCAATAAATGAGGCAGGGCAAAATTCTACCACGCACTCATTGTTAAAAATTGAATTTTAAATGAGATTTTCTTTGTCGAAAAATCAATTGCGTTCACTGCTAAAAATGAATTTCAAATGAGCCTCTCCACATTTGGGACGTTGCGAATTTCGATGCTCAAGCATTGCAGCCTCACATATTTCAGTTCTTAATGACGGAGGTTCATCAGTATTTGCCTTATATGCAGCATTTGATTGGCAAGTAGTATCGCGTTATTCTACACGATGCTAACAACGCGAATTAGTTCGCTGTTATTAATGGAAAACGATGTTTTATTAGTCATCGAATAATTGTCTTAATAATAGTTCATTGTTTGTTGCATAATGTTGTCATTTAAGACGAATGAGCGCTTCCATGCACCTGATTTTGTAAATTCATTTTAATAGATACAATCACTCATGAATATAGAGCACAGAAAAGTATGAGGATACGTGGGGTATGACTGAACCCCCGTATATATTCTTTTTGGTGAGACTAAATATATTGAAGCTAGTACGAATTTGCCTGTGGAGAAAATTGTATTTTTATGTAAGAAAACCTTAAAAATGTAGGTGGTTCGCATCGTGAGAATTATTTACTCTAAATTACCTCAAATTTGGCTAAAGATGACACTTTTAGAGCCAATATAGTAGAAAATAATTAAAAAGTACCTATTTTATGACCTTGTGTTGAAAAATGTAGGAAAATGCAGTTTTTACTGACTATCTCAGCGAAGTTTACAAGAAATAAGACCATTTTATGTTGGGTCCGCCCTCTCACTTTGGCGAATCGTAGTGTATATAGCAATTATTCCGTAATATGCGGCGGAACTGTACTATGTGGCGGAAGTGAACTATGCGGCGGAAGTGACCTATGCGGCGGAAGTGAACTATGCGGCGGAAGTGACCTATGCGGCGGAAATGCACCCCAATCATCCTGACCCCCGCCCGATTTTCTCGCTGCCCTCGTATAGTCCGGGCTATAGTAGAGTGCATAAATACATAGGAGAAGACGTTTAGCACATGATTGAATGAGAATGGCACGAGGACATGGGGAATGGAATGGACGACCCCCATAGACCCCCAGAGTTGACTTCTTAAATCTATTTTATTATTCTATTAAATTTTTGATGCCTATAAATTAAACTTGGTGAGAAACGTTAGAATACGTTGTTGTCTTAGTACCATGAGTGAATAAAAACTGAAAAAGGTAATTAATTCAGGGTTCAGTTAATGAATTAAGAATAAATTGATTATGATTTAATCGATCAAAAAATTAATTAATGATTAATCAATCAATTAGAAATCAATTGACTAATTTTGATTTTTTAATTAGGGATGATTTCGAGTTAATTAAGTAATCACATTCATTATGATTAGTTGATTAATTAAAATTAAATAACTCAGAGGTAATTAAATTAGAGTTTTGTTACATAATTATTTAATTTACTTTGTTATTTTCATTACAGGGTTAATTAATTACTAAGAATAACTTATCAAGTTCAATTAATTAACAATCAATGAATTTAAAGTTAGTTGCAACTGACGTTGCAAACATAATTGTATTTTCCTTTTCAGTTTTCAGCTAATTAAAATTCATGAGAATACCTAAAATGGTCAAGCATGGTCAATCGACTCTACAGTAAGGCAACGTGCACGAGTTATATTATTCCATAGGCGAAGTGCATGAGCATATAATATATGTACCAATACAAATGCTGTAGCCGGACATTTTAAGACAGACCCGGACGCTTTAAGATACATTAAAGTGTCCGGCCGGACATATAAAGATGCCTTAAAGTGTCCGG
>JAVLUZ010000054.1:110199-337759 GCA_036768485.1 Mermis nigrescens
GCGGGGCAAGTGGGGAACACACATGGGCGTGGGGGGGGGTTGGGGGTATGCACCCCCCAGAAGTTGAAATACCCCCCAGAAATCAAAATACCCCCCCCCCCCAGAAAACTTTTGTTTGCTTTTTCAGCAATTTTTTGATGCCATTGAATAGTGCTCCAATGAGAAACGTCGAAAAATGGTGTTTTTTGCCATGCAACCACTTTTAAGACCATTTTTTGACCTTTCAAAATTTTTCACCCCCCCCCAGAAATTTTCTCATACCCCCCAGAATTTCGGTGCTGCCCACTTATGTTCTTGACCCTAGATAAAAGGAAAAATATTTTAAAAAAGAGCATGTGCAGCTTTGCAAGAAAACTATAGAAAGATGCTTTGAAATGAATAAAATCGACATCAGTGAGCTAGAAGCCAAGAGACCAAAGCGTTTTTTTATGACTGTGCAAAATAAGAGCACAGATGATGAGCAATGGGAAGAATTTTTGCAAGCAAAAGCAAATATGAGTCAGGAAGCAAACAATGTGTTATAAAAAATATGCACAAGTTACTTTTGAGAGAAGTGTCCACAACTTCTTTGGGCAATGATTATTCACTGTTAAAAACAGACTTTAGGAAAAAATAAATTTTTGACTGTTCTGCATATTATAATAAAGCCCTAATCAGAAGTAACAATTGGCGACATTGCAGAAATCCTATTAATCATAGCTGACTCACAAGTGGCAATTGGGAGGATTGCTGACGCTTGCCAATTTATCTGACCAATTAGCAAAATCGGGAAAATCGCCGACAATACAGTCAGCAAAATCGCAATATCGCTAATTTTTGGCTGCGATTTTCCCGATTTTAGTCAGCAATTCTACCGATTTTGCCAAAAAATTGGGAGAATCAGGAAAATCGCAACAAAAATTGGTGATGTCGCCAATTTTCTTGATTTGAATCGGCAGAATAACCGACCAGAATTGGGGAGATAGAACTTGTTTGTAATTCTCCTGATAATCGCTAAGAATCCACATGATAAGGGGCACACAGGGCTTATTTGCGCGTGTTGCCAAAAATTATGTAATTGTGTACAGGTACTCATGTTGCGTGCAGTTAATACACTTTGCTGTGTGCTAAACTATGTATGTATATGTTGCAGTCACTCTCTAGCTAGTACATGCATATGTCATCATAAAAATGGCATGTAAATTTCTTTTTATTCTACGGAAGTGGGTACATAATTGTTATAGCCAGTCCAAATGGCGGCGTCGTTTGATGAGCGGCTTATTGAATTTGTTAAATCTTATCCTCATTTATGGAATATTTATGGAATATAATTTTCTAAAGAAAAAGTGATCTTTTGGCCCAAAGCACCGAAAATTTTTGTGTTCAGACGTCAAATAATGATGTTAAACAGTAATCATTCGCCATTTTTTTTTGGTTATTTTTCCAAAAATCCTCAATCGCTCATCCCCAATTTTTTGGGAGGGGGTTAAAACCATACGTGGGCTGCAAGAAAATTCTGGGGTGCGAGATTTTTCATAAGTCAAAAAATAGCCATAAAACTAGTGATATGGCAAAAAAATACCATTTTAACAAAATAAAAAATACCATTCCACGCCTAACCCCTCCCCAACTCCCATGCTTGAACATCATTAAACTAGTGTTGTAAAAGATATCTTTATCCTTGTCTTTTTAGCAAGATAAAGATAAAGATAAAGATATCTTTATCTTTATCTTGACAATTTTTTATCTTTATCCTTATCTTTATCTTTTGGAAAAATCACAGACTTTCTTTATCTTTATCTTTTTGATAGGAATTTATCTTGCAAAATAGATATGCTTCACAGGTTTCTTTGATAATTCCAGACACTGTTGATGTACCGACACAAAAGTTGAACAAAATGTCTTGCATCAGCTTGACAAAAAAGCGCAGTCATTGCTAATCTTTCACCTGGTGGAATAGGTTTTCTCCATTTTCCACTTTTTTGTATTAGCGGACCAACTTCTTTCAATAATTTGTCGAATTTTTTTTTTTTTTTTTTTTGGCAACATGCGGAAAAATTTAAAAAAGCTTTCACAATCATGCAAACGCATCTGAGGGACAAGAGAATGATGATGGCTATACTTTTCACGTGCTGCAAATATAAATGCGTTTGTTTGCGTTTTTTCTGAGTTGCTTTCAGCAATTTGTAGCTTAGATACAACTGCAGAATTTTGGACAAACATTCACTGTCCATCATGACTGCTAATAATATATAATGTACCTAGTCGGAACTGCAGAGCATTTCTTTTTGCCTAGTATTGTCCATGATACAAATCTGGAATATGCATAATCGGGGCAAAATCGGCCGGAATAGCCCCACCAAAATGGGCATAATCGGCTATGCGCAACAAAGAAAATTGGGAGAATCGCCGACAATGGCGAATTCTGCCGATTTTAGTCGGCAATATTGCCAACTTTGCCAATTTTAATCGGGAAAATCGCAGAAACAGCTGATTAAAATTGGCAAAATCGGCGATGTTGGCGGATTTTGCACTCACCAAAATTGGGAAAATCGCCGACTAAAATCGGAAAAATCGGCGATTTTTGCTCCTGAATAGGACTTTCGCACATAGTCAAAATAAATTTGTATGCAACTTATGGCATGGTTACATATGTGTTATTTGGATAAAGCACAAAAAAAAGCTATGTAATAAGTGCAGAAAAAGCATTATCAGCACCTTTATCCACACCTGGACATAAGTGTAGAGGGAGGGTTTGAGGGGTATGCACACCCACCAAGAAACCAGGAAGCTGCACCCCTACCCCCCAGAAATCAAAATACCCCCCCCTCATCAAAAATTTTTTTGCTTTTTTAGCAACTGTTTGATGCCATTGGATAGTGCTCAATGAGAAACGTCAAAAAATGATGTTTTTTTTGCCATACAACCATTTTTTGACCTTTGAAAATTTTTTCACCCCTCCCAGAAATTTCTTTCACCGCCTCCGTCCCCCAGAATTTTGGTGCTGCCCACCTATGCTTCCAACTATGCCAAGGTGTAATACAGGCATACAGGGAAGGGATTTCAATTTGAAAAACAACAGGGGGTACTTAAAATGGCAAAGAACACTAAAGCCTGGTTCAGAAGTAAAAGTTGGCAATATCGCCGGTTTTTGTTGGCGGTATCACCAATTTTGCTGATTCAGTCGGAAAGTCGTCAATATTGCCAACAAAACTTGGGAAAGTTGGCGATATTGCCGAAAAAAGTTGGGAAAGATGTCGATATTGCTGATCAAAAATTGGTAAAATCGTAAGAATTGGGGATATTGCCGACTGAAATTGGGAAAGTTGGCAATAGATATATACCTAATGACCAGCACAACAGAACACAAACCGACTAAAATTGGGAAAGTCGGCAATAGGTACATACATAATTTTTAACACGTACCCTTTGTTTTTAGCCCAAAAACGACTCCAAAAAAATTTTTGCTTTATACCCCTCCCCCAGAAATTTTTTACTGTGCATGTTTGCGGCCAAGTCAGAAATTTTCTGAGAAAAATAGGGCAGAAATAAGGACAAAAGGTGATAAAAATCGCAATTTTCTCACAAGTGTCTGAATTTTGTTCTTTATCATGAATTGTGGTAGAAGTGGCACTAATTTGACTTTTCTAGTAATTTTTCAGTCGTTTTTGGCCCTAAAAACCAAAAAAATTTCGACGTTATGGTACCGGCTGACCCCTCAGATTGACCATGCTGTGCATCTATGGTCTGGAGGCTCTGAGTCAAATGTGGGCGTGGGGGGTTTGGGTGTATGCACCCCGCAGAAGGCAAAAAATACACAACATGAAAACCAGAATACCTCCCTGAAATCGATTTTCCAATTTTTTAAAGCATTTTTCGCGATTTTTTGATGCCAATAGATGGTGCACAATGAGAAATATCGAAAAATGGTGCTTTTCCACCCTACCACACTTGTTAAGACCATTTTTGACCTTTTAAAAATTTTTACACTCCCCCAGAATTTTGTGCTGCCCACATATGCTCTGGGCCTCCAGAATCTGAAAGTCCCCTAAAAATCAATGGACCTCGGAATTCAATGTGTAATGCAATTTTTGGCATTTTGACCCCATTGGACTTGTAGGTACGTACATACATACAAATATGTAATACCACAAAATGTCAAGATGTATGCATAAAAGTCAGTTGAGTATCTCAGCTAATTGAAATTCATGATGTAAGATAGTAAGCAGTATAGTTTTTCCATACTTGCAGCTAAAAGTACGTAATATGTGTTAATCAATAGGATTAGTTATGTAGTCTGGCACCGAGATTGGTGGTACCTATATATGCACTTTATGATGATCTACATGAACAGCTACATGCTTAGGTAGACAACAGCATACCTAGCACATACTTCAATGCACCAAAAATTAGCAATATTGTAGAAAAATAGGATGGGTTCCTATTCTTACAATTTTAGTTGGCAACATTGCCGACAAAAATGGGAGAAGTTGGCGATATTGCTGACAAAAAGTTGGGAAAATTGGCAATATTGCCAACAAAAATCGGGAAAGTTGGCGATACTGCCGATAAAAATCGAGAAAGTTGGCAATATTGCTGACTAAAAATTGGGAAAATTGTAAGAGTTGGCGATATTGCCAACAAAATCAGGAAAGTCAGTCAGTGAAATCAGGAAAATTGGGGCACTTCTGAACCGGAAAAAAGTGTCGGCGATGTTGGCAATATCGCCAATTTTTACTCCTGAAGCGGGCTTGACTCATTTGAAATAATTTTGTTTAAAAATCATAGTCAATGTTGAGAATCGAAAAGTTTGCCTAATTATTTGCAAATCTCATCATTTTTTATAAATAATCCTGCAATTAATTGAGTAAATAAAATATAAGTTTATCATTTTTCGTGATTTTAATAAACTAGCTCAAAATGGATGATTCGGATTACAAGCTGTCTTTTAACTACAGTAATTTTTCCGAGCAGTTCTGATGAATCCTTACCTGATATACAGCTTTCCCCTCAAGATTCTACAATAATCTGAAAGGACATGAGTCATTCAAGTTTCGACCAAAAAGGATATGGAAAATTGTGACCAATACATGAACAAATAAAATTGAGTTTCATGCAAATGCATATATTTTTATGTATGCATTGTTGGCTGTCACTGTTCATATATAAGAAAATTACATTAGTACCGCAATTTTACGATCAAGACTTAGATCTGAACTTCATACAGGACCCTATTCTCCATTATTCATCATTTTAGATTCCTCAAAGCAATTTATTTTTGCGTTTGTTTGGTCATACATGAATTACAATAGTCTAAACCATGAAGACTAAATATTAAAAACATTTTATATCGGATTTTTTTGGAAATTAGACATTTCTGTAAAGCAAAAACTTGCAGCTGTTGGATTTTTTATAAGTTAGATATTTTAGATAAGAATTTGCATCTGTGCTAATTTTTTTGCAAATTATATATAATTTGCTTCAAGTAAGAATTTGTCCACATATTAATGTCAATTCAAATACACTTTCTGAATTTTTTATTGAAAGTAAGTAACTATCCTAAATATTGAAGTCAAATGGAACTTTCAAAAGCTAAAATTCTGAACAAAAAATAAAATGTATAAGAAATAATAGATAATTTTAATCTCAAAAATACTAAGACTTTTTATGCTACTAAATCAGATTTTTATGTTATAGTTTGATTAGCATTGTTTGTCATTATGTCAAAAAGTAAATGCATGATTCTATTGATGCTCAGAAGTTATCCCAGACCCTTAAGCTATACAATGATAAAAGATAGAATTTGTCAAAGTAAAGGCACAAAGCGCCAAACTAGAGCACTTTATTTTAAGCATAGGCCTCAAACCCCATATTTTGGGCTATACTACACAATGAAGCACACTACACTTTAAAGTATAGGCGCAAAGCGCCATACTCAAGCATTCTATTTTTAGAAGGATAGGAGCACTCTGCCAAATTTTGGACTGTACTACAACAAATTAAATCATAATGCATTTTAAAGTACAGGCATGAAGCGCTGAACTCACTGTATACCCTCCAGCCATGACTGAGGCGCAAAGCACTGGCTTCTTCTATTCTTGCCTGATATTTTTTTCACTACATATCATTTTTCTCAATTTGTGATGAAACAGGCTGCACTATGATAGATCAACAGATGCATGGGACCTTAATAAATCAAGATTAAAGACAGTTGCCAAATGCCAGCTTGACTTTACATGTACTATGTGACAGATCAACAGATGAATAAGACCCTAATAAATGAACATCAAAACAGGTGCAAAGCTCTAAACTTGGACAGTACCTAACTCTTAGCAAGAATCTGTATCTCTCACTTCATATCACTAGATATGTTGTGAATACAAAAAGGTGTGACCTTTGTGTTTAATTAATTATCTATATTATTCATTTTTGTGTTGCACTGAAATCATTTTATTTTAAGTTTGCACAGCTTATCATGTCCATGAGCTAAATGCACGCCAATTTTTCTATTCATGCCTACTTTTTGCAAGTGTACAATCTTGAAACCAATGCATTTTCATTATATTTTTTGTAACATTATTGTTTTGCAATTGTGTTATCCCTTGCTGGATAACCCTGCGATGATAAGCATTCTATTTTTCTCAATCTCAATCTCATGTCAAAACATCATACATCTGAAGTATTTAAGGAATGAAAGAAGGTCACCGAATCTAGCCCACCACTCATAGAAAACCAGATAACTCTACTTTTAGGGCTCAATGGTGTAGCTTCCAAAACAGGCAACTATAGCATATGATTCCGACTGGGGAACAGTAACAATGATGACTTGTCCGGGCCTATTCACCACAAGGCCACAATTGATCTCCTCATGTACTCGCAATGGCTTAGAGGTCAAACCACAATCAACATTGAAGAGATGTCACAAGAATTGTTGGCCAAAGCTAATCCTCAAAATTTTAATTTTGCTAGTAAGAATTGCCTAAACTACATATATTTTTTTCGATTTTTTGTGCAATCTAGCCAAGTCACATTGCTTTCACTTTTTCAGCAGTATAATTGCATCATTCACATCATCTCTTTAGGATTGTGCTTTAAGTCGAATTGGTTACCCATTATCATGCAACAATTTGAGAATGACTTAAAGAAAAACTTGGAGTTTGAAAGTGTCATGATGAACAACCTGGTGTGGATAGATCACAACAGTTCCAGGTTTGAAAAATTTGAAACATACAACTGCATTGCTGATTTTGAATTTGTCAAATTTGTTAGAAATATTAGTCCCACTAAGATCATACTTATCAATTGTGTCATCCAACCACAATATAATAAATTTTTAGTGGGTATATTTGCATGCACACCCCGTGTTTCTTACATACACTTCAATTTTATGAACTGGAGCAAGGGTGATTTTTCTGCACATTTGTGCCATTGTCTCAAGCATGCTGTTCATATTCTGATGTTGCGTTTGGGCCACTGCATGATTTGTTTTGATGCAAATTTTTTGGCATTAGTGCTCTCGCTCAAACTTTAAGATTGTTTCATGTTGTTCTTTGCTCAGGGCATGAATTTGTACTCACTTAAGGCAAAGCTAACCGCCAAGCATAAGTGGGTACAAACCCACTTCCATGAGGGTAACAAATTGATTTTCAAAAATTTAAATGCAAATGAAATTTTATCATGCATACAAATAGCCTTGTGTGATGCAAAGCTGTTTTTCGCTTAGCTAGATTAGGATACATTATTACTAATGAACCCCACAAAAATTGTTGTAATCAATAGCCTGACATGGATGGTAATATTGATTATTAAAGTTTTATTATCATACCCTTAGAACATAGTTGCGCAGATTATAATATGCTTGACCCGCTGTCTTTTATTAATCAATGTCTATTATGTAATTGCTATTGAGGTTTTTGGTTTCTCTCTCAAAACTGACTATTGTCAATATGCATTGCACAAGGTGCATAGACTCATGTATTATCTTCAGTTATCTTTTTCTTTGTCACTTTACCAAATGTCAGTGGTCTTATTGGCATATTTTGAATGCATCAGTCAAACACATTACCTGTTTTTGAAATCATTACAGTTGTGCTTCATTTCTCACACCTGTAATAACAATTTTGCCCATTGTAAAAATAAGGGCTGAGGGTGAACCATCCGGTAATTGTATTTTAAAACCAAGTAACAGTTCTTGTTTGTATTTAACAAATTTTTTGTGCAATTGAGCAAAAGCTCATAAATTTCTATTTGTGCATGAATTTCCCAAACCCACAATATTCTGAAATTTATATAAAGTTGGTTTTAGCTCATATTTACTTTTCTCCAACATTTTGCAAATTTTTTTGTTAGCAATCTCATTTTGTCCAACGCTTTTAGCATCAATGCATTTGAGCTTGCCAGTACTGAATAATAGAGCTGTTGTTTTGGGGTGTTTTATTCTTATTATCATATCATTGAATCTTCTATGATCATATTCTACCCCATTACAACATCTCTTAATTTTATTCAGATTTAAAACCTTTGAAGAGAGTCAAGCTGTACAAACAACATTTTGAATTGTAAATATGATTGAGAATGATGAATTCTGAACAGACACGACTATTTATATCTGAAAATATGATGGTTTAATTTTTCAAAAAAGCAACTTGCAAATCACTACCAGAAATAAATGGTATTAATAGATCCAAATTGTCTTTTATGTTTATTTCTATGCTAGAAATATCTTTTACAAGGACGGGGGCCAGTTTAACTAACATATGTTTGGATTCAGACTTAAGCCGGAGTTAAGTCAAACTTTGTTAATATTGAATTTAGGACAGTTTTACTAGAAATTAGAGTCTCACTTAAGTCAGACATAAGTCGGACTTTTAGTCAGACTTAAGTCCACCTTAAGTCAAGACAGACTCACGTTAGAATAAAATCTATCAAAAGCATATTACAGCAAAGATCTAAACAAATTACACACAATTTTGTTGCTTTACAGCAAAATGTGCAGTGTAAAAGAAAAGAAAGCCAATTTTGCACCATATTCTGTTTTGTTAAATTTGGCTTGCTGTGTTCTGATTTTGGCCATAATGTCTATTGACGCTAAAAAACAAGGTATAAATTGGATTCCAAAAGAAACTCATATCTCACTAAGCAAGATATCCTTGAAGGAAAAAAGGATATAATTCTGCTGGTTCTCAGGAACAAAAAAATGTACCAGGGATGATATTTTGAACAGTGAGAATGCAATATTTCCAGCAGCAAATTGCAATTTACAGGAAATCAAGAAAAAATGGACAAACTTGAAAAGCAAGGCCAAAGGCAAAAATGCAGCTATAAAGAAATTGGCCACTGGTATCGGTGGTGGACCATCAGCTTAATTATTTTCTTAAGACTCTTAAGATATTATTGTGGCATGCAAAAATTCTGACAGTTTTAATAGTATCCAGGGAGGCTTAGATACGGCCTTGGAGGAAAAACCTAATGAATTGTAAGCAAATTTTTGTGATCTTACTTTACCAAACGAGTCTCATTTTGCCTGCGTTTGGATTGTATATGTATGTAACTACGCATTTCATTGGCATACAGGCAGAATGCCTATGTTTGAACACATGTAATGGTTAAGTAATTAGGTGAATGCTAAGCCCACCTACATACGTATCTTTAACAAGCTACAGCAAATCCTCAGTGGCTTTTCAAAATACACTACCCGGAGGGCAGGGATTCCAACATTTATCAAGAACTTATTTATGATGCAAAACAAAAAAGGACTGAGTCCGTTCTTGAATTTGTCGAAAGACTCAACAAATTGTCAAAGTGGCTCATCACAAAATAGGATCGAAGAATTTGTGAAAAAAAGCTCAAACCAATTTTTATTAGGGACTTTTGTCTAAAATTTATGAGGGCTTAAAATATCAGGAAATTGATACTTTTAAGGACATTATCCAAATAGCTATCTATACGGAGCAGCAAGTTTTTTGGGAAAATGTCCAGGAATAACCCACAGCCCAAGGACCCAAAGCAAATTATGATCTAGCCATTTTACATTCAGACAATAGTATGAATTCTGATCTAATCAGAACCATCAATGAAGCAGTCTGAGAACATATAGAAGGTCAAGAACGTGTGGAGGTGAAATGTGGTTCTAGCCAAAACTTGCAATGTATTCATTGTGGAACCTCACATAAGAATCAGTGATGCTTGTTTGGTAATAGCTTTAATAATAATTCAAATTATCGAATAAATTGTACAGGCCATTTTGATAATAATGATAACTTGAATTATTGTAGTCAACTAAAATCACAGTAATTTTGGCAGGAATCCGAATTTTGGCACTAATCAAAATATGCAAAATTTTGGACAAAATTCGAATTTCGGAAATCATTGCTGGAACAAAAAGGCGTTACAATAATTTTTATTAAACAGTTAATTTAAATTGGAATATACAAACTGGTTGGAGAGAAAACCAGCACAGAATTCAGAGACCTAATCCCCAAACTCAAAATTTGAGTAGACAAAATCCTCAGACATCCACAAAAAATAATAAATTGGTTGGAAATAATACAACCAAAAAGAGAATCCAAGAATACTGATATTTTGGATGTAGAGGATGAGGGACTGATCCAATGGCTGACAGGAAATGGCCATGTAAATCTAGTAAAAGTTCCTAATTCCACAGACATGCCAGAGTTGTACAAAAATAGTGGCAGTGAGGAGGATGATGGTATAACCAATTATCAAGCCCAAGAGTAGGCTAATTGGGCTCATTTCCTGGAAGAGGATTTTGCTTGATGACAATTGGAAAATCATTTTTTCGATTCAAAAAATGGTCACATCTATTGCCTGGGTAGCAATAGTGGCATTGATTCTAATGGTATTGGAATCAACTCCCATAACTCAAACAACAAAAACACATCCAACGGCCTAGAACAAGACTTCCAGGTCTGGCAGCAGTCACCTCCACCACCACCAGCCCCATAAAACGGTCTAAGTACTGAAGCTAGAGAATTAGACCGCCCATTCCTCTGAGCAGTCTACTAAATAACTTTTGTTGTTATAACTCAAATGATAACTATATTTCAGCAATTCGAAGAGAGCAGCAAGAAAAACGCCCACATTGGCACCAACATTGCCACCAATGCCATTCAAACAGTGCTGGCTTTTCCTTTGGCGGTTGTCAATGTTGTCACCCAAACTCATCCAAAAGAAGCTCTCCCCATCCAAACATGCCAGACAGATGCATATGCATGTATTGCCCAGATTATTGCTGCATTAACTACCAGCTTACCAGCTGACATATCCACGTGTTTCACCACCAGCAGCTATCATAATGGAGGATTTGCCATCTAACTCAGCAAGTCTTGAACGGAACAACAAAACAGATGCTCTGATTTTGAACACTTGGGAACGCTACAAATTAAATTCAAGTGAGAATATTAAACTATTGTCTAAACCATTTTAAAAAGCAAAAGAAAATTCATTAAAAATATTTATTGAGTTTCTTACTTTTTATTCATTTTCTACTAATTTTCTGTAACCTCTGGACTTATTTTCCAGTACAAGATTCTTTGTGCATCCTTCCGCCTATTCTATTGTACAAGTATTTTGTTGTGTACTACCATTTACTGATTATCATTATTGCATTATGCTTAACATTTGTGAAATGCCTGAAATCATCACTTATTAGGCAAAAATTAAAAAAAAATTTTGCTGGTTTATTAAAAATTAAAAAAAAATTTTGTATCATTTTTTGTCAAAAATTTGAAATGGCGCCAAACCAAACCAAAACGCAAATTTTTGGCCCTTGAACATAATTTATGCTTGAAACAACTGAACTTAAAAAATGACTATATATTCCAAAGTATTCTGTCAATGAAAATGATTTTGGCACTAATTGAGAGAATACTAAGATCATTGAGCCAAGAATGGTGGCCGAGGACATGTAAACACAACTCAAGCAGGCCATCTAAGATGATAAATGTAAAGAGGCGATTCTCAAAAACAGTTTTTTAAAAAATTTCATTTCTGGGAACCTCAAATTTTATCTAAGAATTTTTGATCTGTTTGAGACATTAACATATAGCGCAGTAAAGTTTGATTCAATTATTGTTGATATTATAAACTATTTTCTTATCTCAACAATTGTTGACTTCTGTAAGAGTCTTGCAAAACTGGGCAGACCCAAAGGTCCGCCACTGATCAGCGTTCAGTCGCTTTCATGAGCCAAAACAGTGCTCAAACAAAAACGAGATTGGCTGAGTTGTATGCCCACCTGAAGCACAAACTTACGGGTTAACACCCAACTGCAGCACCATTGAAATGGCGATGTGCAATACCAATCAAATGCAACACCAAGAGAGCACTTTAGGCTCGATCAATTGGTGAGCATAATGCAACCAAGAGAGCAACACATGGGACTCATCATTCGGTGTATAATTGCCTGGTGAGCATGGTAGGCATACCGCCATAGCCCGTCTTAGCTCGTCATTGGCTTCAATGCCTGTTGGGGTATTATCTTCAAGTCATAGGCGTTTGAACCGGAGTTCAAAAGGCGTGTAACTACTGACAGCAGTTACACTTATATGTTTTTTATTTGCTATTGTAAATAGTACAATTGTCGTGTTTAATATAATGAGTCACTGTGGCAATTATTTAAAACTATTTAAAATGGATTTTTTGTCTTATTTGCATCTTTTGCTTAGACATGTAAATTTCTTAAAATTAAATTGTCAGAAATAATCTTCATAACTTAGTTAGTTACTGAATTTTCCACAAACTATCGTTGTGGTACTAGTCAAAGTGGTCATCCCATAGATATACTTCATATGGTTCAATGCACCCTATCTGGAGGAAAATTATCTAAACCCAAGAACAAAACGTTACAATTTTTGCTCAAAGATTTCAACCTGCCACTTCTTTTGTCATAAAATGTATGAGAATTTTGAGAACTGTCTGTTATTACACTGGATTTTCCGAACCATGGGTTACAACCATACGTGGGCAGCAAGAAAATTCTGGGGGTGCAAGATTTTTTTGAAGGTCAAAAAATGGCCTTAAAAATGGTGGTACGGCAATAAAAACACCATTTTTCGACGTTTCTCATCAAGCACTATCCATTGGCATAAAAAAATTGCGAAAAAAACAGAAAAAAATTTTCAAAAATTTAATTCTGGGGGGTATTTTGATTTCTGGGAGGTATTTTGGTTTCTGGGGGGATGGTGCATACCCTCAACACCCCACGCTCAGGTGTGGTTACAACCCTCAATGAAACTGAAAGTAAGTGAGTTTTCTTTAAAGCTTGCAAAAATGCTTATCAGAATTTAGAATTCGACAAAAATCATTTAAATAAAGGATAAAAACAGTTTTTTAACCACGGATTTTAAACTGGAAATAAAGTATTGTCATTGTTGGTGAGATGTTTGCTTTTTGATCACAAATTTTATGATAGAAGAGGGACAAGTGGCTACTTGGGATGGTCACATTGCTCTCTCAGATCTAATGGATGTAAATTTCTATTGACCAACTTATAGGATGTGCAAAAGCCCTAAGCACACTTTCCTTTGGCAGAGAGATTTGTTCAGAGGAAGTTGACATTTTGTTTCTTGATGTACGTTTTCCGCCTTACTTAGTGTGAATAATATGCTGTGATATATACTTCAAGCAGTTTACACAATAAAAGAAAAATATACATAATTTGCTGAAATTTAACATGCATGTATGACAGAGCATGGAATTTTGGTGGGCTTCAATTCCAATAAGGAGTGGATAACCTGAACTGAACATAGGCTCGCATCTGCCAAGATTCCTCAAATTGAAAAAGCACCACTAGATCCTGTAAATTTGAAACTAAATTATTTTGAAATTCGAATTTTCCAAGAAGAAATTTCCAGTTTTCATAAAATTTGGTCTGAAATTTGTTGGCAATTTCAAAGAAATATTGACATTATTTGGCCACTTTTGTACCTAGACCCAACCATAAGTGCTCATGCTTTCATTCAATGGAGAGTATTATAGGGGAGTTTACCGGAGATGTTTTAGCTCTCTGGAGTTGCAAATAAGTCAATGTTAGCTAAATTTATACGGATCATAAGATTGATAACATGTGCTATAAGTACATGCCAGTTGAATATAAAGTTAGTTACCTAGCAGTAAAAATTTACACTTCTGAATCAGCGCATTTCATTACAAAATTAAATAAATAATGGTATCAATTTACCAATTATATGAACAGTAAGTTGCTTACGCTGACACAGGGTTGCCAGGTCAGCTCTGTTGTTAATTTTTGTCTGTGAAAACCATGCGTGAACAGCAGGACATAAGAAACTAGCTTGCTGCGTGCTATTTACCTTTTGATTGGCAAAAGTAAAAAGATGCAGCATGGCAACTACATGAAGCGCACAGTACTGGTGTCCATCAGCTGACACATTGATAGGAAACATGCCCTCTATAAGACTGTCAAATTGAAGAGTCTCTGTGTCCTTAAGTACTGAGCATATCTTCATAAACACTTATTCCATGTCAGATTTGGTGCACCACTTTCCAAACACAAAGTCAGTGTCATAAATGGCATTGCATGCAAAAGTCATAATGAGAAATTCAGTATGTTGCATCTGAGCCTGTATATTCACAGGGACTCCTCCAAACTCTTTTAGGTCAAAGAGGAGTACAAAGCCATAAAGACGGGCTAGAATAATAAGTTCATTGTATGCAGTGTCGCCATTTCTGATATCTTTGTTCCTCAGTTTTGTAAATCTTAAAGTGTCTAGTACATGCAGATCAGACCCAGAGCAAATACTCTGCTTGTTCTGTACTATAGCCATCTAGTGCATGATAGCATAGGTGGGCGGCACCAAATTTCTGGGAAGCACTATTTATCAAAGGTCAAAAAATTACCTGAAAAATAGTGGTATGGCAAAAAACACCACTTTCAATTCTGGGGAGTATTTTGCATAGGTGGGTAGCACCAAAATTCTGGAAGGTACAAGATTTTTTTAAGGTCCAAAAATGGCCTTAAAAATAGTAGTATGACAAAAGAACACTATTTTTTAACGTTTCTCATTGAGAATTATCTATTAGCATTGAAAAATTAGGGAAAAAACAAAAAAATATTTTTAAAATTGAATTCATTGGGGGTGGGTATTTGGGTTTCTGTTGCTGGGGGTATTTTGTTTTCTTAGGGTGGAGGGTGCATACCCCCTCAAAGCCCTCACAGCTACATGCGGTATTATGATTTCTAGGGAGGGTATTTTGGTTCCTTGGAGGGAGCATACCCTTCCAAACCCCCTCATGCCCAGACAGGCGTCAGTAGCTTACTTGGTTGTTGGTGTGATTGCTTATGCCAAATATTGAATAATAGCAATCATATCTTTGGCTGAGGTGGAACCTCAGACTTCCAGTCACCTTGGCTCTGAAGTGCACTCACCCACAAATCTGCTAATGATGTTGAGCTAGAGTGCAGTTTTGACTGTTGGTAAATATATAGCCAGTGAGTGTCTGATTTAGTCAAAGTATGCAAGTAGAAGTTAGTATGTGAAGTCATTTTGTGTTGTCAGGCCACAGTCTATAAGATAGAGCAGAAAACAGTTAAGTAACCTATAATTCAGTTGATTTCCAAAAACTACACTTAAAAGCTTTGGTGGATGTCTGTCAGTTGAGTATTAACATTTTTATTGCATCCTATACCTATATCAATAAAAAGTTGAGATGGAGTATCTCTTCTCTAGATTTTCAAATCAGTTCTGTAATCTTGAATTTCAAATAGATGAAATTGGTCAGTGCTTTCTGGATGCACATTTAAATGTGGGTGATTTGTGGTGCTGATCTTGTCTTTGTGTTGTTTATCATTAGACCGGAAGAACAATGTGCTTTTCAGGATATTTGCCTGATTTACAATACTCAAAACAAGAGTTTATTAATTATTCAAGCTAAGTAGGTACAAGTCTTTAAACAAACTAATGTTTAAATTTTTACTTTTTCTGTTCTGTCAACACTTTTAAGCATAGTCCTTTATTGTTTCTTGCCATGAAACTTATATGGGTAGTGTGAACTTTAAGACCTCCTTCCTCTCCATCTTGCAAGGATTAAGCCTTGGAATGGTCAAATTTTAGTGCGCCTTCTTATCATTATTATGGTTTATCTTAATTTTATGAAGTTTAAGCTGGTTAACATGTACATTTCCAAGTTTGTTCTTTCTATTAAATGACTCAAATACAATAGGAGGCCTTTTTTCAGATTTAATTCAGTAGTGCCAATAACATTAGTGCATTAGTTTATGATTTTCTCCCTGAGGCGCTAGGATTAAAAACCATTATGTCACAAATTTTATAATAAGTAAACTTTAATTTCTTCTTACAGTAGTTTTTAGTTTCTTTAGCTTGACAAATGCTTTCTTTTACTGTCTAGGCTTTTGTCAAATATTGCTTATAATTGATTATAGCCATCTCATGTTGTTTTCACTGTACAATGAATAATTTTCAGGTTTTTGAACTTTCCTGAACAAACTAGGAGGATTCAGAACATGAGACATAGCTCATTAGAAAGAACAATAAATTTTAAAGCTATTTACTGAAAAATTTTTAAAATATGACAGAAACTCACAAAATAATATCTGAAAACATCAAAAGCTATGCTGTCTTGCCTAAAGATTGAACTTTGACCTGCAAAACCATTGTTCAACCTTAGATTTCACCTTTTTATTATACAAAAACCCACATTCCTTAAAACAAGACCTAAATTTTTGGATGACAGGATGTCACTTTAAGATTTTTCTTTTTACATTAAGCTTCCCAGTTTTTTGCCAGCTTCCACGCTGTTTTCCGCACATAGTCTCCCTTGTTTTTTCCCCTGCGTGGCTGCAGGGAAATTTCGTCGTTTTTGTCGCATAGTGGGCAGGTTCTTTTCGCCCCTATGCATTTGCTATTTTATTTGTGTGCCTTAACGGCATTTGTTGTATGCCGTTGGCGGGCTACGTGCCCTCATAATTACATTGTTTGTTTTAACTAATTAGCGTAACACGACAGTCAGCAGCATGCATCTTCATGCTGTCGCGTTTTTCATTGCTTCATAATTTTCTGTCCAAAAATATCGTAAAAATTTATTATTTAATTAACTATATTGGGCTCGGTTAAATTTCCATGCTGTTTAATTCTGTCCTTGTGCTACACAATACTTAGGAACCTTCAATATTTTCAAGCACCGGAATTCGATCCCAAAACAAGTTAAATAATAATCTTTTTGAGCCCTCAATTAGGTTTCCGGGGAACTTACATTATTTAGGTACTTAATCTCAAAAGGGGTTAAGTAAGTAAGTTTCACTAAGTGCGTGCATAGAGGGCCGGGCCACTTACCCCCGAGTCGCCGGTTGGTGATTGTCCCCCTAAAAAGGGCAATTACCGCCAGTGCGAGCGCGTGAGCTTAAGTCTAGGGCATAAGTAAGCAGGTGGGTGCAGCATTCGTGCTACACTTACAATAGTGACACAAATGTTGGCTCGGGTGTCTGAGCATGTCTGATGGCTTTGTTGAAAAATAGAGTCCTGGTATTGCCATACTGCTTTTTCACCAAAAAACCATATCGTTATTGATCAAGCCTCGTAAATCATTAGACTGATTAAATACTGATTTAAAATAATTGAAAAATAAAAATGTGTAAGCAAAAAAGTAGATTTGTAAGTACAATTTTTTCAAAAATATATTAATGGACAGATTACTTGTCTTCTGACAATAAACGTTTTCTTGTCGATCTGTGAATTTATCAGTTTTTCATTGAAAAATGTTAATGTTATTATATAACAAAAAATTGAAATACTCCTGTTTAAGTTACAAAACGATAATAATAAAGGCGTCCCGCGATTGTCTGCCTTCTTAACTGAAAAAATGCATGTATCGTGTGAAGGAAACTTGCGTTTTCAGAAATAAGTTCGAAAGTTCTTTTTCCCCGAACTTTTGCCAAAGCTAGCCTCACCTTACTATTCAGGAGTTCAGATTCTGGGGGTATATGTATAAATTCCATAGCCCGTTCTTATGTCACTCATATGTATGTTTGCTACTGACTTCCGTAAAATGGCTGCACTGCAGCAACCCAATTCCCCAGACTTGTAGTGAGAATTGTGAAAAAGGTGTCATTTTGAGCAAATACAGATTTATTGATTACACTTTGTCCAATTTACTGCATTTTCTTGAAGTTTTTAGGGATTTTATGTTTTTATTGAAAAAACGAGTGCTGCTGAAACGACCAAAAGCAATGTTTTAATCCTTATATACTTAGGTCTCATTGTTTTTAGCCGAAAGAAGGCTGTTTTGAAGACTTCCAAGGGTCTGACTACCGCTCTAGCAATCTCAGGCCAAGCAGGTACGGTTCCGCGATTGTTTGGCTTTGAGTAAATTATAGGTACGCGATTTGTGCTTCTCAAAATAATACATGCTCAAAGTTTCAAGAAGTACGCCAAGGCAATGCATTAACTACTACTTCAAGAATGTGTCTTTACTGTAATCGCGCACGCACCTGTCGACAGGAGAGCGCACCTGCCCAAACCACCGTTTTTTCCACTCTTTGGTCTATTTGTCAACCAAAATTTTGAGAAATAAAAAAAATTTTTGGGCTTGGTTGGCATTTGTGGAAAATTTTTGTACTGCTAAAAATGCGTTTTAGAGAGTTAAAACCTCAAAAATTTTCGCGCTTCGCAGATTTTAATTCTTACTTGTTATTAATCTTTAAGCCGCGCCGCGTCAATCGCAGCATTTTTATCGACAATTTGATCTAGAACTTTACTACGATTGAAAATCCCTATCTTCTGCACGGATTCGGTTAGTTTTTGTAATGCAAAAATGCGGGAGTTTATAAAGAATAAGGTGACCTTGTCAAATTTTCAAAAAACGTGCTTTTATGCCTTTTCAAACAATAATCTTTAACTTAGAAGTCGAAACAACTGTCGGAAAACCATGTGAGTGAAAAAAATTTTAGAAGAAGAATTTTTTTCAAAGATTTTTTTCACTCTCATGGTTGACAGATCGTGTTTTCAACATCTACGTTATAGATTATTGCTTGAGAAGGCATAAAATCCCGTTTTTTTGAAAATTTGACATTTCAACATACAATCATCTCTATATCGACCTAAGCATCTATACATCGACCTAAGCATCTATACATCGACCTGAGCGGGAGCTACCTCGACCTAAGCGGCCTTAAACACCTTTTCAGATATACTAAGCCTAAGCCTTAGTATAATAGAAGTAAAAACGGCTAATATTGAGAATAGCCCAGTTCGTCTTAATTAATTTGTTATCCTTAAACACATGAAGTTCAACAGCCTGTAACTCGGTCAATAATGCCGACCGACACCTAATTCTTCCAGATTTGAATTCCTTGACCCTTAATTAGATTAAATCATCCATGCAAAGTTAATTTCTAGGAGGTCACCTTATTCTCAATATTAGTCAAAATGCGTTTTAGAGAGGTGAAACTACAAAAATTTTTCGGCGCTTCGCGCCAAATTGATTTAATTTTACTTGTTATTAATGTTTAAGCCGCTTGGCGCCAATTGCAGCATTTTTATGGAGAATCTGGTCCTAGATTTCCATTGCGATTGAAAATCCTTACCTTCTGCACAGTTTTTGTAATGCAAAAATGATTTAGAGAGCTAAAATTTCAAAATTTTCTGGCGCCTCGCGCGATTTGATAAATTATAGTTTTAATTGTCAAAAACGACTTCAGAATTCGCTAAAATATCACTGAAGGAAGGAAATTCAAGTTTTAACATAAATAACTTATACTGATTGTGATATTTCCTGTAGAGCGCGAAATTTATATACAAAAAGTGCATCAAACACCGCTATTGCATGTGTACATAAAATTTTCTACCTAAAAAACACTGATTTTTAAACACAGGCACTGTATTTTTAACGTTTTCAGACCTCCCAAAAAACGTGGAAAAGGTCGGAAAGAGTGGAAAAAAATTTTGGGTTTGGTCTATAATGTCAACCAAATCGCTGAGAAAAAACGGTGGCCCAAACAATGTTACCAACCTGAATTTTTTTATCTGTTGATCGGTTTCCCAAAAGGTTGCCTGCTCCCATAAAAAGGTTGGTCGGTTCCCAGAAAAGGTTGCCTGCTGCCTCAAAAAGTTTGGTCGGTTACCAAAGAAGTTGGCTAATGCTCTGCTCCACCATTTTTTCCCAGCGATTTGGTAGACAGACATTTTAGACAAGACCCAAAAATTTTTTCCACTTTTTCCAACCTTCTTTGACGTTTTTTGGGAGGTCTAGAAATGTTAAAAATAGAGCGCCTGTGTTAAAAAATCAGTGTTTTTTAAGCAGAAAATCCTATGTACACATAAAATAGCGGTGTTTGATGTACTTTTTATATAAAAATTTCGCGTTCTACTAGAAATATCACGATTAGTATATGTTTGTTCTATTGAAACTTGAGTTTCCTTGCTCCAGTAAAGCATTTCAGCTAATTCTGAAGTCGCTTTTGACAATAAAATTTGATTTGACATTTGATTTGATTCGATAT
Source organism: Mermis nigrescens (assembly GCA_036768485.1). Lineage (NCBI taxonomy): Eukaryota > Metazoa > Nematoda > Enoplea > Mermithida > Mermithidae > Mermis > Mermis nigrescens. Next base: position 130,673 of record JAVLUZ010000054.1, read on the forward strand.
TTGATATTTGACATTTGACATTTGACACACAAGAAACTTCTAGTTAAACTGGGTGCATATGGCAATAATGGTTTTTGCTTGGACTTCTTGAAAGTTTTTTTAAATGGGAGATCCAAAAAAGTTAAAATAGGAAATTCCTTGTCTGATTCACTTCCCGTTTTGAGTGGGGTCCCTCAAGGTAGTGTGTTAGGCCCTACAATGTTTTTGCTGTACATAAACGACTTGTGTGCTCATCAGACCACCAGTTCTATCTCACTTTTTGCTGATGATATGAAGATCTCTAATCTTGCCTCAAACTTTATCGATTTGCAAAATGATTTGATGCACATCCAAACTTGGGCTGGCATGTGGCAGTTGAAGATATCATTACATAAATGTTTTCTTTTGCAGATGGGAAGGTCTAACCCTGAACATTGTTACAAAATCGATAATTTTCAAATACCAAAAGATGCGACTGACGTGAAAGATTTTGGTGTTTTGATATCAAAAAATTTGAAATCTAGAGTACATTGTGAATATATAGTAGGTAAAGAAATCAATGAGAGTCTCGAATCTGATTTTTCTAACTTTTGTTTCGAAGGAAAATAAAATGCTGATAAAGGCTTTTACAACTTATGTTAGGACCCTTCTTGAGTACAGCACTGTAGTTTGGAACCCCTACCTCATTATGGACATAAATTTAGTAGAAAATGTACAATGGCTCTATTTTGATTTAAACATGGCCTATTCTATCATAAAATTTGGAGCACTGCCTTTTCAAGACTTTTTTGTTCTCAATACAGGGTCAAATTGTGCCACAAACTCTCGGAAACTAATTGTATACAAATCAAATCTGAACATTAGAAAATATGCATTTTGCAATCGAATTGTTTCTGTATGGAACTCTTTGCCTGAGCATGTAATACAACCTCTTAACTGGAAAGCATTTATGATGAGATTGAAAACCCTTGGTTTTGATGCTTTTCTTCAGGGCCGTAAGTAAGCGCATTTTTAATTTGCCTTTACGTGTCCTTGTCTATCAAACTTTTTGGTCCAGATTTAATATTATTTTGCATTAATAAAACTGTAATTTATGCATGCAGGTAGTTGTTTGGGTATCAATTGGAACCATATAATGTATGTATCAAAAAATTTTTTCATGCGATTGAAGAATAATACGCGTGTTTTGATTCCGATTTACCTAAATTATTTGTCCATTTTTTTGTTTGATGACAAATAAACTTTTGATTTGATTTGATTTGAGAGTTGTTAGACTTTTGGTAGTGTATTGTAGCCAATTTACTGGTCTCTAAGGTCTAAATTCACTAAGAATTGTCTTGAAACGGCGGGAAGCGCTAAAAAATTGACATTTTTTCTTTTGAAATGTAATTTCTGCCATTATAAAGATATATATCAACTTTAGACCTTTTTTGCAATTTTTGTCTTCCCAAAAAGTCTTTGTACATGTACAAAGACGGTCCGGAAAAGTCTTATGTACATCAGGAAAAATCTTTGCTGAGTACAAAAACACTGGACGCTTCCCAAAAATGGTTGCACTGCTCACATAGAAAAAATGGTTGATCCCACGGTTTTTTTTTGTATTCGACAAAGATTTTTCCCGATGTACAAAGACTTTTCGGGACCGTCTTTGTACATGTACAAAGATTTTTGGGAAGACAAAAATTGCAAAAAAGGTCTATAATTCGAAAAAATTTCGGCGCTTCGCGCCGAAATGAGTAATTGTGTGTTCTATATATCTTTATAATGGCAGAAATTGCATTTCAAAAGTAAAAATGTCAAATTTTTCGGCGCTTCGCGCCGTTTTAAGACAATTCTTAGTGATTTTGCCCTTAGAGACCCAGAAATTAGCTAAAACACACTATGAAAAGTTGAAGAACTCTGTTTTTACAGATACTAAAATCACTGCTGTACCATATTATAGTACCCAAAAATTTTGTGTGTACAAAATGTACAAAGATTTTTAGGAAGACAAAAACTGTAAAAAGGTGTAAAATTCCCAAAATTTTCGGCGCTTCGCGCCGAACTGATAAATTATTTGTCCTATATATCTTTAAAATGGCAGAATTTGCATTTAGAATGGAAAAATGTCAATATTTTTCGGCGCCTCGCGCCATTTTCAGATAATTTTAGTAATTTTTAGCGTCATAAACCCAGAAATTAGCTAAAATACACTACCTAAGATCGAAAACCCTGTTTTACCACACTAAAATCGCTACTGTACTATATTATAGTACACAAAAATTTGCATGTGCAAAATGTACAAAGACTTTTGGGGACCATCTTTGTACATGTACAAATGGACCTTGTACAAAAAAAACACTGGTTGATCCATGAAAAAAGTTGTCTGCTTCCTTAAAAAAATTAGAGGGTTCGCAAAAAAGGCTGGCTGCTTCTTTAAAAAGGGTTATCTGGAGTTGTCATGCACTTGGAAAAAGGTTACTTTGTACATAAATAGAAGTAGTTTGCGCATTTGCTTCTCAAGTCATCATATTTAGACTGTCATTGACCTTCAGCATATATCTATGCCCATGTACAAAACAGCCTCCATCTCAGAGACCTTTTACCCAGTTGCAGGATTGGTCCGGCCCATTGCCAGTTGTGGGCAATATGGGGCATTGCCCAGGTGTGTTTATGGGGTATGCAACCCCAGAAATCCAAACACCCTCTTTCCCAGACACCAAAATCCCTCTTCTATAAGAAACTTTGAAAATACACTACTCGCCACAAATGTTTATGCTTTAATAAGCTTTTAGAGCTTGTTAGGGTTATATCTTTACATGTCCCCCCACATAGGTGCACAAGGTCAAGGTCAGCAGGGGTAATATCTCAGAAATCCAGTCGGTCCTATTTCCGCCCACGCACGACCGACATGTTAAACTTATAAGCCTTAACAAGCTTTATCATCCTATGGTGCATATTAAACCATAAACATTCATGGCAAGCACTGTAGAACTAAGCAGCTCGACAAGAAATGGGCATAATCTTTTGATAAAATATGAACAAATACCATCACGCCCAATAGAGAAACTTTGCTTAAGATTTTGAATGGAGTTTAGTACAGATTCAAAACTAAAATCTACCTTTACATCAAGTATATCTTTGCGACTTAAGTTTTTGGTATTAATAGGGAAACCATTGTCAACTGTAAACAGATGCAAAGAATTTATTAAAAACATTTGCTTTTTGCAAGTCTGAATTTATAATAGAGTTGCCAACAACTATGTCAGGCATATTATTTGACGGATTTTTCTTAGTATTAATAAAACGATAAAAATGCTTTGGATCGGATCCATTTTTAACAGTTTACGTTCCTGTGCACAATAATATTCCTTTATAGCTATCCTTACAAGTCTACTGTATTTAGTGTGAGTACTTCTGAACATAGGATCAAATTTAGATTTTCTCCAGAATTTTAATTTCTTTGACAACAGTCATCTAATATTTTTTGGGATATTTACTAACTACCAGGTTTTGGAAAACGGAACAAAAGAATAAGATATTGAATCACTGATAAAAAATGGTTATAAAAATTGTCTATTGTCACACGCACACACACAAGTAGAAAAGATCAATGGCCACTGAATGTTGGCAAGAAAAGTAAACATAGATTCATAATCAGCTTCTGCAAAATTATGTTTAAAAGCTACTTGTTGCCCGACTTCAAACGGTAGTAAAATTTTGAAATAACAGAATCATGATCACTTGCAGCAAAAGGAGGTCTTGTTATGCAATCATTAATCAATAATTTATCAGATGTGAATAATAAATCTAAAATATTTTGACCTAAGGTAGGGTGATGTACATGTTGATATAATTCATAACTACATATTTATATACGGTAACAAAAAATTGAAAGACTATACTATTTTCAGATAATACATCAGTTTTATTCCATCTAATACCCGGTAGATTAAAATCACACAAAACAATAAGGGTTTTACTACAATCAAGCAATATGTTTAAGAGATTTAAAAATCTTGATTTTGTTTGTTGTGTAGAGTTAATTAGGAGGTCCAATAGGACAAAATGAACCTATATGCAGTGATCGGACCGAGGCCTTGGCAAGGCTCTGCATTTTTAGAGCCTCAGTCTCGGCACTGAGGGCAAAGCTTAAAAGTGTCAAGAGGCACCGAGGGTTAAAATCACATTTGAATAAGTTTAATATATCCGTTGAATATTAATTAATTAGAATGCATCTGCAGTACAGAGGCTGTTTTTTACCTATAGGCTTTTCTTTTGCTTTTTGGCGCGTACCCAGTCACACCAAGTTACATACAGCAAAGTGCCAATTGATTATTCATAGGATGACTAAGTTTTTATTCTCATGCTCGCTACATGGATCGGAAACACACATTCTCGTAGGGGGAGGGTGAGGCAGGGGTATTACCCCCTCAGGGTTCAAGACTCAAGTCACTGTCAGACGATTTTTGGTGAATATCTTTTGAATATTTTTGAACTTAATTTTTAGTATGGCAAAAATGCATCTAATTATTAGAATTTTACAAAGTGATACAGTATTTTTGAATGTAAGCTGTAAGCAAGAGTAAATAGACAAACTATCACTATAAAATATGCATGTTGCAGCTTAAAATTTTTGTTGAGGGCTCCTTGACATACATGAAATGGCTGGAAATTTCGGGTAGGGGTCTTTGGCCATTTTTAGTGATGGGTGGTTGGTTAGCAATTTTGATTCTAGGTCAAAAATGGCAAAAACACCTAAAAATAACCAACAAAACGCAAGTTTTCGCCAAAAATGGGGAGGATGGGTCAAAATTTTTAATGTAGGGGGTGTGTGGAGGACGTCCAACTCTGGGTGGGTGGGGAATCCCCCAAAGCCCCCTGTCACTCGTATATATGGTTTTTGGCGATTTTGAGGGGGGGGGGGTGAATGACCACTAATTTTTGGCCGAAAATCGCAAAAACGCACCTAAAGATGGCCAAAAAATGCAGATTTTCGCCAAAAATCAATTTCGGCTCATGCATTTATTTTTGGAGCCATTTTTATATAGTGTTAAAATATTTTCTGGGACAAAGTGATATTAATTTTATTGTTTTTTAGCATTTTTTAGGAAATTTCAAAAAATGTTGGCGCTTCACACAAAACATCGCTAATATACTGTATTTAGATCGAAGCCAGGGAATTAAACACTCCAAAATCATTTTTTGTATGATCTAGGCATTCTTATGCAGATTTAAATATCTTTTGTATCTATTTATACTGTTGTTCAAAATTTTATACAATAATAAGTACTATTTAATAACTGCACTCTTTTGCCGTTCAAAGATAAAATTGTTTAATTTATCCTGATGTTGCATTGGATTTGGTGCTTATCACCAGATTTAATTGGCATATTACAATGTCTGTAATATTTCTGATTTTGTACTACAAGTCGTTTTAGCTTTCTCAGTCGAGTTTTATGTGTAAATTCCATCAAAAGCTCATAAAATTTTTGGTGCTTTGCGCCCAACTAATATTATCAACTAAATTCAGGCCGAATCATCACATTTAGGACCACGGTTTTTTTGTATTCGGCAAAGATTTTTCCCGATGTATAAAGACTTTTCAGGACCGTGTTTGTACATGCAAAAAAGATTTTTGGGGAGACATGAAGTGTAAAAAAGTGTATTGTTCCCAAAAATTTTCGTCGCAGCGCCAAAATCAGTAATTGTCTGTCCTGTATATCTTCAAAATAGTAGAATTTGCATTTAGAATGGAATGTCAAATATTCAGAAACCTAGAAATTAGCTAAGATACTCTACCAAAGATCGAAAAACCCTGTTTTACCACCTTAAAATAGCTACTGTGCCATATAGTACATAAAATTTTGCATGCACAAAATGTTCAAAGACTCGGATACAATCTTTGTACATGTACAAAGGTATCTTGCTCAATAAAAAACATTATATAGGACTGCATGCTGGTTGCAGGTCACACTGGCAGTATGTAAAAATTGTATGCTTGAAATATATTTATATATCTACAAAAATTTGTCCGCTAATACACAGACCTTCTCGGAGATCTTTGTGCAAGCACAAAGAAGCTCGTACAAAAAATAGTGTTGGCTAATAATAAAACACTACTTAATTCACTGGTCCCCCATTTTCGGATTTCACCCCTCCCTCAACTTTGTACCTTGGGAAACTATGATCGGAAAGTACAGTGCAGTTTCCGTCAAATTACCTACCACACGAGAATTGGATGACTGAAAAAAGCGTGTTAAACAAACTTCACTGCAAAAGCGAGCACAACATTGGCTGCAGTTCTGTCTTTACATAGCTTATTTCGTTTGTTTGTTTATTTCTTCAACACTATTATCTTATTTATAGTAATAAAACTTTTTAACTGCCTGTTCAGCCATATTTTTTTATTGAAATTTCAAGTCTTTAACGGCAACTTGTTAAATTAAATATGCTTTCATGCTGCTGACTTCATTCAATAAATCCTTCACACGTTTAATCTACTATTATTGAAAATAAGAATGAATTGTTTGACATACGATTAAGTGTCTGATATTACGATTATTCTCTAGCTCATGTGCATTACCCTCGGCCGAGGCAAGCATTTTAAGTCACCTTTGCTGAGGCCGAGGGTCCAAAAAGTACCCTCAGTCCGATCACTGCCCATTGTAATCAAACCAATAAAAAGATTGCAGGCAATAATTTCAGCACTACACTTAATTGAGAAAGTATTAATTAATATCAGAGACAAACTTTTTTTAAGACAATACAGACTCCTCCACCTGCTCTTTTCTCACGATTGTTTCTAAAAACTGAATAACCGAAATTCGCAACTAACAAAGAATCACTGAAAGTATCAGTCAACAATGTTTCAGTAATAAAAGTAAAATCATAAGTATAAGAACTCAAAAGCAAATGCAAATCAGCAAATTTGTTACATACACTGCGTGAATGAAACAAAATAGAACACAATTTATTTCCACAGATAGAATTTGGAACGTTTTTTGGGGCGATTATATTATTGTTTAAAGATCTGCCACAATTAAAGAAATTTTTTCTTTTTTTTGCTGGGGTAGCGAAAATTGAACAAATTTTTCGATTTGCGAATAATTTGACTTTTAGCATACAGTTCTTGTCATGGAAATTGCAAACGCAGTGCCGCTGTGATCTACTACGATTTACCAACTACAGTAGATTGTAAGCGCTTCTACCGTAGCCACGCGTGTTCGGCCATAGAAAGATTGCGTTCGGCATTAGAAGATTGCAGCTAGCAAATTGCATTATTTGTCACACAAACGGTAAATAATTCTCAATCTGCTTTGATTTTTTGCATGCGTGCGTCTCAGAAGTGCGTGCATGCTGCAGGTTTAGTCCGAGAAAAAAGGTAAAAATAGATTGGAATTTTCATGCATATCATTATAATTCTCGTTTCCTCCATTGGAATCTTATCCAAGAGATAATGGGCATAAAAATGAAAGAAAATAGTATTTCCCTTGTGCGATCAATTGCATATTGCTCTGCCGCAAAAGAGCATTCTAAAATTAATTTCAGGCTGAGAGCGTTATGCATTTTAAAACAAATTCATAGCCAATGAAGAGCAAAAGATTCAAAAATCATATAGGCCAAAAAATTTCTTTTGCCATTATTTATATGATTTTAAAAAGCGCATCTTTTTGACTAAATCAAAATTAAAAATAAAATCAAAGCAAATTGCTCTCATCTTTTGGACAAAAAGGTTTTTAAAAAGGTATTTTCATTCTTCTACAAACCATATCCTTCACTATTATATTGCGAAATTGGGAAGAGAGAATGAATAGTGACTGTAAGCTCTAAGCTAGATAGTAAATTTAACAAAATAGTGAAATACAGATGAAAAATAGTTTTGCAAATTAATTGTACATCATCCTTAGTGGATCGTGGATAGTAGAATGAGATGACCTTCTTAATGCGTATTAATACAAACATGTGGTATGCGTGTCTTTTTCTTTAACCAATCAGAGAGTAATATGAGCACGCCAGCGTAAATTGGAAAGATAAAAATAGCCAAGCTGGCCGTTCTTAGAGGGGAACTGACATGGAATACGACTAGACAGGAATTTGAAAATTGATATTTAAAATTAATTTTAAAATGAATGAATCAATTAATTAATCATAAATCTTTATTCGATTCTTTTATAGTGCTGAAAAGAATAATAAAATTAATCATATGTCATACCAGCACAGCATGGGGATTCTGGGGGATGAAACCTAAATAATTTTGTATTAAAAACACCGTTGATGCTCCTTCCTTCTGGCCACAAATGGCCATGGGGGATTGTGACCCCAGAAGTTGAAATACATACCCCTGCAAATTATTGTAGACCCCAAAATTCTATTTTTAGTTATATTTTTGGCGATTTACCTTATTCTGATCCCCTTGAATTTAGGTGCTGCATATTTAAAATTTTTGTCACATAAAATAAACTAAATAATAAACATTGTTATGCCTTTGAACCACAAAATTGATAAAAAAATTCCTCATTATCCGCTTTCGAAAATATTTTGTATCTTCGCTTTTTCCATTTATTTACGATATGTACATCAATAATATATTCAGTTCAGAAGTGAAATAGATCACATAGTGTCTGTCTCCTCAGGCAAGCATATAGTTCAAAAAACATTGCCCGTTCTATTATTTCGCGCAAATTTTATTTTTGATCAGCCAGCTTTCTTCGCAATTTTTCTTGTTCAATTAAAGTACTTATATATGCGTATCTACCATTTTGTATTTATTCTATTCAGCGGATATACGCCTACACACATGTAATAAACGCAAGCCTTGAAAACAACAACAAATTTTTACCTCCTGATATTGTAATACACAAGCTCACAAAGATTTTTCTAGCGTGTTCCCTAGGTCTATATGATTTTTAAATCTTTTGCTCTTCATTGGCGATGAATTTGTTTTAAAACGCCGAACGTTCTCAGCCTGAAATTAATTTTAAAATGCCCTTTTGCAGCAGAGCAATACGCAATTGATCGCACGCAGGAAATACTATTTTGTTTCATTTTTTATGCCCATTATCTCTTACATGACATTCCAATGGAGGAAATGGGAATTATAATGATATGCACAAAAATTCCAATCTATTTTTACCTTTTTCTCGGACTGGACCTGCAGCATGCACACACTTTTGAGACGCACGCATGCAAAAAATCAAAGCAGATTGAGAAATTTTTCCCCGTTTGTGTGACAAATAATGCAATATGCTAGCTGCAATCTACTAACGCCGAACGCAATCTTTCTAAGGCCGAACACGCGTGGCTACGGTAAAAGCGCTTACGTTCTACTGTAGTTGGTCAATCATAGTAAATCACAGCAGTGCTGCGTTTGCAATTTCCGTGACAAGAACTGTAGTTAATAAAGAAAGTACCGGGTGGAAAAGCATTAGATTTATCGCGCAAAGTTTGTGCATTCTGCCGCTGCTTGTAGGTAAGATCAGGTCTGGCTCATAAGTTAGATCAGGTCTAGCACCTAAGATGGCTCCGTCTGCCCTACTCCCAACCGTCCGGACTCGAGAAAAAACATGAAATTTTTAGCGATTTTTCGCCTTTTTTTGGGTCAAAATCGAACACTAATAAATATATCCCCCAGAAGCCCATTGCTCTGGTAGCATTGACCCTCTCCTTCATCCGAGCATGATTTTTATTCTGTTTGTGTGTGTGATTAAGCTTCATATAATTTCATTTCATTTATCATGGTACTGCATCCTACTAATTGTCCTCCAACCAATTGTCCTATCCTACAAATTGTAATCCTACCAATTGACCTCCTACAGTTGTCGTTCTACGAATTGTCCTAGACCCACTCATGCCTGCTTGTACAAATATTTGTACCAGCACAATGGCGTTCGACGATCATTTGCTACTGAGATTGTTTAAAAAGTTTTTTGTTTTAAGCGGCTTTTTATCATTGAGATGTTTCACATTTCAATCAATATGTCTTTCAGTAAGTATCGGTTTTTAGATGTTGACTTGCTGAAAACACTGTAAATATGAAAAAAATATTAAAAAACCCATAAAAACTGCCAAAAACCCGCAGAAATCCCAAAAAACGCACGCCATCAAATTTGGGCGTTTGTCAGCCCTGGTGTACTGAAATAGGAACATGCGGATCTGCTTTTTGCAAGACTACTCACTCCGGCATAGTGTATGCGGAAAGATAAATCGGTATTAACGCTAAATCCGCCGGAATTAGCGATTTTTCAAAAGATTTAAACAAATTTGAAGTGTCATTTAATAGTTTTTCGCCATCTGTTTGCTTAAAAATGTCAAATTGTTCAATCAGATCGAATTCTCTGCTATTTTTCGAAATTATTTTATGCTTTAATGCTCTAAAATGTTAGAGCATCGTCGGAAATGTCGAAAAATGGTGTTTTTGACGCGTATGGGGGCCACACATGGGTGTGGGGTTTGGTGGTATGCACCCCCAGAAGTTGAAATACCCCCCCCCCAGAAATCAGAATACCCCAACAAAATTTTTTTTGCTTTTTCAGCAATTTTTTGGCTTTTTCAGCAATTTTTTGATGCCATTGGATAGTACTCGATGAGAAACGCCGAAAAATGGTGTTTTTTCGCCATACGACCACTTTTAAGACCATTTTTTACCTTTTAAAATTTATTCACCCCCTTTAATTTTTTCACCCCCCCTCCAGCGGTGCTGCCCACCTATGATGGGGGATAAAAAAATAATTTTTGAAACACAAGAGTCTCCCAAAGTAAAGAATTAAAAATTCTACAAGTAGGTCTAATATATATATATATATATATATATACCACCAAAACAGGTTTTTAGCGTACTTTTGAATAGTTATCAAAATTTAGTTTTTTGTCTTTTAGGCCGCCTAAATCGCTCAAATTTGAGCTGGACATGTAGAACATGTCAAATTTTTCCGGTGCTTTACGCCGAATTATTAATTTTCTGTATTGTTTCTCTTTGTAAATCACAAAGATTGAGTACAAAGACGGAAGTTAGGCAATTATCCATCGATTGCGTGATGAGAAATCAGTTGTGTAGATTGTTTAAATAATTGATTTGTATAATAAGAATACGAAATAGAGTGAAAATTTTGACGTTTTTCTGGAAAATTTTTCACTACCGCATAGAGCTCGTTGAGATACTCTCAAAAATGCCATTATTTTTGCCCAATTCCTAATAGTTCTCGAGGTATCTGAGCTCAAAATTTTGCCCCCCTTTAAATAAAATCCAGTATACGGACCTGCGCGTATGTATGTATTTAGTCCAGAGAAGGCACCTTAAAATTTTGCGTACCTTCTCAGAATTTCCGCTACCTGCGTGCAGATATGCTGAATCTCCTTCGTCAAACATTAAATTCCCGTGCTATGCTAGAAATACAGTGGTCGCCATGAATGACGCGATCACCTCAGAATTATAATGGATGGTGCGTCGCGAGCACCAGCGTTACGTCCATCATGCGCCATCATCTGTTTTCTATTAAGCGCCATTAACCTCCATCATCCCATTAATCTGGCGATGCGGACGGCGCACTTTAGCTATTAATAGTGCCAACAAGAAGGAAGCGCGCCAGCATTCACGTGCACGCTTCCTTGTTGGCGCTATTAATAGCTAAATTGCGCCGTCCGCATCGCCAGATTAACGGGATGATGGAGGTTAATGGCGCTTAATAGAAAAAAGAGATGATGGCGCATGATGGACGTAACGCGGCGCTTGCGACGCACCATCCATTATAATTCTGAGGGTGATGGCGCGCTATCTTTCATGGCGACCACTGTATGTATGATCTAAGGGAATTATATAGATTTTTTCATTTAATGGACCGCGATTTGTTTCATTGCGAAAGTCTTCAAAATTTCCTTCTGTACCTTTAGCTCACAAAGGCGCGAGATATATACTTAAAGCGAGGAACGTTAATTGCGCTTCTCCGGCATTGAATGATTTTATTCGCTTTACCGATATACTGACATTGTCCTATTTGATTATAATGACCGAAATAATTAACATCAGTTGTTCAGTGTAAGCCCTTATTTACGTTGCCCTTTTGTTTAAACCTCATATTCCCATAGGGGGTGAGGGGGGTATTACACTCCCCTAGGGGTCCAAAGGGGGTAATGCCTCCCCTAAGGGTCCAAGACTCAAGTCACTGTAAGACGATTTTTGGTGAAAACCTTTCGAATTTTTTTGAAATTAATTTTTAGTACGGCAAAAGTGTGCACCTAACTTTTAGAATTTTACGAAGTGATACAGTATTTTTGAATGTAAGCTAAAGATAGACAAACTATCAGTATAAAACACGCATGTAATGGCTCAAAATTTTGGGAGAGGGGGTCCTCTCGGCATACATGTCGCCGCTGGAAATTTCGGGTAGGTGTCCCTGGTCATTTTTAGAAGGAGGGAGTTTAGGGACTCTATTTTAGGTCAAAAATGGCAAAAACACATAAGAATAGCCAAAAAAGCGCAAGTTTTCGCCAAAAATGGGGGAGAGTGGTCAAACATTTCCTGACTTTGAAGGGGTTCGGGGTTGAAAAGCGTGGGTGGGAGATGGCCCAAACCCCTGTTACATGTATATTTCTCGGCCATTTTAAGGGGGTGGGGCAAGCGGCTCTGATTTTTGGCCAAAAGTGGCAAAAACACCTTAAAATAGCTAAAAAGCGCAAGTTTTGCCAAAAATGGGGGAGGGTGGGTCAAAATTTTCTGACGTTGGGGGGTTGGCTGTTGGGAGAACGTCTAACCCTGCGTGGGGAATTTCCCAAAGCCCCCTGTTACACGTATGGTTTTCGGTCATTTTTAAGGGGGGGGAAATGCCGCCGAAAATCGCAAAAACGCACCTAAAAATGGCCAAAAAATGTAGGTTTTCGCCAAAAATCGATTTCGGCTCGTGCAATTATTTTTGAGCCATTTTTATACAATGTTAAAATACTTTCTGGGCAATGTGATGTTAATTTTACCGTTTTTTCAGTATTTTTCAAGGAAATTCCAAAAAGTTTTCAAGGCTTTGCGCAAAATATCGCTAATATACTGTATTTAGATTCAAGCAGGGGCATTAAACAATCCAAAATCAATCTTTGTGTAATCTAGGCATCTTTATACAGATTCGAATATCTTTTGTATCTATCTCTACCGTTTTTAAAAATTTTAAGCAAAAATGAGTACTGTTTATTATTTAATAACTGCACTTTTTTCTGTTCAAAGATAAAATTGACTAATTTATCTTGATGTTGCATTGAATTTATAAGCGCAGTGGTGCTTATTACAATATTTTATTGGCATATTACAATTTCTGTAATATTTCTGATTTTGTAGTATAAGTTGTTTTAGCTTTCTCAGTCGAGTTTTATGTGTAAATTTCACCAAAAGCTCATAAAATTTCGGTGATTCGCGCCGAACTAATATTATCCACTAAATTCAGGCCGAATTATCACATTAAGGAACACGGTTTTTTATGTATTGGGCAAAGATTTTTCCCGATGTACAAAGACTTTTCAGGACCGTCCTTGTACATGTAGATACATAGATTTTTGGAGAGACAAAAACTGTAAAAAGGTGTAAAATTTCCAAAATTTTCAGCGCTTGACGCTGAAATCAGTAATTGTCACACACACACACACACGCACGCTCACACACACACACATACCATTTCTGAGCTCACACAGTAAGTTTATGCGTCCAAAAAGGCTATATAGCTAGTTTTCTGAACCCAAAAAGCCTATAGCTGATTTTCTTATCCCAAAGGAGCTATTTCGCACTGTTTTTTTGCCGAAATAGCGATATAGCGATCAGTTTTTCAAAGCGTGGGGGTAATTCTTTTCCTCACCCCATGCTTTTTTTGTCGCCGACCATTTTCATGAGAAGTGACTCGGTCAAAAAATAGGCCAAAAAACACCTAAAAGCAGCCAAAAAAATCTTTTTTTTCTTCAAAAATTAGTGGAGTCTAAAAAAATTTTCTGGCTTTGAGGATGAATGGGGGACAGCCGAACTTGGATGAAGGATCAATCATACCCCTGTTACATGTATATTCATCACTACCCCCAAAGTCGTAAATTTGTTGAAAGCCATCCACCGATATCTGGCGAAAATTTGCTTTTTTTACCATCTTTCGTTACTTATTTCCCACTTTTGTCCAAAAATGGACGTCATTCATACCCCGAACAGGCGGTTAGTCCCCTCCCCCAAAATTTTGGGCCATTACATTACTTGTCTGTACCACAGTATTGTGAGATTATAGTTGATCTTCATACGAGTAACAAGATGAATAGGGGATCCCTCACACCACACCAGAGCATGGCGGGTTTGGGGAGTATGCACCCCCCAGAAACCGAAATACCCCCAGAATTCAATTTTTGAATTTTTTCTTGTTTTTTCGCAATTTTTTGATGCCAATAGATAGTGCTCGATGAGAAACGTTGAAAAATGGTGTTTTTCGCCATACTACCATATTTAAGGTCATTTTTTGAACTTTGTAAAGTCTTGCAATCCCCAGAATTGTGGTGCCGCCCACCTATGCTCACCCCTTGTCGGTTTACCCCGCTCCAGCCCTACACCCCATTCAACGTCGAAAGATCTCGACCCCTTCATTTTTGGAAAAAATGCGTTTTTTGCGATTTTCAAAGGTTTTTGTCGCGTTCGGTCAAAGATTAGGGTCATTTATGTACCTCTGCTACTAGAAAATGGCCAACTGCTTCCTTCCAAAATCTTAAGCTATTATAAGTCTGTTTTTAATGCAACTCATCTCATACAGTATATACGTAGTGATGTAGAACGCACCTTTTTGCCCTTTTTCGGAAACTCAATAACATTTTCCATTAATAATGTATTTGGTGAGACCTGCGCAATTTTAGAAAACTTGTCATAGCTTGGATTTTTCCTTCTTACGGTTCAAAAAAAACCGGAATTTCCAGTCATTATCTAGCAAATTGAATTGACAAATGTCTACGTTAGAGATTTGTGATTTAACTAGATGTTCTCGTATATACTCGACGATAAAAACGAAAATTCTCTTTTTCTCGTTTAATTATCGACTGTGAGCTCGGAAATTTATTTTAATTTTTCACAGTGTGGATGATTTCCCAGTTTACAATGAAGTCGCTAGCTTCATGTTTTTTTGTTCATTTTATAAAGTAAAAGATGCTCTTGAAACCCGTAAAGTCTTCAAATTAGTTGGTTTAGAAATTTCGCTCGAGTTTGGTTTGCTTGAACGTAAAAACAAAATCAAATTGAATAGTTTTAGAAAAACATTGCTTAAACATATCTGTTGCGTCATATTTAATATTGAAATAAAGTCTGTTGATCCCTCCATCACAAAAAATATTCATGTAAAAATAAAACCTTGGCAATAAAAATGACTTACACAATCAGTGGCGTATCCAGGATTTTCCCAAGGGGGTACCTCTAAGGAGGGGCGGGACCCTGACTTGGGCGGAAAAATTAGACGTTTTAAGCCGAAAATCGCTCAAAAATCCTTACTTTTGCGCACTATTTTGGCTCGATGGGGCGGCCGCCCCCCTTAATCCGCCCCTGTACATAATAAAATCCAATGAAAATAAAAATATGATAGTATTCAAAAATCTAAAATATAAACTGCCAAACTTAGGTCAACTCGTCGTCCTCGTTCTTTGTCCACTGACGCCGAACCCCCGTACTGCTCCTGACGTCCCCCACGCCGTCGACGTTTTAACCGTCCGCTGCACAGAGGGCAACGGTGTGGGGTTCATTTCAGAGCCCCCTGTCAGTCACAGTACTCGTCGTTCTGATGGTTTGGGTATCTTGAATGATCAGAAATCCGGTCCTGACCTGGCCGCTGTTTTTGATTGTTTAGTAAGCAAAATTAACGTAGTCGTACGCGTAGCAGGGGGTGGGCGATACACCGGTCGTAGTCAATCGTTTTACCCCTCACCCAACAAGTCGGAAAATGTTTATCTACTATTTTTGGCAATTATAATTGCGTTTTTGGCTATTTTTAGGTTTTTTTTGCCATCTTCGGTTAAAAACTGCGACTCAATTTCTTTAATTATACAATTACTTAATTATACATCATCCTGGATGGATTTGACGGAGCTTTCTTTTCACTTTTTCCCCACCGAAAGGTTTTCTCTACCCTTCCCCGATATTTTCCTTCCATCCTCGGAATTGGCGATTGTCCAAAAATTCGTAGAAAACTTGTTTTTTCAAGCGCTTTTACTTCTTTATTTGAGCATCGTCAGGAAGGCCAAAAAATGATGTTTTTGACGCGTGTACATAATTTTTAATCCAAACAATTTTTTTTACAATTTTTTTCCCTCTCTCCCTCCTAAGAATTCTCATGCTGCGCGAGGTTGCTGGGGACCGCCTATATAAATTTCATGTTGCATGCCTGTTAGTTTGTAATGAATTGTACTCAAATGAATTGGCCTTTTGGAATTTGCATAGCTTCGCTTTGAATTTGGGATTTACAGTGACAATCATGCATGGGCAGCAGCCAAATTCAGAGATGTGTCGAAGGAGCCAAATCGCCGAAAGTAGCACTAAAAAATTTGGTTCTGTTGGAGTATTGATTCTGAAGTCCTTAGATTCTAGGGTCAAACCTTTAGACCCTTCTCACGCCTATGATAACCAGCCTCAAAATTTGGCACTATATATACTTTCTGGCTTTTTGGGCTTAAATACCGTTCGTTCACTTATCAAAGAGAGCATTTTTACCTTTTTGGCAACGCTTTTCCGTATCAGAGTGCACAATAATTAAAAAAAATTCATGAAAATGAATGATTCTAATTTTAAAACTGGTGGGAAACGATGAAAACTGGCGTTGCCAACTCACATGGGCGTGGGAGGTTTGGGGGGGTATGCACCCCCCCAGAAGTTGAAATACCCCCCCAGAAATGAAAATACCCCTCCCAGAAAATTTTTTTTGTTTTTTTAGCAATTTTTTGATGCCATTTGATAGTGCTTGATGAGAAACGTCGAAAAATGGTGTTTTTTTTCGCCATATGACCACTTGTAGGACCATTTTTTGACCTCTGAAAATTTTTTCATCCCTCAGAAATTCTTTTACGCCCCCCTCCAGAATTTCGGTGCTGCCCACCTATGGTTGCCAACCTTAATAATTGCCGAAAGCGCCCGAAATGGCATACTTTTAATTTTTTCATAGAACATTCAATATTTTGCTGCGAGATCATTAAAACCTCTTCGGGTGAAATTCTCGGAGCCCTTCCTGTTCACAAAAGTACATTGCGGAGGAATGGGTTTGAAAATATTTTAGTGCCTCGAACTCAGCTATTCGCCGCAAGTATGCCGTGTATCAGTGGCGGCGTATCTAGGAGTTTTCTAAGTAGGAGCAGGGGCGGTACCCCAGTTTTTCCTAAAACAGTAGAAAAATAGGTCCGAAAATTTGCTGATCACGTGCGAAATAACCTTTTTTTCGGCATTTTACGTCGTATGCTTTGATGTAAAATCACTTTTGACGCAACATTCTGTCGAAAAATTGTGAAATTTCCGACAATTTCGTGCTAAAAAATGGTTAAACCTCTTTGATTTTAGCGAAAATCCGACGCGAAGCGCTGGAAAATTTGAGAAATTTAGGCAAAAATACGTTTAGAAGCTTGTTAGTACCTACAGTGCTAATAGGCAGAAACCCCACTACATTACAATTGGTCGAAATACGAAAATTCACTATCTATACATACATTTATGTTGTATTTTAAATAATAGCCGTGAATGATTTTCGTACCTTGTTCATTTTTTTTATGTACGGAAAAGTCGCGATATAGAAATGTTGGCTCTTAGATGAACTTTGGCCAGACACATTGGGTTGTCTACACTGTTTATCGAAAATTTGGCGTTCTTTTGAATCCTTTCACACATTAGGTTCGCAAGAAATTGAAACCTTCTTAAACCGCGTAAGCGCTTATTTTTCGCTCGAAAAATTTTTTAATTTCGGATTAGCTTGCTGAAACTAATGGTCGAAGCAGAAAGCCATAATAAACAACTTTCGTATTGATTTATTAGAGACCTGATTTATTTTTGTTTGCTATCTTTACGTGCTGAGTTTCATTTAAAAGTAAAAATTTGTAAAACCTTTTATATGTACCGTATGAGTCACTTGAGTCGTCAATTTTTCGATCGATAATTTTTGGCGGAACGCCAATTTTTGTCGCCGTAGGCAAAAAGTGCAAAGTCGTTTTTTTCTCGTCTCCCAAAATTGTGAGAAATTCGGTTATGGGAGAAAAAATGAGCACTGCCGGCTTTATACTTATTATCTGTATGAAATTGGCTTGGCTTTTGTAAAAATCAGAAAAAGTTATTAGGATAAAAAATAGTAATTTATTGGCCGTATTTTCGAAATATTTTCTGCTTCGACAAAAATTTTTAAAAGATCATATCGAGGCACAATCGATTCGCTTATCTATTCAAGAAAAATTCGTACTGTCAGGGTATATTGAGAGGCTTTAAGTTTTAACGCCAAAATTTTCGAAGATGAAAAGTGGTAAAAACGATTTACTCCCATGAACATTTTCAACGTTTTTCGTTGAGCCCCATCCACCTGCGTAAAAAATGTCGAAAAGACAAAAAAATGAGAATCGAAGAGTTAAGATTGGTATGCAGAACCCACTCAATTTGATAGATTTTGATGCGATAAATTGTGATCTTCTTAAGTTCTGCTCAAGAACTTATTTATTAAACCTTCCTTGATTTTTTTACTATTTATTATTGAATTTCTATTATTAAAATCACACCGAATGGAATTAAAATCTTAAAAAATCCTCCGATTCAATTTTAAATAAATCATATTTTAATTTAAATCAAAATTAATATCAACATTTTACTTGTCCTTAATTTGCCGTCTGCCCAAGCTAATTCCTACTATCATTAGTCACTACATCGCACGTGAAACGCAATGACCTAAAATTATTGGCTAAAATAGCAAAAAACACATGAAAGTGGCTTAAACACTCGAGTTTTTTCCAAATATTCCAAATTTTCTTGCTCAGAATTGGCGGGTACGCGTTAGAAACATCGTTTTTCGGTGCTTATCACCATGTTAAAATCAAAAATCGATCAAAAAGTTCTAATATTGAGGAAAATGTTATCAAAAATGAGTATGCGGCGCGATGCGCCGAAAATTGCACGCTTTTTGGCCATTTTAAATAGCTCTCTGTGTGCTCAATTCTACGAAAGTTTTGGCATTTTCCGAAAAATCACGAATTCTAGTGAGGTTAAAGATTTTTCGCGGGGGAGGTGGGTTGGAAACTTTTTCAGTGGGGGTACAACCCCTGCCCCCCGCCCAAGATCATGTATGACCGTTCATCCCGACTTTTCCTGCTTATCTTATTTTAATTTATTCCTGTTTGATATGCATTGCGTATATCAGAAATGGCGTCGCGAATTCGATGTCGAAATTCCGATCGATTTCGTGTTCGACGCCGGCGACGACGTTGAGGTTCGATGGGAAACGACGCTGTTGAATGGCGGTCGCCAGATGCTGATCACCTTGCCGCCGGCTACGCTGGGGCACCTGACGAAAAACAGGTTAAGCGAGCCGGAAGGGGTTAGGGACAAAATTCTGGGGAGGGGTCAAAAAAATTCTAAATGTCAAAAAAGGCCTGAAAATTGTGGTGGAAAGGACCTTATAAACCCCCCCCCCCCAATTTTCCAAATTTTTTTTTATCGAGCTGTATTTGTTGGCCTTTTAAAAGTTTAAAAATTGTTTCAAAACTGCATTTTTGTTCTTCCGTCGACTTTGAGCTGACGAAACGTTTTTTGCATCACCTTTGAGGTGAAAAAGCGTTAAAAATGTCAAAAAATTTTCCGGACCTTTTTCTCTGTATTTTTAGTGTTATAAGTTATATAAAATAGTCGAAATTGACTAACAATATACTAGAAATGCGATATTACCACTAGAAAACATTTAATAGGCTATTTTTACAATTTCAACTGTTTAAACAGGAAAAATTGTGATTTTTTCTGGTTATGTTCAACATTTTATTTTCATTCCAAGTTCAACCATGGTTTTAGCAATTTAGCATTACTTTTAATTTTGATCACTAATCGCTCTCGCTTTTTCGTATTCTTCCACAGTTTTTTCATAACGGTTTTCTATGACGCACTGCTTGTAGAGAAGCCAATGGCGCGAAGCGCCGAAAATTTTCGAAATTTTTACCGTTTTCATGTAGAATTTAAGCCTTTTTATTGACAAACAGTTCGGAAATCATAAGTGGCGCAAAGCATCAAGAAATTCAGTCATATTTTACCGCCCTAAGACAACAATCAGCGGTGCTGAGCGCAGGAAAATTTTGACGTTTTCACTCTTTAAACTCAATTTATACCGCCGAAATTATACAGAACAGATAAGCTAATTGCGGCGCGCGAAGCGCCGAAAATTTTTAAAAATTCCTAATCCCTTTACCTTTTCTGTCCTCCTAAAAATTTCTTTCAACATGTAGAACGAGATTGTACGGCTGGGGGGTCTGGGGTGGCGCTCAAGCGCCCCCAGTGAGGTCCAGAGCAGAACCCCTGAAAATTTTGTAAAAAAGCACTCTAATTTTTAATTAGTAAAAGTTTAAATTTTCGCAAATTGGCAAAATCTCGGTTCTGAAATTAAGTCCAAAAAAACACACTACACTGCACAAAACTTCTTAGATGAAATGCGTTTTTCGACCTCTGCTAAGTATGTAGCGCAGCAACGGGTCGCAACCAATAAGTCATTGAAAGATGTATCAATGAGGATTTGTGGCCTCTCTTATTAAGTAGTTAAGAAAAACAGAAAATGCACAAAAACACAAGAAAATTTGGCCTTTCCATTCATTTAAAATAGAATTATGTGTCCTTGTAAAGAAAGATAAACAAAGCAGAGAATAGACAAATTGGTACGCAATTATTTTCGCACTTTTACTATTATGTTCAACAAGCATGTGCAGTTTCATTCAATGAACTAATAGTGCATTAAATCACTAAAGTGCTGCGAAGCGCTGGATTATTTTAACAGATTCAAGCTTTCAAATTTTTGGATCTGTATAACAATAAATAATAATCGACTCGGCGCGAAGCGCCGGAAAATTTTGACTGCTTGTGCCTTTTTAAACTCAATGTTCTGGACAAATTGCGCCAGAAAATTCAACATAATTTTCAAAAATTCTGGTGGTATGTGCCTTCCATTCCCCCCGGCTACGTCTGTGATTCCGCAGTAATTTCGGCGCACTTCATAATGGAAAATATGTGAACATGTATGTACGTCTTAACAACACGGCGACCAGGCGTGCGTTTTATGAAATATCGCGAGTGTCGAGTTGAATATATTAATTCTCTGTTGGTGAATGAATCGTCCTTGTTCCGAATTTATTTGCTATTTATACAATTCTTCTATCTACCAACAAATAAAATGCTATATTTCACCCCCGAAAAGGATTCAACCCCCGACTCGAAAAATCATGCCCCCCGGTCGGGGGTCGGGGTTTTTCGGGGTCGGGGTCGGGGTCCCCGTACGATCACTGATTTTATTTCATTTTTACAATTTCAACTGTTTTAGGTTCCTAAGATTCCCCCTGCCGACCATGTCCTTGTGCATCTATAAGTTTCATATACCGTGAAAGATCTTCTAAGTTGGTAGAACCCCTCGCAGGATTGTGATTCCTTACCCCCTTTCCTCCCAATTTTCGGCAGAAATGCGCGTTTTTTGGGCAACTAAACTTGTTTCTCGTGTTTTGCAGTTTTTGACCAAAACTTATAGGTGGGTAAGTCCCTTCTCCCTGTAAAATCTTAGATGTTTTAGTTTGAAAATTTTTTTCTGCCAAAATTTTGATTTGCTTTTCAATAGTCCGGGCATGATCATCAATTTATGGGTACTTTTCACCTTTATAGACCTCCGCTATAAATTGACCACTCGATCCGTGCACGCCGCAGATTTTTCAGCATACATGGGCAGCAGCTCAAATTCCGGGGGTTCGGAATATGCTGAAGCGGCAATAATCACACAAAAAACATGCCGATGGATCAATTTTGGTGGTCTATGTTTTTTGGGGTGTCTACCGGACTATCGGTTGATTCCTAAACCGCTTTTGGGCAGCAACAAAATTCTGAGGGGTCAGGATCACACATGGGCATGGGGGTGTGCACCTCCCCCCCCCCAGAAGTTAAAATACCCCCCCAAAAAATCAAAATACCCCTTCCTCAGAATTCAAATTTTGAATTTTTTTTTTGCTTTTTTAAGCGATTTTTTGATGCCATTGGATAGTGCTCGATGAGAAACGTCGAAAAATGGTGTTCTTTCGGCGTACGACCACTTTTAAGACCATTTTGGACCTTCTAAAAATTTTTCCGCCCCCCCCCCCCCCCTTCCCAGAATTTTGGTGCTGCCCACCTATGGTCAGGATGGGTCTAATCGCTAAAAAATGTTATGTAAAATAGAATTCTGGTGTCTACAGTATCCGCGGAAGTTTCTTAACTTCTGGGGGGTACAAACCCCATAACTCACCCCCTCACGCCCATATGTGGTCCTACACCACCCCAATCCGCCTCTACGCCTAACCCTCACATTTCGATTTTTTTGAGATTTTGGCGAATTTTTTTACAAATTTTGCGTAAAAATCTAGTCGAAAAATGGAGGGTCGATCACTTCTTCCAAATTTGCTCAGCTACTCAAAAAATTTTCAGCTGTCCCGAATCGTTACGATTTTATTAAGTGTTTTATTAATAATTTTATTAAGATAAATTTTATTTTATTATTAAATTTTATTAAGTTTTATTATTTTTATTAGTTTTATTCAAGTATGGTCTGATCTGCTCTACTTTAAGCCGGCCTCTTTTTTAAAATTTTGAAATTGAAATTAAATCTGATACCTAATCGAATTAATTTTAATATTCTGATCAAAATCGAACTTAAAATTTAATTTCCGTAAAAGTGATCGATTAAACTATTTTATTCTAATTTTGATTTAATTTTAATTTGAGAGGTGAATTACTAGAAGAGCTACCTCTTCTGCTCTAAAGCGTATTAAATACTTGGGTTTTGCATCTAGTCCAATCAGGAATACTGTTATTGGTGAGAATTATTGCACGGCCTGTATACATTTATGTTTATTTTGGATTTAATCATTTTCATTTTATTTACTAGTTCGGATTTAATCCAAGTGTTTTTTTATTGCAATTTTTCACATTTGTTTTTAGCAACTGTATCGTTATTTGATAATTTTGTTAATACTTTTGTGTTTATCTTATTTTTAAGGATAATTCCTTTTACTGTATAAACATTTTGTTTAATTTTATTTTATAACACACTTGGGCGTGGGGGAGGTTTATGGGGAGTATGCACCCCCTGGAAGGTCGAATGTCTCCTCCCTCCCCAGAAACTAAAATACCTCAACCCCCAGAATTCAATTTTTGGCAATTTTTCGTTTTTTTTTGCAATTTTTGATGCCAATGGATAGTGCTTGATGAGAAACGTAGAAAAATGGTGTTTTTTCACCATACCACCGTTTTTAAGTCTATTTCTGACCTTTGCATCCCACCCCCGAGAATTTTTGTGCTGTTCAAGCTCATCACTAATTTATTTACTATTGGTCATTTGTTTTTATTTATATTTTGTTTGTCTTAAAATATTTTATTTCATTCTTTATCATTGTTTTAGTTACTATTTGTTATTTGTCTTTATATTTATATTTTGTTTGTAATATAATATTTTATTTCTTATGTATTTTTAAATTTGTTATTTTTATTTGTTAAAAGTACAAAAAATGATATTTTTATGATTTATTTTAAATGTTTTGGAGTACATTATTATAAAATTTACTATTTAAATTTATTTCTATTGATCATTCAATTTTTCATATCAATAAATTTATTGTGCCATTTTGTATTTTATTTGCAAACATTTCTCTATTTATTTATTCCTTTATTACGAAGAAATGACTAATATTTCTAATATTTTATTTATTAACTTTTCACTTAATTTAATAGAATATAAAAAACTTTATAAAAAATTTTTTTTAAAACTCTTTTTACCTATTCATTCGAGATCCTGATTCCTAATTTAAGGGTACAGCCAGAGTCCCGAAATACGCAGACGGAACGAACGATTACTTTTTTGGCAGCCTGAAATGCATATTTTTGCCCAAAGAATTAAAAACAGCTGATTCGGCATAGTTTTCATCTATTCTTTCAAGCAAAATTTCTCAATTTTTCCGTGCTATGTACAAATAAATGAAATCGAGCATTAATTTAAGCATTTATACGTTCATCTGCCTTAATTTCAACAATTTTTAGGCCCTTTCGCTGAAGTGTATTTTTTTCTTGCTCAAAATTGTCTGGAAATTTCAACATATTTCGAAAAAAAAATGTCGTAAGCCAAAAGCGCTTTAAAATGAAAGTAGACAATGTAAAACGCTGAAAAAAACGCTATTTAGTATGTGAATTGCAACTAATGGACCTCATTTTTTGACTGTTTTTAAAAAAAAAACATGTGGTGCTGCCCCCCACCCTTATGAAAATCCTAGATGAGCCATTGGTAGGGGGAGAATGCGGGGGAGTTTAAATTTAAAAATTCTGAACTATCCCGAACTCAGGACTGAGTGGCGAGCAGACATGCACTTTAGAGAGAGGGGGCTTGTGGTGTCCTGACTCCCCTCCCAAAATTTTGTAGTGAAAATAGGGCAAAATGAAGGCCAAAAACGGGCGAAAATTGAAAATTTCAAATTTTCTTTTAATTGCTTCATACCGACCAGAAACTGTAATAATGCAGTTTTAATGCTATTTAGGCGCTTACATTAGTTTTTGACGTCGATTTTGCTAAAAATTTGACCCCACTCTCCCACGCTGGCTGACTCCCCCCCAGATCGCCTACGCTCTGCATCTATATGTGGGCGTAGGGAAGGTGGGGATTGGAGGTATGCACCCCCCAGAAGTTCGAATACCCCCAGAAACCATAATACACCCAGAATTCAATTTTTTTTAAATTTTTTGTTTTTTCGTTGTTTTTCGGATGCCTCATTTTTATAAAATTTTCGGTTATGGGTACATAAGTTCCAGAATCCAAACACAACCAGAATCTTGTGGACTCGGAATTTTCCTTACTTTTTCATTGCTGCTGATTTTGCTTATTTGAATGTTGTCATGGAAAAAGATAAATTGTACATTTCTTAAGTAGATAAAATTTTTTTTTAAATTTTCATATCTTCTTTAGATTTCAGATTCTTTCCTTGTATAAGCAGAGCCCAGCACACTTTCTTCGACTCCAAAATTAAATTTTCTCGTTTTTATCATTTGTTGATTTTAAAAAATAAATAAATATCGATAGGGAACGACAAAGAACGATTCTGTTTTGTTCCCTGCCATTAAATTTTGGCATCGAAATACCCCTTGATTAATTTTTCCTTCATTTTTATTCTTTTATTTATAATTTTTACATTTTTTGTCGTAATTGTGATTTTTTTATAATTAATTTTTATCTTAAATATTCTCTTTACTTTTTACTTATAAGGCAATGTTTTATTCTATTATTTATTTATTCTTATATTCTTTTAAATTTTTTTTTCTATTTTTGATATTTCTGTCATTTTAGCTTTGTACGACTGTTGGAATTTGCAGAAGAAAGACTGGGTTGCAAAGAAATTTTGTAGAATTCGACAGAAATGACACCGAGCGCGATTACCTTTTGCGCATTTTTTCGTATTTTGGCTTCAATACTGTGGCGCCCAACGTTCAACTGCCATTCATGGCCGACTCGGATCGCATAATTATGATTTATAATGTTTAAAGTGCAGACAGTTGTAAATCTACTGTAATAATTTTTTACTTTACGCTTTTGATTAATTTGTGATTTATTTACGATTATTGCTTCAAGTGAACCTTGTTGATTAATTTGAGTACTTTTGGTACCGTATTCTATCGGTTCTTTAGTTGGCGATTTGTGATCACATGTATCGAATTGATTAATTTTCTGACAAGGCAGTAAATTTTATCATTCTTGCTAAGCACAGTAAAGCTCTTCATCAGCATTACAGTATGAATGTATCTAGATATTCCAAGGAGCCCATGTAGGTATCTGTTTAAGGTTTGTAAATCTAAATACACGTACTTGAAAAAGGAAATTCCAAATGTGCCTATACATGATTGTGTTACGAGATAAATCGGTCGCCATGTTACGAAATAACGTTCTAAATTCTAATTCAGGCTAAATTCTGGCTATCAGTGGGATAAGGCCTTCCGTCGAATTGTTATGCGGACTTATTCGTATATGTATGTGCTACAGCTAATATAAGTAATTGCTGTGCGTATATTGTAGGTGCGATGGAAACAGGCATACAGTAAGTACGTAGACGTATTACAGCTACCGACGAGTTGGACGAAACTACCGTCCTGTTAGACGAACGTGTACATACTCACACACTAAAATATTATAACGAAAATCATTAATAGGGTTTCATGGATTTCACTGTAGGCGTGGCGTGGCCTTGCATTATGTCGAAAATGTCCCAACTGAAGCGAGACTGTTTGTTATTCGAAAAACGTCGATTACTGTAGACTCGTGTACAATAAAGTTATACGTACAAAAAGGGTATTTTCCGTAACATCCCCCTCGCTCGTTAAAGCGAACGTCCTCGTTCGGGACGCTATCACGAGAGAGGATGCCATTAAATTGGGCGCGTCGAAGCATCGGCTTGCTCTGAAATAGCAGCTGTGGAAGCCAAAGAATAATAGGGCCGAGAATTATTTACATGAATTCGTTCCTTTTGTTTCGTTGCGACGTGCTCAATCAAGAGATTGGGGTACGTTATGTCCAAAATAATGTAAGGTCCCATGTATTTGTACAACAATTTTGGTGTTTGGCCGGTTTTAACCAGAAATTGTTTTTTGAGAATTTTATCCCCAGGTCTGTAATCCGGTTGATTGATGTGTCTGTTATAGTTTTCAGTGTATTGCTGTTGTCTGCGTTGAATGTTTTCGGTTACGGTAGGATTAGCAAAAGAAAAGAACTTCCTAAGTTCTTGAGCATAGGTATTCGCGTCTGTATTTTGAAGTGTCTGGGAAAAAAATGCGTCTGTTGGCAAATTCGGTTCTCTGCCGAATACTAAACTAAAGGGTGAATATTTCGTTGTGTCATGCTCTTGTACGTTTAGAGAAAAACTGCGTACGGTAACATTTCATCCCAATTAGTGTGATGCTCATCGATGAGTAAACGAAGACGAACAATAAGCGTCTGGTTTGTTCGCTCGACTTGGCCGTTCGCCATCGCGTGATATGGCATAGTATGTACTTTAACCGTATTACACAGAGTCGTTATCTCGGTAAATAAGGACGAAGTGAAATCGGTGCCGCGGTCGCAATGAACGATTCTTGGCGACCCGTGCCTACACAAAATGTTTCGTACAAAAACATCTGCGACTGTTTTCGCCGTTATGTTCTTGGTCGGTATGGCCTCTACGTATTTCGTAAAATAATCCGTAAAAACGATAATAAAGCGGTTACCGTCCATAGACTGCGGAAGTGGGCCAATACAGTCTAAACCAACACGATCGAAAGGGCCCGTTATCGGCACAGGAATTAAATGTGCTTTTACGTTATGTAAACTGTGTTTATTAATCTGGCACGCATGACATGCACGACAGTATTTTGTAACGTCTAAGCGTAAAGTTGGCCAAAAATATTTTCGTTCAATGAGTTTTATCGTTTTTCGCACGCCAAAATGACCCGTAAATTTTGAGTCATGATTCGACTGTATAATGAGCATGATTAAACTCGAGGGTACAAAAAGCCTAATACACGGTCCAGAAATTTTATACAAAAGACCATCTTGCATTTTGTATCGTGTAGAAAACTTAGAAGTTGTTGATTGCAAGTCTTCTAAAATTCCCTGAATGCGTGTGTCAGCACGTTGGTGTTCCGCAAAGTTTTTGCTAAGCTCTTGTTCATCGCTTAACTCTGTTTCAAGCCCAAAGTTTTGAGCAATTAATGGATGTGTGTGCAAGTTTTCAATATCCGCACTTTGTGTGTCTGTTTGAATAGGGAAACGCGATAAAACATCAGCGTTTTTATTTTGACAGCCTTTTCGTGGTTGTATGTCAAGCTTAAAAACTGACAAAGCAAGTCCCCATCTGGCTATTCGGCCTGTAGGATTTTCTTTGTTTAGTACTGACTTAATCGCAGTATGATCAGTGTGTACAATTACTGACTGTTGAAAAAGATAGGGGCGAAAGTATTCGACAAACGTGAAAACTGCGAGTGTTTCGAGCTCCGTTATCGGATAATTACGCTCGTTTGGTCTAAGATTTCGACTCGCGAACGCAATGGGATGTTCCTTCCCGGAATCATCTAATTGGCTTAATACAGCGCCAATTCCTTTGTATGAAGCGTCTGTTTGAAGAATAAACGGTTTTCTAAAATTAGGATGTTTTAAAACTGGTGCATTGCAAATTGCTGTTTTTAGTTCATGAAATGCCGTTTCTTGTTCTGCACCCCAACAAAACTCACTCGATTTTTGTAAAAGTTGCGTGAGCGGGTATGCTATTTTTGCAAAGTCTTTTATAAAACGTCTGTAATACGACGGTAAGCCTAGAAAAGACTTAAGTTCGCGCACATTTGTAGGTTTGTCAATTTTCATTATTGCATCTATTTTTTCTGAATCAGGCGCTATGCCTTGCAGTGATACGATGTGTCCAAGGTATTTAACGCTCAACTGAGAAAATTTGCATTTCTCGATTCTAAGTTTTATGCCTGCGTCAATTAAACGCGTTAAAATTTCCTTCAAGCGAATTAACATTTCTTCGTGATTTTTCGCGAAAATCAAAATGTCGTCTAGGTAAACTAAACAAGTCTGCCATTGTAAACCCGAAAGTAAAATGTCCATGAGCCTTTGAAAGCTCGCGGGCGCATTACATAGCCCGAACGGTAAGTATCGGAACTCAAAAAGCCCCTGTGGCGCATAAAAAGCTGTTTTTTCGCGATCGTTTTCGTTGATAGGCAATGCGTAGTACGCATTCGCCTGGTCTAAAATTGTGAAGTATTTGGCATCGTTCAGCGTGTCAAGAATGTTATCAATCCGGGGGATAGGATAACTATCCTTTTTCGTAACGCTATTTAATGCACGAAAATCGACGCATACACGATGAGTTCCATCTTTTTTTCGAACAATTACTGTATTAGTGCACCACGGCGACAAACTTTTCTGTATTATTCCTTCTTTTTCAAGTTTTCGCACCTCTGTGCTAATGATTTCGCGTTCCTTGGGTGAAATACGGAACTGAGCGCGTTTGATGGGCATACTGTCACCCGTATTAATAGTATGTTTTGTGATTGCTGTCCGACCTGTGTCAGCTGTGTGTTTTGCAAATGAGGTTGGAAATTGGGCTAAGGTTTCAAGTAACGTTGCTTTTTGCCCTTCGGATAAATCCGTGTTTTGAAAGTTTATTCTGTCAGCTAACCATGTTATCATTTGGTCCGTTGTCTGTTCAAAAGAGCATGTATCAACGTCGGAGTTAAAAGCACATAAGCTACTTTCACTAAGCGCTTTAATGCTGCCTATATGCATTTTATCGTGCAATAAAATTTCGAAATTCTGTGTGTTCAAAACAGCAACAAGAATTTTACTGTCCATCGGTTTAGAAATTGAAGCTGCGAAGCATGCACGCTGTTTCTCGAAGACATCGTCATTTGGTGTAAAATGCACGGTATTCGTTTTTGAATACTGCCGTGAAATCGGAACAGAAAATTCCGTAATCGTTTTTGGCGGTAGGATCAAAGCATGATCCAAGTAAATTTCGCCTCGATTTTTCGGTGAACAAAAGTTTAATCCAATGCATGGAATTTTCTCGTTTTTGAAAACAACGTATGATTGCTCGTTGTTTATTGTGTACGCTTTGAAACGGTGTAAAAAGTTTGCACCTATAAGAACGGGTGCTGCGCAATTTTCCTGAATTTGCACAACAATCACTTCTTCGACGTCAGCGACTTTAAGTGTAACAAAAGCGCAACCTAAAAGTTCGATAGGTAATCGGTTCGCTGCGTAAGGGGTTACAGTAGTTGGCAATATTTCTACGTTTCTGAGTTGCTGAATGATTTTATTATCAATGAGCGTGTAAGAAGCGCCTGTATCTATCATGGCTTGTGTTGTCACGATATCGTTAATGCGAACTTCTATGTGTGGACTTCGTTTATTGAATGCTAATATCACTGCTTGTAACACTCTAGTTGTATTGTTTTGTACTACACTTTTCTGTGCATTAATTTTTCGTTTGCGTGTTTGAGGAATTAAATGGTCGTTTGTTTGACCTGCTGTTGATAAACTTGCGAGCTGTATTATCGCTTCGCCAAGTGTAGGATTTTGCGTAGATCTTGAGGACTGTGGCTTCTTTTGGAAAAGAAAACCAAAACGTTCTCGAACATAAATGAACGCAAAAAGTAAGACTGCGATAACAACGATTATTACAACGATATTTATCGTGACCTGCAATGGTCCTTTCAGCAAATTATTTATGCCGTCCGTTGTAGTTTTCTGTGCAGTAACAAAAAGACTTTCGATAGCCGAGCCTGCACCTTTGAACGTGTTGCCTAGGGCTTTCCCCCTCCGGCTAACATTTCGTACACGGTTTTCGATCTAAGTGCCATACTTGATGTATAATTAATTAAACGATTGACCGTATCGTGAATGTATTGCGTACGAATTACGTATTGTTGCAAAGTATGTGCGTTAAACAACTCAACGTTTTCGATCTGTCCTTGATAAAGAGTCGGAGTATTAAAGTCGTAGAACGTGTAATTACCGTTCCATAAAATCTGAATCGGTATCGTGCTCACGTGTGCTTCTCCTGTCTGCGTTTTCCACACGTTATTTTCTTTCCAAAAACGAAGTTTTTGTTTTTGACATGGTATTAAAGGACTTTCACTCGTAATATCTAAGCTACCTGGAACTACGAACATCGTTCTGTTTTGCACATTTATTGGCTGGTACAGATAACAAAAATCATTTATAGAGTAATTTTCGTTCGTAGTTACGTTGAGAATGTTTTGACAAGGCCATATCATGATAGCCTCTCCCCAAAATTCTGCAGTAACGTCAGTGCGTTGTAAGAGTGCTCGAATACCTAGAGTGGCGTCTAGTTTAAGTAGTTGCCAAACTAAGTCCAAATGTCTCTGCGCTTGTCGGCATAATTCTTGCCAAATATTCTGAAAATTCTGCATTTCAAATTGCAAAATTTTAGTTTCAAGAAAATTCAGTTTAGCGTTTACTGGATCGTTCTTTTGAGCTGGTAGAACCGATCGCACGTTCTGTAATTGTGTTTTGAATTCGTTAACGTGGTGAATTCGAATTAAGACACCTTGATCTGTTTCTAGTGCGCCTATTAACTGACGACAATTCGGATTGAAAAAACGTTGTTTTTTTAAGCTAAACGCGCCTTGTAGTTCTTCGATAATTAAGTGTGCGTCTGCAAGTGTTACATTGTAAACTCCTTTAAATTCGTATGGGCAGGTACGACGTAAATTAATATTTTCCCAAATAAGTACACTGTCATCTACGAAACAGTATCCTGAACTAGGATTGCATGCGCTTACGTCAGCTAAGTTGCTTAATAGTACGTGACCGTTGTACGTAGCTATTTCGCCGATTTCAAGAAAAACATTGAGTACAGTATTGCAGTGATCGACACAGCACCATGTGTAGTCTACGTTTAAAATATTTTGAGATGCCCACAAATTAGGTTTAATTTGCGTTAAATTTTGATCAGAATCACGTTTGTTTTCAATCAGCATTTTGCAGTGAGAAACAGACATTTTCTCGTTTTTTTGTTCATTTTGCGTTAGACCGCGAGAGCCAAAAAACCTGTGTTTGTGCACACTGTGTGAGATTTCGCGCTACACTTATATGCTATTGATGTACTTGGTTTCGTTATTGGTCCAAAAAGAGAGCCCAATAAGTTGATTGGATCCCGTCTTATTTTTGGTATTTTGCAACTCGCAATTTTTGGGATTTCGATCGGATGTCCGTGCGTAGTACGAGTACATATTTGAAACGCGTATATATTCGTACACAAGAAAACCAGGCAATAGATAAAGAAACATAAACCCATGTTTCCATTATCGAAAATAGATTTCAGTTTAACGGCTTTTCGGTACGAATTCTGTCGTTTTACTGTATTTTCGTTTTTATTCACGAAAAATGATTTTAGCACAACGGCTTTCTGGTGCAAATTCATTTGTTTTTCCGTGTTCTCATTTCGATTCACGAAAAATGATTTCAGTTTACGGACTTTTCGATGTGAATTTTCTCGTTTTGCCGTGTTTTCATTTTTACGATCTTTATAATTTTCCTTTCTAGCTTTATAAATATGCGATGATACGACATTTTCGGATTTCTCACGTTTTGCGATTTCCGTTGTCGGAGTTTTCAACAAAACGGGACGCCGAGATCGAAGATTTTCGTCAACGCAAGGATTTATTTCCATCGAGTCGACGCCATTTTTCCATTTTATTGGCATAAATAAGCCATTCGCGCGACGAACAGGATTTTCCAATAAAACTGGACGTCGTTGATGATAATTTTCGTCTTTTGAATCCGGAAATAAAGTCGGACGTGAGCGATGAGCTGTTTCGCCGTCGCCTCTGGAGAGTAAAGCGGAATGCGATCGACATTTTGCGACGCTTGATGATAAAATATGCCGCAAACGACTAGATTTGTCGCTTTTGCGTTTCAATAATTTGGAGTAATTGCGATGCGCTTTAATTTTTCCAGCACTTGCATTATGCAATAACGGACGACGTTTTGCCGGCTCCGTGAATTCCGATTTAATTGATTTATCCAGGCTAATTTCAGCCTGTGTTTCCAATTCGACTGGCGCATCGATAACTGGTGGTAAAGAATCCGAATTTCGCTCAATTTCGACTAATTCTGCGATTTCGTCCTCCTCATAGACGAATACATCGATTTCGTCGTCGCCGCAGACGATTGTCTTGGCGACTTCGGGAGCTGCAATGACGCTTGCGTTAGTATTTTCGAAAACAAGAAGATTCGGATCGTCAGCGTCTAAATCTAACACATTTACGCGATTTTGAGTTCGGTTTTCGCGCTGATTTTGTGTGTTTGCGGTTTGCGTATTTGTGATTGGCACTTGTTGCCTGTTAAAATTTTGTTGTGGCCGACGGAAAAAAGAATTGAACTGCTGGTTTGAGCTGCGAGTTTGGTTTTGAGCGGTGTAAGCTCGATTTGATTGTGTTGAGTTCGTTTGTCTGCAGTTCTGAGTTTTATGACCTGTACGTGAACAGATTCTGCACTTAATTCTGCATTCATTGGTGTTATGGTTCGTTCTTTCACAAACTCTGCAAAATTTCTGTGTTTGAATGTTTGGTCGGTACCACTGCGGTTGTGTATTAAATTGTGGTGCGATTGCGCGCATGTTTGGCTGACGATTTGTCTGCGAATTTTGTAGTGTGACTGAAGTCAGCATTTCGAGTTGTTTAGAGAGTTTTTCTACCGCATTTTCAAAACTATTTTTCGAGTTTTGAATTGTCAAAAACGTATCATGCGTTTTGGTAATACTTGGAAGCATTTCTTCGCGTACTATTTGTGTTTCAGCATAAGTTGCTGCTTTCAAAACTTCTTTTAAGTTTGAAAATTCGCGAAATTTTATAGCGTCTCGTATTTCTGCTGATAAACCACGCAAAAATACGGGTTTAACAATTGTATCTCGAGCGTCAGCGTCCAACGTCGGATAAGCGTATTTAGCTAAACGTTTTAGCTCAACTAAGTATTCAGATACTTTTTCTGAACGTCTCTGTTTCCGTTCCATGAGAATCTGCTGCTGTATGTCAGAGTCACGATTGTCAGGAAACGCTAGTTTCAATGCATTTTTGAATACATCGTATGTGTGAGGTAAAGGTGAGTTTTTTATGTCCTCGTAAGTTGCTAAAGCTTGACCGCTTAAAAACGATTCGAAAGCTATGCGTTTTAATTCATCGTCTGTGTTGCGTATGCCTTGTAAAGCTAAGTATTGCTCGAATTTTTCACACCATTCTGTGAAATGTTCTCCCAAGTTGCCTGAAAAAACTTGAGGAGCCCGTATGACACTGAATCCTAAATTGTTTCGCACGTTTGAAAGACGTATGTCGTTTATGTCGACAGGATTGATATTTTGTGCCGCATTTTGTACAGTATTCTGAAAGGTTTGTAGCTGTTGCCCTACAATATCGCCTAATGTATCACGTATAATTCGTTCTAATGTGTTTGCGTCAAGCATATTTTTGCTAGTCGTTGGTAATTTTAAGTCTTGTCGAGTTTTCTTCAAAAGTCGCAAGCTTCGTCTAGACGGTTTTCTTATAGTTTTTGGACCTTTTTGATCCACTTTTAGTTGATGACGTTTCTGTGTACGTCCTTATTTAAAAATCGGAAATACGTCCCTGCGTTATTTCCCGTTAAAACTCAGTTTGGATTTCTTTGAATCCGTTGACGTTTTATTTACGTCCTTTTTTTAAATCGGAAATACGTTTCTGCGTTATCTTCCGTTTAAGAAAATTGTATTAACGTTAGGAAAACCGTCGTAAGTTTAAGCTAATCGTGTTAGCTAATGTATCGTCACGGGAGAAAGCTTACCATTTAACAACAGGCAATTAGGCGCGATCGCCATGTTACGAGATAAATCGGTCGCCATGTTACGAAATAACGTTCTAAATTCTAATTCAGGCTAAATTCTGGCTATCAGTGGGATAAGGCCTTCCGTCGAATTGTTATGCGGACTTATTCGTATATGTATGTGCTACAGCTAATATAAGTAATTGCTGTGCGTATATTGTAGGTGCGATGGAAACAGGCATACAGTAAGTACGTAGACGTATTACAGCTACCGACGAGTTGGACGAAACTACCGTCCTGTTAGACGAACGTGTACATACTCACACACTAAAATATTATAACGAAAATCATTAATAGGGTTTCATGGATTTCACTGTAGGCGTGGCGTGGCCTTGCATTATGTCGAAAATGTCCCAACTGAAGCGAGACTGTTTGTTATTCGAAAAACGTCGATTACTGTAGACTCGTGTACAATAAAGTTATACGTACAAAAAGGGTATTTTCTCTGCAACGATTGTTTGACCTCCTACATAGAGACTAGTGTTTTTCGTTTATCCGTGAGATTTTCCAGCAAATCTTTTCCGAGGCTACACTAGTTATCTTCTCCCACCTTCTGGTAGGTCATTTTAGAGATGACTGTAGCTACATAGGATGGAAGGCTTTTTTCAATAAAATTTTTTTACGACATAATTTATTGTTAATCATTGGCGAAGACTTCTGCACAGCTCAGTTGTATTTCGTGTGATTGCTCGTCGAGAATCAGCACGGGTTAGATTCCTCCTGCAGGATTTTTATTTTAGCGCACTTACTGTAGTATGACACTGCACTGTTTAGATGCTTGAATTAAGCTCCAGGCATGTGGACGCCTTAGTGCATTTAAAGTGAAAGATTGATGGGCCGCTCGCCCAAACTCAACTTTTCTGTCGAGTTACAGTAAATCACCTAATTAGGCATACTGTAGCCTTCAAAAACATTTACTGTGACAACTCTCTAATTAACGAATCAGACTATAGTAAATGCCACACGGATAGGAGGAGAGTTTCCCTACAATCTGACAAAATCCTCAGAATTAAATTCTTTGCTCATGATTTTTTGACCTCCGTGTTCCAAATTCTAGGATGCTGTTAACCCATAGTAAACATCCAATGCCGGAGGATGGAACGACGCTTGGGCGAGGGCTCAGATCAGGCAGCGATCACGAGCGGTAGTCTATCACGCATACCAGTTTCACTGTACAATGATTAATTTTGAGTTTTTTTTTAAGTTCCCCTATAAGAACTAGAAGGATTCAGAATAAGGAGACATAGCTCATTAGAAACATAAACTTTCTAGCTAATAATGGAAAAATTGAAGCGTGCTATTAGCTAACAGAACAATAGCTGGAAACATCAAAAGTCACAGTAACGATAGCCTGCAGCCATTTTGAAAAACCTGAGTTCTCTGCAAATCAGACATATAGGGTATCATTCGGATAGGGTTTTATTTGGCGTTCCAAACTGCGCTAAAACATTAAAAAATATTAAACAGCACGAGTAAAACGCGTACCTTATTGGGGCAGCCATATTTGGAATAAATTAAATTGAAATTGTAGAGGAGGAAACATTTGGAAACAGGAATAACGAAAAGATACAAAAGCTGAGAAGAGAAAAATATCGAGTTATTTTGCTATTTTTCGAAATAGAACATAAAATGTGAATGCTCTAAGGACCATGCAAAATAAGTACGCTTTTTGGAGCACAGCATGCTGAATCCATCTAAAGCCTGTTTCATTTAACTTTGCGGTCTTCTTTTAAATTATTCCGCAAGGCTCAGGCTACAAAAGTGATTTAAAATGCTGATATAGTAATGCGGCTTAGCAATGGCATACGTCTCCATATCACACCTTATACTGTAGAATATATTTACCGTATTAGTTTAAACACTTTCGTAATCACTTTAAATTTTTTCAAAAGGCTCAAAGCTTAGTGAAACAGACTATAGCGAAATTTAGCAAAATACATAGTTTTATTTAAAAATTATCTATTCAAAACACATTATTTCATCGAAATCCGTTTAATTATTGTGGAGTTTTTTGCAATTTTCCTTCACCAAAGTATAGAGCTTGCCGTACGCTCAAAACTGCCTATGTTTTTACCAATCCCCTAGTGGTTCTCGAGATATCTGAACCTCGAAGATTTTCGCCCCCCCCCAAAATAAAATCCTGATTACGGGTCCTGAGCACACCTGGGCGTGGGGGTTTGGGGGTATGCACCCCCAGAAACCAAAATACTCCCCCCAGAATTCAATTTTTGAAAAATTTTTTTCGTTTTTTTCGCAATTTTTTGATGCCAATGGATAGTGCTTGATGAGAAACGTCGAAAAATGGTGTTTTTATCGCCATACCACCATTTTTAAGGCCATTTTTCGACCTTCAAAAAATCTTGCACCCCCCTCCCCCCCAGAATTTTCTTGCTGCCCACGTATGGTCCTGAGTTTTGATCAGTTTGAATCAGATATTTCTGCGAAATTTTTTATGTTGTTACGCTCCTGAAAGATAGAGCATCGTCAGGAAGGCCAAAAAACTGATGGTTTTGACGCGTGTACATAATTTTCAAGCCACACAAGGTTTTTACAAATTTTTTTCCTTTCTCCCTCCCAAAATTCTCATGCTGCGCGTATGTAGCTGCTGTGGACCGCCTATAAATTTCAAGTCGTTGCATGCCTGGTTGTTTGTAATGAACTGTATTCAATTAAATTGACCTATTTGAATTCGCATATATGCTTCGCTTTGAATTTAGGACTTAAAGTGATAATCATATATGGGCAGCAGCCAAATTCTAGGGATGTGTCGATTGAGCAAAATCAGCGAAAGTAGCAATAAAAAATTTAATTCTGTTGAGGGCTGATTCTGGGAGTCATTCAGATTTTATATTCAAACCTTTACACCCTCATCAGCCCTTAAATTTTTCACTATACTTACTGGCATTGTTGGCTTGAAGACTATCTATAATATTAATTTCGAGTTGTGTGTAAGTGTGTGTGTGTGAGGCAAAAAAGTTTTTACTGGATAATTTTGTAATACTTATATTTTCACTTAATGGGTATTCTCGGGCGCTAATTACAATTTTTTGATTAAAATGGCTCGATCGGACTCCTGAAACCCGGAAACTACGGATTTATGTAAAAGCTTTTGGTAGCTCTAGCCGCTTATGCAATTGCCGCAGGGTAAAATTTTAAAGCCACTCTAGATCAACTTTATATGCGCTATCGACTGGTGTAAACCACTTTACACTGCAGTGTAAAGTGATGTGATGTCGTGAGAAAAACGGGATTTACAAGTGTATTTTATCAAATATCTCAAATCGCAGCGATAAATTTTTTTTAAGTTTTCACTAATTATTGGATATCTTATGACTGACCTCACTGTAGAATTTGAAGAAAATTCACGGATTAGTTTCTGAGATACGGGAGCCCAAAGGTACCCTATGCATAGCGTAAAATTTAGGTTTTTGTATTTTTGCAGAAGCACAGATTGACTGTTGCTTCCAAAATTTGGCCCCTGGGGTTTCCGGGACCGCTGATTCGATATTCGCTACTTTAAATATACGATCTGGCATCATAAAACATGTATGAGACGGGCTGAAAGGATATCACGTACGGGTACTTATAAACATGATTAATCACTGAAAAAGAGCTTGCACCAAGTCAAAATTTTTGACCTTGTAAACCAGCGCGCGTGAAATTTAATGCGAAGCAATCGAAAGCAGCAAACATGCGGCTTTCGAAAGAAAGCAGCAAACATGCGGCTTTTCGAAAGAAAGCAGCAAACATGCGGCTTTCGAAAATACAAATCTAAATGTTTTTGCTTCTAGCGGCTAATTTAATATGCAACTTTTTGCATTTGTTTACAATGAGGGCAAAAGTTGAAAATTGTACAAAGTTGAACCCGACGCTATAAGATAGGACGTGATACAACATACTCAATGCTATACAATAGGACGTGATGTAACATACTCCATGCTATACAATAGGACGTGATATAACATGCCCCATGCTATAAGATAGGACGTGATATAACATAGCCTTTGTTACAGGATAGGACGTGATATAACATACCCCATGCTACAAGACAGGACGTGATATACCATACCCAGTGCTATAACATATCCTGTGCTGTAAGATTGGTGTCCCAAAACATCAAAAATATGGTTTGCACCAAAATAAATCTTCAAACATCCCAAAACATCAAAAAAATGGTTTTGACCAAAAAATTTTTTAAACACCCCAAAACATCAAAAATATGGTTTTGACCAAAAAAAATTTTTAAACCTCCAAAAACATCAAAAGTATGGTTTTGGACCAAAAAAGTTTTTTTAATATTCCAAAACGTTAAAAATATGGTTATGATCAAACAAAATTTTTAAACATCCCAAACCATCTAATGGTATAATTTCCAGAACATCCCAGAACATCAAAAATATGATCTAGGATAAAGAATTCTCAGAACCATTCTATAACGTCATAAATATGGATTTAATCAAAGAAATGGTTGACAAAAGACAGTTTTAAAAAATTAAAAAAATAAAATATGTTTTTACCAAGAATTTTTTTAGAAATATCCCAAAAACATCAAAAGTCCCGAAAAATAAAAAATACAAGAGACATCACAATCCCATATAGATATCATGCCCTAAGTTCAGCCAGGGCAACGCCGGGCAGCTCAGCTAGATATAAAAAATATAAAAACCGCTCGCCGATCCATTGCAGAGTCATTCAATTTTTTATACTAATTACTGGTTAAGATATTATTTGTTTACAAACACTTCTAGCAGATGGGGCAGCGAAGCGCCCCATTTGCTAGTGTTCATTTAATTATCAAAAAGAGCATTTCTTGACCTTTTTTGCAACGCTTTTACGTATCAGAGTGCACAATAATTGAAAAGAAATTCGTGGAAATTAGTGATTCTTTTAATTCTAAAACTGGAGAGAATGAAAAACTAGTGTTCCCAACCTTAATAATTGCAGAAAAGCGCCCGAATTGGCATACTTTTAATTTTTTCATAGGAAATTAAATGTTCAGCTGCAAGATCATCAAAACCTCCACGAGCGAAATTCTCGAGCCCTTTTCCTATTAAAAAATTACATTGAGGCGCTTTTCATCTTATACGATAGGATGCCAAGGAATGTGTTTGAAAAAATTTTTGGGCCTTGAACCAGCTATTCGTCGCAAATATACCTCGTGTCAGTTGCGATTCTAGGATTTTCCTATGAGGGTACCCGAATTTTTCTTAAAATAGTAAAAAACAGGTCCGAAAATGTGCCCTTCACGTGCGAAATAACGTTTTTTGGCGTTTCACGTTCTATGCATTGATTTCAAATCACTTTCAACGACACATTTTTCGGAAATTTGTAAAGTTTCCGACAATTTTATGCTAAAAAATCCTCACATTGCTTTGATATTAGCGAAATTAGGAAATTCCAGAAATATCTGGCGAAAATCAAAAGCTTGATTTACTGCTCGCTTTGCTGTATTTGCACCATTTGACGCGAATGTCGAAAATTTTGAAAAGTTATGCTTGAAAATACAATGAATCCGTGCCGAAATAGCTGTTTTTGCATTTGAAATTGTTTCAAACTATAGTCCATGAGCGAAAAATAGCTTTTAGATCGCCAAGAATGTAAATAAATTTCGTAAATATGTATTATCCGGCGAAATCGAGAAATTGTGATCACTCTCGGCCAAGAATCATTTGAAATCACATATCCAATCCTTATCTCGCCAAATCTTTTTCACCAATGGGGGCGGGGGCCGCCCCCTTAAATCAGCTCCTGCCCCGTTTTTACCTTTTTCCTACCCCCCCCAATTTTTATTTTTCGGATCATGTAACGTGACCTTCCCCCGTTTGCTTAAAAAACTTGGAACATTTCTTTAAGTTTTGACATAAAACATGATTTTGATCCTCTCTCGTCGATATAATTGGTTTTTATATATTGAATGATGTAAAATCCATGAAGTCGGCCTGATATACGCAAGAGTTAATGTGTTGTTATACTTGGTACATCCCAACGCTCCTACTTCAGTGAACTATTTTTAGCACCTACGTCGTTAATGTCCAGGGGCGAATTAAGGGGGTGAAGGGCGAGGGTGGGGCTTCCGCCCCCCCTTGGCCCAAAATAGTGCGCAAAATTAAGGATTTTTGGAGTGATTTTTAGCAATTTTCGGGTTAAAATGGCTAATTTTTCCGCCCAAGTCAGGGTTCGCCCCCCCCCCCTTAGGGGTACCGTCCCCCGCTTAGGATAATCCTGGATCCGCCACTCTGCACGTCCCTGCATAACTTTACTACGTTTCTATGAGGAGGCTCTTAGTTCGGTTCTCACTTTCTTCGAGTCTCAGTCGTGTCAGTAAACGCGCTCTTAATTGTAAGACTCATTAGTTTCTTACCTAATAAACTTGGTGATAATTAGGCTTTACAATCTAGAACCCGTATAAAGAAAAAGAACCCTTCAGTACCATACAGTGCTAATAGGCAGAAACCCCACTACATTACAATGGGTCGAAATGTGAAAATTTATCATCTATATATACATTTTATATTGTATTTGAAATAATAGCCGTAAATGATTTTCGTACCTTGTTTATTTTTTCATGTCCTGAAAAGTCGCGATACGAAAATTTTGGCTTATAGATGAATTTTCGCCTGACGCATTTGGTTGTCTACACTGTTTATCGAAAATTTGGCGTTCTTGTGAATCCTTTCACAAATTAGGTTCGCAAGAAATTGAAAGCTTTTTAAACCGCGTAAGCGCTTATTTTTCGATCGAAAAATTTTTTAATTTTGGATCAGCTTGATGAAACTAATGGTCGCAGCAGAAAGCTATAAAAAACAACTTTCGAATTGATTTATTAACGACCTGATTTATTTTTGTTTGCTGTATGTGCGTACTGAGTTTCATTTGAAAATACAAATTTTTAAAGCGTTTTATATGCACCGTATGAGTCACTTAAGTCGTCAATTTTTCGGTCGATAATGTTTGGCGGAACGCCTATTTTAGTCGCCGTAGGCGTAAAAGTGCAAACTCGTTTTTTTTTCTCGTTTGCCACAATTATGATAAAATTCGGTTTTGAGAAGAAAAATGAGTACTACCAGCCTAACACTTCCTATCTGTATAAAATTGGCTTGGCTTTGTAAAAATCAGGAAAAATTACTAGGATAAAAAGTAATTTGTTAGCCGTATTTTTCGAAATCTTCTCTGCTTCGACAAAAAATTTTAAAAGATCATATCGAGGCGCAATCGATTCGTTTATCTATTCAATAAAAAATCGTACTGTCAGGGTATATTGAGAGGCTTTAAGTTTTAACGCCAAAATTTTCGAAGATGAAAAGTGGTAAAAACGATCGACTCTCATGAACATTTTCAACGTTTTTCGTTGAGCCCCATGCAACTGCTTAAAAAAATGTCGAAAAGACAAAAAAAAATGAGAATCGAAGAGTTAAGATTGGTATGCAGAACCCACTCAATTTGATAAATTTTGATGCGATAAGTTGCGATTTTCTTAAGTTCTGCTCAAGAACTTATTTATTAAACCTTCCTTGATTTTTTTACTATTTATTATTGAATTTCTATTATTAAAATCACACCAACTGGAATTAAAATCTTAAAAATCCTCCGATTCAATTTTAAATAAATCATATTTTAATTTAAATCAAAATTAATATCAACATTTTACTTGTCCTTAATTTGCCGTCTGCCCAAGCTAATTCCTACTATCATTAGTCACTACATCGCACGTGAAACGCAATGACCTAAAATTATTGGCTAAAATAGCA
The DNA here is from genome assembly GCA_036768485.1 of Mermis nigrescens. Classification (NCBI taxonomy): domain Eukaryota; kingdom Metazoa; phylum Nematoda; class Enoplea; order Mermithida; family Mermithidae; genus Mermis; species Mermis nigrescens. The sequence goes on from JAVLUZ010000054.1 coordinate 172,977, forward strand.
AAAAACACATGAAAGTGGCTTAAACACTCGAGTTTTTTCCAAATATTCCAAATTTTCTTGCTCAGAATTGGCGGGTACGCGTTAGAAACATCGTTTTTCGGTGCTTATCACCATGTTAAAATCAAAAATCGATCAAAAAGTTCTAATATTGAGGAAAATGTTATCAAAAATGAGTATGCGGCGCGATGCGCCGAAAATTGCACGCTTTTGGCCATTTTAAATAGCTCTCTGTGTGCTCAATTCTACGAAAGTTTTGGCATTTTCCGAAAAATCACGAATTCTGGTGAGGTTAAAGATTTTTCGCGGGGGAGGTGGGTTGGAAACTTTTTCAGTGGGGGTACAACCCCTGCCCCCCGCCCAAGATCATATATGACCGTTCATCCCGACTTTTCCTGCTTATCTTATTTTAATTTATTCCTGTTTGATATGCATTGCGTATATCAGAAATCGCGTCGCGAATTCGATGTCGAAATTCCGATCGATTTCGTGTTCGACGCCGGCGACGACGTTGAGGTGCGATGGGAAACGACGCTGTTGAATGGCGGTCGCCAGATGCTGATCACCTTGCCTCCGGCTACGCTGGGGCACCTGACGAAAAATAGGTTAAGCGACAGAGCGGGGTTTAGGGACAAAATCCTGGGGAGGGGTCAAAGAAATTCTAAATTTAAAAGAGTTTGAAAATTGTGGTGGAAAGGACCTTATAACCCCCCCCCCCCAATTTTCCAATTTTTTTTTGTCGAGCTGTATTTGTTGGCCTTTAAAAGTTGCGAAAAAGATGAAGTTTCAAAACTGCATTTTTCTTGTTTCGTCGACTTTGAGCTGACGAATCGTTTTTTGCATCACCTTTGAGGTAAAAAGCGGTATAAATGAAAAATTTTCCGAAAATTTTCAAAAAATTTTATTTATTTAGTGTTTAGAGTTATATAAGGTAGTCGAAATTGACTAACGATATATTAAAAATGCGATATTACCACTAGAAAACGTTTAATAGGCTATTCTTACAATTTCAACTGTAATCGTGATTTTTTTATTTTTTTTTAATTTTTTTTTATTCATTTTTTTTATTTTTACAATTTCAACTGTTTTAGGTTCCTAAGATTCCCCCTGCCGACCATGACCTTGTGCATCTATGTTTCATATACGTGAAAGATCTTCTAAGTTGGTAGAACCCCTCGTAGGATTGTGATTTCTTACCCCTTTCCTCCCAATTTTTGACAGAAATGCGCTTTTTTTAGCAACTAAACTTGCTCGTGTTTTGCAGTTTTTGACCAAAACATATAGGTGAGTAAGTCCCTTCTCCCTGTAAAATCTTAATGTTTTATTTTGAAATTTTTTTCTGCCAAAATTTTGATTTATTAATAGTCCGGGCATTATCATCAATTTATGGATACTTTTTCACCTTTATACACCTTCACTATAAATTGACCACTGTCCGTGCATGCCGCAGATTTTTCACCAAACATGGGCAGCAGCCAAATTCCGGGGGTTCGGAATATGTTGAACCGGCAATAATCACAAAAAAACATGTCGATGGATCAATTTTGGTGTTCTATGTTTTTTGGGGTGTCTACCGGACTATCGGTTGGTTCTTAAACCGTTTTTGGGCAGCAACAAAATTCTGAGGGGTCAGGATCACACATGGGCATGGGGTATGCACCCCCCAGAAGTTAAAATACCCCCCCCCACTCAAAAATCAAAATACCCCTTCCCAGAATTCAAATTTTAAAATTTTATTTGCTTTTTTTAGCGATTTTTTGATGCCATTGGATAGTGCTCGATGAGAAACGTCGAAAAATGGTGTTCTTTTCGGCGTACGACCACTTTTAAGACCATTTTTGGACCTTTAAAAATTTTTTCACCCCCACCCCCCTTCCCAGAATTTTGGTGCTGCCCACCTATGGTCAGGATGGGTCTAATCGCTAAAAAATGTTATGTAAAATAAAATTCTGGTGTCTACAGTATCCGCGGATTTGTCAACTTCTGGGGGGTACAATCCCCCTAACTCACCTCCTCACGCCCATATGTGGTCCTCACCACCCCAATCCGCCTCTACGCCTAACCCTCACATTTCGATTTTTTTTAGATTTTGGCGAATTTTTTACAAATTTTGCGTAAAAATTTAGTCGAAAAATGGAGGGTCGATCACTTCTTCCAAATTTGCTCAGCTACTCAAAAAATTTTCAGCTGTCCCGAATCGTTACGATTTTATTAAGTGTTTTATTATTAATTTTATTAAGATAAATTTTATTTTATCATTAAATTTTATTAAGTTTTATTATTTTTATTAGTTTTATTAAGTATGGGCTGATCTGCTCTACTTGAAGCCAGCCTCTTTTTTAAAATTTTAAAATTGAAATTAAATCTGATACCTAATCGAATTAATTTTAATATTCTGATCAAAATCGAACTTAAAATTTAATTTCCGTAAAAGTGATTGATTAAACTATTTTATTCTAATTTTGATTTAATTTTAATTTGAGAGGTAATTACTAGAAGAGCTACCTCTTCTGCTCTAAAGCGTATTAAATACGGGTTTTGCATCTAGTCCAATCAGGAATACTGTTATTGGTGAGAATTATTGTACGGCCTGTATACATTTATGTTTATTTTGGATTTAATCATTTTCATTTTATTTACTAGTTCGGATTTAATCCAAGTGTTTTATTGCAATTTTTCACATTTGTTTTTAGCAACTGTATCATTATTTGATAATTTTGTTAATACTTTTCACACTTGGGCGTGGGGGAGGTTTATGGGGAGTATGCACTCCCTGGAAGGTCGAATGCTCCTCCCTCCCCAGAAACTAAAATACCTCAACCCCCAGAATTCAATTTTTGGCAATTTTTCGTTTTTTTTTGCAATTTTTGATGCCAATGGATAGTGCTTGATGAGAAACGTAGAAAAATGGTGTTTTTTCAATATACCACCGTTTTTAAGTCTATTTCTGACCTTTGCATCCCACCCCCGAGAATTTTTGTGCTGTTCAAGTCATCACTAATTTATTTACTATTGGTCATTTGTTTTTATTTATATTTTGTTTGTCTTAAAATATTTTATTTCATTCTTTATCATTGTTTTAGTTACTATTTGTTATTTGTCTTTATATTTATATTTTGTTTGTAATATAATATTTTATTTCTTATGTATTTTTAAATTTGTTATTTTTATTTGTTAAAAGTACAAAAAATGATATTTTTATGATTTATTTTAAATGTTTTGGAGTACATTATTATAAAATTTACTATTTAAATTTATTTCTATTGATCATTCAATTTTTCATATTAATAAATTTATTGTGCTATTTTTGTATTTTATTTGCAAACATTTCTCTATTTATTTATTCCTTTATTACGAAGAAATGACTAATATTTAATATTTTATTTATTAACTTTTCACTTAATTTAATAGAATATAAAAACTTTATAAAAAATTTTTTTAAAACTCTTTTTACCTATTCATTCGAGATCCTGGATTCCTAATTTAAGGGTACAGTCAGAGTCCCGAATATCGACGGAACGAACGATTACTTTTTTGGCAGCCTGAAATGCATATTTTTGCCCAAAGAATTAAAACAGCTGATTCGGCATAGTTTTCATATTCTTTCAAGCAAAATTTCTCAATTTTTCCGTGCTATGTACAAATAAATGAAATCGAGCATTAATTTAAGCATTTATACGTTCATCTGCCTTAATTTCACAATTTTTAGGCCCTTCGCTGAAGTGTATATTTTTCTTGCTCAAAATTGTCTGAAATTTTAACATATTTCGAAAAAAATGTCGTAAGCCAAAAGCGCTTTAAAATGAAAGTAGACAATGTAAAACGTTGAAAAAACGCTATTTAGTAAGTGAATTGCAACTAATGGACCTATTTTTGACTGTTTTTAAAAAACATGTGGTGCTGCCCCCACCCTTATGAAAATCCTAGATGAGCCATTGGTAGGGGGAGAATGGGGAGCTTAAATTTAAAATTCTGAACTATCCCGAACTCAGGACTGAGTGGTGAGCAGACATGCACATTAGAGAGGGGGGTTTGTGGTGTCCTGACTCCCTCCTCCAAAATTTTGTAGTGAAAATAGGGCAAAATGAAGGCCAAAAAACGGATGAAAATTGAAAATTTTCAAATTTTCTTTTAATTGCTTCATACTGACCAGAAACTGTAATAATGCAGTTTTAATGCTATTTAGGCGCTTACAATAATTTTTGACCTCGATTTTGCTAAAATTTGACCCCACTCTCCCACGTTGGCTGACTCCCCCCCAGATCGCCTATGCTCTGCATCTATATGTGGGCGTAGGGAAGGTGGGGGATTGGAGGTATGCACCCCCCAGAAGTTCGAATACCCCCAGAAACCATAATACACCCAGAATTCAATTTTTTTTAAATTTTTTGTTTTTTCGTTGTTTTTCGGATGCCTCATTTTTATAAAATTTTCGGTTATGGGTACATAAGTTCCCAGAATCCAAACACAACCAGAATCTTGTGGACTCGGAATTTTCCTTACTTTTCACTTCGCGATTTTGCTATTTGAATGTTGTCATGGAAAAAGATAAATTGTACATTTCTTAAGTAGATAAAAATTTTTTAAATTTTCATATCTTCTTTAGATTTCAGATTCTTTCCTTGTATAAGCAGAGCCCAGCACACTTTGTTCGACTCCAGAATTAAATTTTCTCGTTTTTATCATTTGTTGATTCCAAAAAATAAATAAATATCGATAGGGAACGACAAAGAACGATTCTGTTTTGCCCTGCCATTAAATTTTGGCATCGAAATACCCCTTGATTAATTTTTCCTTCATTTTTATTTTTTTATTCATAATTTTTACATTTTTTGTCGTAATTGTGATTTTTTTATAATTAATTTTTATTTTAAATATTCTCTTTACTTTTTACTTATAAGGCAATTTTTTATTCTATTATTTATTTATTCTTATATTCTTTTAAATTTTTTTTCTCTATTTTTGATATTTCTGTCATTTTAGCTTTGTACGACTGTTGGAATTTGCAGAAGAAAGACTGGGTTGCAAAGAAATTTTTGTAGAATTCGACAGAAATGACACCGAGCGCGATTACCTTTTGCGCATTTTTTCGTATTTTGGCTTCAATACTGTGGCGCCCAACGTTCAACTGCCATTCATGGCCGACTCGGATCGCATAATTATGATTTATAATGTTTAAAGTGCAGACAGTTGTAAATCTACTGTAATAATTTTTCACTTTACGCTTTTGATTAATTTGTGATTTATTTACGATTATTGCTTCAAGTGAACCTTGTTGATTAATTTGAGTACTTTTGGTACCGTAATCTATCGGTTTTTAGTTGGCGATTTGTGATCACATGTATCGAATTGATTAATTTTCTGGACAAGGCTGTAAATTTTATCATTCTGCTAAGCACAGTAAAGCTCTTCATCAGCATTACAGTATGAATGTATCTAGATATTCCAAGGAGCCCATGTAGGTATCTGTTTAAGGTTTGTAAATCTAAATACACATACTTGAAAAAAGGAAATTCCAAATGTGCCTATACGTGATTGTTTGACCCTCCTAAACGGGGACTAGTCTATTTCATTTATCCGTGAAATTTTTCAGCAAATCTTTTCCGAGGCTACACCAACTCTATTTTCCCACTTTCTGTAGGTCATTTAGAGATCACTGTAGCTACATAGGATGGAAGGATTTTTCAATAAAATTTCTTACGACATAATTTATTGTTAATCATTGGCGCAAACTTCTGCATAGCGCTGTGGTAGATCGTCTGATTTTCGTCGAAGCAACACGGGTTCGATTCCTCCTTTAGGATGTTTATTTAGCGTACTTACTGTAGTATGTCACTGCACTCTTTAGATGCTTGAATTAAGTCTACAGTCTGTTTCACCACAACTTCGGTCATAAATTTTAAAACTATCTGCGGCAATAAGCTGACAGATTGCGATTTAGCATTGATCTGATATATGAATATCGTAACCCTCAGGTAATGTCAACGAAAATTCTTAAAATATATGCACGAAGTTATGTGAAACAGACTATAGGTATTTGGACGCCTCAGTGCATTTAAAGTGAAAGAATGGCGGCCGCTCGTCCCCACTCAACTTTTTTGTTGAGTTACAGTAAATCACCTAATTAGGCATACTGTAGCCTTCAAAAACATTTACTGAGACAGCTCTCGAATTAATGAATCAGACTATAGTGAATGCCACGCGGATAGGAGGAAAGTTCAATCTGACAAAATCCTCAGAATTAAATTCTTTGCTCATGAATTTTTTTACCTCCCCGTTCCAAATTTCGGATGCTGCTAACCTACATAGTACACATCCAATGCCGGAGGATGAACCAGGCTTTGACGAGGGCTGAGATCAGGCAGAGATCACGGGTGGTAGTCTATCACGCATACCACTTTCACTGTACAATGACTAATTTTGAGTTTTTTTAAGTTCCCCATAAGAAGAAGAAGGATTCAGTATATGAGACATATCTCATTAGAAACATAAACTTTCTAGCTAATAACAGAAAAAGATTCGAAAAGTGCCATAAACTCACAAAATAATAGCTGAAAACATCAAAAGTTACAGTACGACAGCCTGCAGCCATTTTGAAAAACTTGAGTTCTCTACTAAATCAGACGAATAGGATATCATTCGGATGAGGTTTTATTTGGCTTTCCAAAATGTGTTAAAAAATTGAAAAACATTGAACAGCACGAGTAAAAAGCGTACCTTATTGGGGCAGCCATATTGGGAATAAATTAAATTGAAATTGTAGGGGACGAAATATTAGGAAACTGGAATAACAAAGACATACAAAAGCTGAGAAGAGAAAAATATCGAGTTATCTAGCCCTTTTTCGAAATAGAACACAAAATGTGAATGCTCTAGGGACCATGCAAAACACGTACATACCTACGCTTTGTGGAGCACAGCATAGTGAAGCCATCTAAAGTCTGTTTCATTTAACTTTGCAGTTTTCTTTTAATTTTTTCCCGCAAGGCTCTGGCTACATAAGTGGTTTAACTCTACTTTTCCCGTAGTTTCCTGTTTTTGCAGTTTACTCTAAGGCCATAAATTCTTATGTGACAAGCTTCTCAGTACTCCTCTTTTTTACATGAATACAAGTTTTATTGAGCAAGAGAAAACGTATTGACCTACGTATATTTTATTAGAAAAGCTTGATTTCATGATTTTATAACATGTGTTACGCGTGTTGCAGATCGTATTTCTTACACATTACGTTTTTTCAATTGGTTTTCAGTTTTGTGCAAACTTAATTGCATTTTCGAAATTATCATACTCTTGGCTACCAGAAATATGTACTTTTATTCATTTTTGTTTCATCCCCAATGACTAGATTTTCGATCTGAACCTTGGTAGTCTAGAGTGTGTGACCCCTTGGTAACAGGAGGGTTAAAATGTTGATGCAGTAATGCGGCTTAGCAATGGCATACGTCTCCTTATAAGACCTTATACTGTAGAATATCATACTTACCGTATTACTCTAAAATACTTTTGCAATCACTTTAAATTTTTTCCAAAAATCTCAAAGCTAAGTGAAACAGACTATAGCGAAATCTGGCAAAATAGTTTCATTTAAAAATTATCTATTCAAAACACTTTATTTCATCAAAATCCGTTTAATTATTAATGAGTTTTTTGCAATTTTCCTTCACTATCGTACAGAGCTTGCCGAGATACAATCAAAACTGCCTTTATTCTCGCCTATCCCCTAATAGTTCTCGAGATATCTGGCCTCAAAATTTTCGGCCCCCTCCCCCACCCCGGAATAAAATCTCTGCAAAATTTTTTATGTCATTACGCTCTAGAAAGATAGAGCATCGTAAATTCATATGTAAGCTGCTGTAGTACATGAGCATTAATCATTAAGCATGTAACCATAGCATTTTATAAGTTCGTAAACATTTATCACAGGGCATGTAATTCATAACTCGTTGCAAGAATTTTTCATAAGCTTATGTTATAAGCATATATATACATATATCTCAATTATAAGCATTTTACTAAAATTCACATAAGCATTTTATTTTATAAGCTATTTTAAGGCAATATGCAAAATTATTTTAAGTATAAGAAAAGTAGCATATACGAATATGACGGACGACCAATGAAGAATGAAGGCGAGGCAAGGAAAAACGAAGGCGGAGTCAAAGAGCGTTAGAAGATGGGCAACAGGATAGAGGTAGTTGAGATAGAATATGGGCTAGATTTTAGACTGTGCGGCCCTGTTATTGGTTCATTAATAGAGTGGCTACTGAATTAGCATGTTGCATGTATTAGGTTTGGATAAGTATAATAGGCTTAGTGCCTGAATTTCAGCAATTATTGCATGATAAGTCTTCTGAATGAAGATTGTAATTTTACTCTGACTATTTATAATTTATGGAGAAACTAGTTAGGAGTTAAAGTTACATGGCGACCTCACAATTAGGCGAATCACATGGATTTTCCGCGTCGTAATTTCAAGATGGCAGTAAGGCTTTTTGCGCATAGATCACATTCATGCTCACATATACATTCCTACAAGTAAACATACATACACAAGTAACATTACTTATATTGATAAAAGTTGTAATCACAATTCTGAATTTAGTTCGCACATATTGCTAAAATTAACACATTTCAAAATAAGAAAATTTCTGAAAAATTCAGAATCACTTTCTGATCAATTTAAGCGTATAGAATTTGAATCTAAAGCCGAAATTTTTAAAGCATCATGCCACTCACTTATTGTACAGCAACGGAACTTGAACGTATTAACCCTCCTGTTACCAAGGGGTAACGCACCTTAGTACTACCAACGTCTAGATCGAAGATCTAGTCTCCAGGGAGGTAGTAAATTTCAATAAAAATACATGTTTTTGGCAGCCGAGGATACGAGGATTTCAAAAATGTTATAAAATTTGCTCTGAAACTAAAAACCTATTGAAAGAATTGCATTCAAACATTCAAAAAAGTGTTCAAAATGCGATTTGCAACACACGTAATACATGTTGTAAATCAAGAAATGAAGCTTTTCTTAAGGAATTCAGGTTAGTAACTTTTCTTTTATTTCATCAAAAAAGATGTGTTTCAATGAGAAAAGAGGGTAATGAGAAGTTCACCAAATAAGGACTTCTGGTCTTACAGTAAACTGCAAAAAACAGGCGTATAGATCTCGGATCTAGATGTTGGTAGAAGTAGGGTTAATACAGATACCTTGCAGACAGTAATCGGAAAGCAGATAAGAGACGTTCAAGCTAATAACTCTCTCTTAGATAATCTCAGGTTTTCAAATTTAAGAAGCAATATAGGCCTGCTATCCGCCCTCCCAGACCTTTTTCCAGAGGGGTAAGAGAAAATTTTACCGATTGGTTACATAAATTTGAGCAGTATTTATCGTTGCAGGGCTTTAGAGACAGCATTTGCATTTAAAATTAGTATGTCTTGAATCATTTTTAAGCGGCACAGCCCTCGCCACTTTTGAGGATCTAAAATATCTCCAAAAATCCGACTAACACATATGACACATATAAAGTCTTGCTTAAAAATAATTTTCCTGATAATCGCGATAGCAATTTGCAGCAGCAATAACTCATGGAACGTAGGCAAAAACGTTCAGGAATCAGTATCAGAGTATTTATCGGAACTAAGACGTTATAGCACGCTTTGCTAACCCTGACTTATATCAGAAAGCAAAAGACACTATTATTAAACCTTTATTTTTACATGGCATGTTAAGCAACGTTCGTGAAGCTATTAAGTTTTGTGAATTTCCGAATTTAAATGAAGTACTCCAAGGCTGCTATAAATGTTGAATCACACATCTTAAGACATGAATTGAGTCATTTGAATATTTCTTTTCATTCAAAGCATTAAGCTGTATTCAATATTTGTTCGCATTCGAATATTGAAAATTGCACCAAAAAATTGACTAAACAGGTCGAATGGCTTACATCTATAACTTTGAATTAGCAGAACCAAAAAAAGAGCATTTAGACTCTTTGCAACATATGAGTGCATTGTGTCAAAGTCTTAGAGTAAATTCACGTGCACCAAGCAATAAAAGACAGTTTAGTGCAGTTCACACCCTATGCAGAATTTGTGTAGCGTATGTAATTGTACCAATCACACTACACAAGATTGTAGGACAAAATGCAGATATTGTTCACAGACCGGACATAAATCTGAATTCTGCCGGTGGATAACCGCCAGAAGTTTTGTCATGCTTTAGGTGTAATTGCACTGGATATGTCACTAGATTTTGTCCAAATCAGCGTGTTTCATTTAGGAACCCAACACAGGCAAACAGTACACAACAAGCACGTAGTATCAGTAATATAGAATTAAACGTAGACAATGATGACGATGATGATATCATTGTTCAAAATCAATTGATTGATTCAGGTACAATAAATACGCACAATAAATGATATAGCCCAATGCACAAAAATACAAAGCAGGAGAATCGGAAAACGGAAGTTCCAACAGCAATGATTATGTGCTCATGTTGAATTACGGTTCGGAGATATTGGAACTTGATGAAATCAAAGCCGCTTATTTCCAGAAAAAACAAAGAAAATTCGACGATTAATGTGAAAAATGAAGAATTTTTGACAAATAATGCGAAAAACGACAATTCTTTGGCATTACATGAGGAATCCAATGATTAGGCAATGATGACCACTATTTCACCGCCAAGAATTTGAAATGAACATTTTTTATTAGCAAGCAAGCCGATCAAAAAATTCGCATTGCCCCAACATATTATTCCGAAAATACCTATTCTTCCAAGCCCATTGCTCTTTGTCAAACGACACACTCTCCTTCTGACCCCCGAAGAAGTCAAGAAAGCACCCGACAAGTTATTTCAACCTTCAAATTGCATGCCACTACTCCCACTGGAACCACCGTGAGTATGCATCTTACAAATAACGCATTTAATTAAGTGTCATGTACATCTTGGCATGTTAGCAAATTAAATAATTATTTACTCATGCTGATTCTACTCGCATTTTTGCATATTCTGCGGCACGAAAATTTCCAAATCTGTCAGCATACTAAATCAGGCCATCCAAATGGAATTCCATGCAATATTTTGTGTGCTTTACCTTCATTGCAACGAAATCCATCTGCTCTCTTGGCTACTATTTATGTACCCCATACATCGCCTATTGTTGTTTCTGCATATAAATGTACTTCGTAAAACAGCAGTAGTATACTGTGACCCCCTAGATCACTATCATATATCATGTGTAGTGTTATAAGATAGGAGTCTGGCCTGCCTGGACATGCCCAAACCTGCTTTGTAGTATTGGATTCCAGATGGAGCGAGGGCGGTAGATGAGGCGGATCTGCTCTCTGACCCAAAATTGAGGTAGCGCCAGGGAGCAAATGACTGGGTAGGGCCTACCTGGACCTGCTGCCCAGGGCCAGGAGATGGGTAAATTTCCTGGGGGAAAAATTCAAAGAGCTATAACTCAAGAGTCAATGGTCGGATTTAACCTAAATTTTCAGGGTAAGATGAACGTATGCCAGGTATCTTATGTATACAATGTAAACAATCAACCTACAGTATACCAGCATCAGTTTGCACTTTTTTGTAAGTCACTAACCACTAGCCAGATTTTGTTCAAATTTTTCATAGGGAAGGCATGCTATGTACAGAATTTTGGTGCACAGTCTACAGTATACCAATTTACTTTACACTCTCTTTGTATAGCACTATATTTCAAGAACTATAGGGCAGATTTAGCTCAAATTTTTAGATTAGGTGAGCATATTTTGCATATGTTATGTTATTGATATGACCATGTAATCTACAGTGTACCAATTTTACTTTACACCACTATATTTCAGTACTATAGGACGGATTCAGCTCAAATTCTCAGGATAAGATATATGAATTGTAGCTGCGCTATGTCCAGAATTTTAGCGTGCAACCTACAGTATGCCAATTACAGTGGTTTTTCAGATGATGACAACAAAGGGATGGATGTAAAGTACCATACGGAGATTTCTTTTTTTACAACTAATAATCACTTATAATAAACATGCCTAAACCTGTCAGTAAGCCTAGCTGGGAAGGGGTAACAACAAATTGGCAGTGTGTGTGTGTGCGTGTGTGTGTGTGTGCGTGTGTCTGTCTGTCTTGGGGGTAGCAGTCCCTGTTTGTGAGTCCACAAACGCCAACGGGTCCACAAGCGCCACTGTGTTCACTATAGCTATTATAGAAATTTTAGTATGGGTTCATTATAGTTAGTTTAACAAAAGTAGTCAGCTATTTCGTCATAGAGGCATAGTGATTATTATCTATGGGCAAATTAATAATTTTGGCGGCCTTTGGCCCTTCATAAAACAAAATATTGTCCAAGTAAACTTTAATTTGGTAGTCAGGTACCAGAATGTTTTGAATTTGTTCAACAGCTTCAAGACCATATTTTTCTTTATCAGTGTTAAGATCAGCTTTGTGCAATAGATCTGAAGCTAGCCAGTTTTTGCATAGTACATTGGCTGTTATCTCTCTTGCAGATAAACTCCCATTTAGGGCTATTGTTCAGCTTCGCTCTTCCTGTAACAACAGCTTGAGGTAGTGATAAATTATCATTTGATGCAATTTTACTGATGTTAATAAATAGGTAGACCATTATAAAATGAAATAAAAAATGGAAAAAGTGTGAAAGCAAATATATCATGACCCTAAAACGGGGTATAGTAGCATGGAACAGCTGTATGAGAGGGCTAAAATAGGAAAGCCTAAAATAGACCAGTCCTACATGAAAGAATGGTTGAAAAAAGCAGCCCACCTATACTGTACACAAACCCGCCCTCAAGTGGTATTCTCGAAATAAAGTATTAGTAAGTGCATTGTTGAGCAATGGCAAGCTGATATTGCAGATCTGCAGTCTTTCAGCAAGTTTAACGATAATTTCAAGTATCCCTTGAATTGCATAGACATACTTTCAAAGTATGCATGGTCCGTTCCTTTAAAATCTAAAAGTTCAAAAGATGTCATGACCGCTTTTCATAGCATTTTAAATTCATCAAATCGAAAGCCATACAAGCTGCAAACAGACACAGGGACTGAATTTACAAACAAGCAGTTCCATAAATTTCTAAAATCTGAATCTATCAATTTTTACGACTAAAAGCAAAACAAAAGCTAGCGTAGTTGAACATCTTAATTGTATGCTTAAAGGTAGTACTTCACCAAGAGCAATTCGTATTAATTTATTGACATATTACCCTACTTGATGAAAAATTATAATCACTCTGAGCATCGTATGATAGGTACATTGCTAGCTAATGTGACCACAAAAAATGAGACGTAAATTTTGAATCAGAGCATTTAGGATTGATAAACAGAATGTTGTCTTTAAATTTAATATTGGTGATGAAGTTTGACTGAGTAAAGTTAGAGGCATTTTGAAAAAGGATTTTAGCCCAACTGGACAGAGTATTTTTGTTATTAAAGAAAGATATGCTCAAACCCCACCCATCTATGTTTTAGAAGACAAAATGGGAGAAAGAGTCGAGGGTATTTTTATGAGCCCAAACTGCAAAAAATTGAAACAAAAACTGACAATTTGTATGTAATTGAAAAGATTTTGAGAATGCCTAAGATAGGCAATAAAAACTGATTATTTAGTACGCTGACAAGGTACCCTGAAAAGTTTGATTTCTGGGTCTCAAACCTAATAAAGTTATAAATAGTAATTAATCATATATATATATATATATATATATATATATATATATATATATATATATATATATATATATATATATATATATATATATATATATATATATATATATATATATATATATATATATATATATATATATATATATATATATATATATATATATATATATATATATATATATATATATATATATATATATATATATATATATATATATATATATATATATATATATATATATATATATATATAGATCATTATTTATGAACTAAAAATGATTTTTCAACATCCTTTCAACTGCCTTGTCTCAGGGCCAACAAAATCAGGCAAAACAACGTTTGTTAGGCGACTGATTGAGAACAGAAAACATTTGATTGTTACTAAAATTAAAAAGATTTGGTGGTGCTTCGCAGAAATTGTACCGCTTTATAAAAAAATTGATCATGTGTCATTTATAGAGGGGCTTCCTGATTTTAGTTACTTTAAGCAGTTCAGCCCTACACCACAAATTTTGATACTCGATGATTTAATGGAAGAGTGCAAGGGTAATGCTTAAATTGCACAACTATTCACAAGTTGTCATCATTGGAATATTAGCATCATTCATATTGTACAAAACGCGTTCTTTGAAGGTCTCAGAACATTGTGTATAAACTCGGATTACATAGTTTTATTTAAAATCCTGCTGATCAGCTAGAAGCACAAATGCTGTCCAGGAGGCTTTACCCTACCAATCCAAAATATTTTCTAGAAGCCTATTCTGATGCTACTTCTCATCCACATGACTATTTTCTGATTGATCTCACTCAAAATTCTAGAGATGAGCTTAGGCTAAAAACAAATATTTTCAGTGATAGTCCCACTGTTTATATAAAAAAATCTTTAAATACTAAGAAAAACACTAATTAAATGATGTAAAAATGGGTAAAGAACAATTAAAACACAATAATGTATGTCTACATCTCTTATGTAAAACAAAGAAACCTCAAAGAGACGCTATTATAAATACTGCAACTAAAGATCAAATCCTTTGTCTCTGCGACTGTGCAAACAATTTCCTGAACAGTAATATTCATTTTTTGAGAAAGATATCAACAAACTTCGAAGATACTAGAATCAAATAAGATACTGGGCAGACAATAGACAGGCAAGTACAAAAGAAACAAAAAATATCATAATACAAGACAGTGGTTTTCTTCCACTTTTACTTACTCCTATACTTACAATTGCAGGCAGTTTACTAGCTGATGCAATTACAGGTAGAAAATGTAACATACTGAAAAACGATCTCAATACCTGCTGAAATAAGCGTACGTTATAAGCCAGTGGATATTCTACTCAATTCCTTGGATAATGAGACGCGAAAAATCTTGAATAACAAAAATGTATCAAGTGATGTGAAGCTCATAAAATATTATCAGATAATTGTCAAATTTAAGCGATTGCAAGAACAGAAGCAGCAACCATATGAAGCTGGCATTGTTGAAGATGTAAGTAATGCAATTAGCGTTGAAGAAATACTCTCAGGTATGCCAAAAAGTCAAATTTCAAAGGCAAAGCTGCTTCTTCATCATATACGTACTAACTTATTTCTTGAAATTGTGCCAGGTGGTGAACTTGTAATAGATGGTCAAAAAATCGAAGACTCAAATATTATGGATTTAGTTAATGATCTGGCATGCGAGCACATATGGGCGTGGGGAGGGGTTTGGGGAGTATGCACCCCCCAGAAGTTGAAATACCCCCCCCAGAAATTAAAATACCCCCCAAGAATTCAAATTTTGAAAATTTTGTTTGCTTTTTTAGCGATTTTTTGATGCTATTGGATAGTGCTCGATGAGAAACGTCAAAAAATGGTGTTATTTTAGCCCTACAGACCACTTTTAAGACCATTTTTTGACCTTCAAAAATTTTTTAACCCCCCCCCCCCCCACCCAGAATTTTGGTGCTGCCCACCTATGCACGCGAGTGCGAAAAAATCAGCAGATATCCTGGCACAAAAGAACTGTTGAAAGTGTTCAATCATACAAATGTTCTGCTTGAAAGTGTGGGTAATAGGCCTGCTAGGGAGATTTTTGCTGCAGGTGATGAATTTGACTGGGATGAAAGTTTATACATACTTACCATATTTGATTTAATCGAATAAAATTACAGAAATGCACGTACAATTTACTCCTGACAATTTAAGACATGTGGTTGGGATACTACACTGGGCAGGCAGCCCAAACTGGCTATGGGTTGGAGGGGTTCAAGGGCATTCCATACCAGCAGGGCGTAGGTCTTGGCAGCTTTTTTCGTCCCCTTTTCAGGATGGCCATCCCTGATTTGCAATCTATTGGTCAGCAAGTTGGAAATAATTACAGAAAGTCATCAATATGAAAAAAAATAAATAAAAGGTAAATAAATTGGGCATACTGTTAGTTTAAAAGAAACAAAAAGATGCGAGAAATAGTATATACACATGTACATAAAAAGCACACAAAAATTTATATTATGAGAAATTACGGGTTTTACAAGGCGCAAGAGTTAAGTGAAACGAGAGAAGTAAGCAGGAGGATATACAGAATAAATACACAGAAGAAAAAAAAGACAAAAAAAACGTTCAAACATAGCATCTGATTTGGCTCGGGGAAAACCGCTTTTTGAGCTATTAAGGAACATTCAAAGCAAGAAGCTGCTCAGTTGTTTGATGAGGCCTCTAAATCTCTACAGCAGCAGCAAGGAGAGGGTCTTGGTAGCCGCCCAAAGTCTATAAATACTAGCTGCTATGTTTAGAGATGAAAATGTTGTAGAAGTTGAGGCTCCACAACATATTGACATCACACATGGGCGTGGGGGGATTTGGGGGTATGCACCCTCCCAGAAGTTGAAATACCCCCCAGAAAAAACTTTTTTGCTTTTTAAGCAATTTTTTGATGCCATTGGATAGTGCTCGATGAGAAACGTCGAAAAATGGTGTTTTTTGCCATACAACCACTTTTGAGACCATTTTTTGACCTTTCAAAAATTTTTCACTCCCAGAATTTAGGTGCTGCCCACCTATGATTGACATGTTTGTGCAATACAGGTATCTGATTGATTTCACCGATTTTTGCTTTGAATTACATAGAAATAGCGACGCATTTGTTTTGTAGTGCTTTAAGGATGTCGTCTTAGACTTGAAAGTCTTGCAAATGAAATTTTTATTCTGAAAACTTGAAGTATTAGAGAGTTTTAGTTCAGCACTCGAGCAAACAACGCTTTCATACATGGCAAAATATCCTATTAGATGTGTAGCTATGACTAATTTGCACATTTCAAATCCTGCCAGAGAAACGCGCAATTATACATCATTTACTGGTCAGCTGCCTAGGCATATATTATTTGCTTGTATTGAAGGCAAAGCTTATTGAGGCAATCTAGCAAAATCACCATTTGATATCAATCCATTTAGCATATACAATGTAAACGTAGCAAGCGGTGGCATAATATATCCTGCTTATCCACTCAACATTTCATTTAAGCATGATAGGTAGTTGCAAGCATATAATCAAATGTTTGATGCTTCAGATATAGGGCGAGAAGGTAATTTTATTAGCAGAGATGAGTTTAGAATGAGTCACTGTTTTTTTGTATTCAATTTGACACCTGATGCAGATGATGGAGGGCATTAATATCTAGTGCGGGAAGGAACAACAAGCATATCTGTAAGATTTACCAATAATTTGCCCAATACAGGTGTAGAAATTATTATATATGCTGAATTTGATAATTTAATAATGATTGACAAAGACTGAAACACGTTTTATGATTATAACGCATAAACATGAACACTATTGAAATATTTAAAATTCTTAAACATAATATTGAAAATGACACATTTTTAGGAGTTTTTCCTTTAGATTGCTTACCATCTATAAGAGCATACCCTGCAGCACTAGTGGTAAACTTTGACACAAGCAGCAAACCTGGCTCTCACTGGGTAGCTATATATTTTCACAGCAAGGAGAATTGCGACTATTTTGACAGCTATGGGCGAAAACCACTTAAACAGTTAAGGAATTACATTTCAAATAATACACTTGCATATACATACAATAATGCACAAGTACAAGGACTCTTCTCAACAAGCTGTGGTCATATGTGTGTCTATTTCATTGTTTGCAGGATTAGAGGTATTCCATTCAAAAATATTGTTCTATCTATGCTCAGTGATAAAATTTATAAATACTTTGATGACTTAGAATTATAAACATGGATTCTAAGCAGTTTTATATAACACTTCCATGCAATTCAAGGGAAACCAATACTGTGGCCATATTTGTAACTAGCCTACCTAGGCAAATCGAATTAACTGGCGACTGGAAGGTTGGGTTAGCTGAAATAATTTATGCAAATACATGGCACAATGTTGCCGAGGACCAGAATATGATAAAGTTTTATGTCATCAAAAACAATGTGCAACAAAAAATGTTAATTCCTCAAGCAAGTTATTTAAATATAGATGACTTGATTGAGACAATCACTAATGGAATAAAAACAACTAGCATTATAGAAAAATTTGAATACTTGCAATACTTTGGTATAAGGTATGACGATAATAAGAAATTCTGTCACCTAAAAATTAATACAGAATATATTCAGAGTGTAAAGTTAACAAAGCATTTACTATATATGATGGGATTTCTGGAGAGTCAGCTTAGCAATATAAATTATACTGTGGCGCAAGATTTGACCCTAGTAGCACACCATTCTCCTGATATGCTATGTGGAATGCATAATTTTTACATTTATTGTGATATAGTTGAGCCTCAAATTGTTGGGAATATTTTGCGCCGCTTATGCAAGTCATAAATATTGAAGGAAAATATATGGATATTATTAATCATTTATATATTAGTCCACATTACATACTTTTTGCCACTGGATTCATGCTTGTGCAATTTATTTTGCACAATTCATATCATTTTTCATACTTCCTCACGTTGTCTTGATCTTTTATTTTAAATGCCTTCCACTGCTTCAACTGCTTCCTCACATATTATTTTTGCATGCTGTCATTTATATAAATTGTTTTTTGACTTCTTTGTATTAAATATCTTTTGCATTTTACGCTTTATGTTTTTTTTGTAAAACACGTATTCTGTGCTGAAGCGGCACATTTAAATTAGCGTCTCAACTTAATTACCTTGAATTGGTGATTTAAATTTTTTAGTTGGTTTCTTGGATTTTGCTCATTACATACCTGGGTTTTATAATATATGAAATGAGTATGGAATGCGTTGTTTGCTTACAATAATTACTACCCACCAAAATATTTAAGTTATTTTGATTGATTTATGAAATTTTATGAATGTCTTTCCGCCATACTTTTAAGTTTTTTTGCACATTTACAGGGCCAACAAAATCAGACAAAGTACTGCAGTTATACTTACGTGACAATCACTACACAGTTATTAGCAAAGTTGCTGCCTTCTTTTTCAATAAATATTTTTGTGAGTTATGCAATAAATAATATAATCACCTTGTGAAAAATCAAAAATTTTAACCTGTTCAACATGCAACTGTTACTTTTATAACCAAACATGCTTTGAACATCATCGCAAAATTTACAAACTAAAAAGGAAAAATAAAACAACCGAGACTTCAATCTGCATGCGAGTTCAATGTTGCAAGAAATGCAGCCAGCATTTCAGGGACACCCAAAAGAAGAAACATAAATGTGTTTACTTTCATTGTCGAATTTGCAAGAAATACATCCTTCAAAAAGGTTATATAAATTTCAATTTTTTTCTGAATTCTGTCGTAATTGTTCAAAACTTTTAAGGACATCAATGCTATATGCAAAAAATTGCAGACAAATAGGATGATTCTGATGACTCTGATGGTGGTAAGGAGATTAAAAAATGCAAAAAATAGAATTTGTTCTGCGTTTTGTTTTTCTTTGACTTTGAGACTATGCAGGAATGCATCTTGAAAGATACTTCGTATGGTCCAGAGTTTAAACACGTTCCAAATTTATGCATTGCGCACATTGTGTGTGATGACTGCCAAAATTGGGAGCTTTCCTATTGCTACCGCTGCGGCGAAAATAGACAAGTTTTTAAGGGCAATACTTGTTTAGACGATTTTTGTACATTTTTATTCAGCATGAAACATGTGACGGCAATTGCACACAATGCCAAAGGCTTTGATGGACAGTTTATTTTACAATTCTTTTACAAGCAAGGCAAGGTGCCAAAAATTATTAGCAAGGGTAAGAAAAAAGCTATATATTTTTCATTAGTTTTTCTAATTTTTTTTTCATTAATTAGGGCTAGATTTGATGACAATATTGTACAAAACGGTCAAAATTATTGATTTGTTTAATTTTCTGCCGTGAAATTGGCAAATTTGCCAAATACCTTAGGCATTGATGAATTATACAAAGGTTATTTTCCACACAATTTTAATTTGCACAAAAATTTTGATTATGTTGGTGAATGGCCTGACCAAAGCTTCTATAATCCGGCGGCTATGAAGCCGGATGAGTACCAAGCGTTTCAAGATTGGTACAAGTTGCAAAAGGGAAAAGTAAGGAATTTAAATAAAATTTGTAATTTTAACCATATTTTATGCGTTTTTTCAGATTTTTGACTTTAAGCGCAAAATTTTGGCTTATTACAAAAGTGACATTGCCGTTTTGAGGCAATGCAGCCTTAAATTCAGGGATATCTTCATGGCCAAAACAACGGTCGATCCTTTTGAGCATTCATTAACAATAGCCAGCGCATGTAACATTGTTTTTCGTAAAATATTCTAAAGTCTAATACCATTGGCATTGTTCTAATTGATGGGTATCAACGGCATGAAAAACAAGCAATGATAGGGCTAAAATGGATAAAATGGATTAGTCACATTGAAAATAAATATATTAATCATAAGCATAATGGCTACGAAATAAAAATTGGAAAATACCAATTAGATGGTTTTTGCAATAATAACGTGTATGAGTTTTACGGTTGCTATTGGCATGGATGCCCAAAATGCATGCCAACATGGAACCAGCTGGCGGCCGACAGGGCTTCTACCGCCAAAGAAGCCTACAATTGGACATTGGAGCGCGCCAAATTTATTCAGCAGGCGGGGTGCAAGCTCGTCAAAATTTAGGAATGCAAGCTGAATCAGCAGCTCACGGCCAATCCGACCACGAGAGCGTTTTTTACAATGTGATCACTGACGAAGCACCAATGGACCCTCGTGAAGGTATTTTGACGTGCCTATTTTAAAAAGTTCTTACTTATTAGGTACTTACACGTAATTTTGTAAGTTGTGATTTGCTAACTTTCAAAAAAAATTTTATGAGCATTTCTGCTATTCAGCTTAAATTTTGAAAATTTTTTGAATATATTTTAGTAAAATTTAGATAATTTGAAAATTATTTTGAAAGATTTTCTAAGAATTTAAACATTTGATTATAAAAAATTAGATAGTTTTGAAAATATTTTACAAATTTTTCAAAATTTTTAAAATACTGTATAGTAAAAATTATGTGAACTGATAATTTAAAAATGAAAATTAGATAATTTCAAAATATTCCGAATTTTATTCCAAAAATTTAAAAATAAAAAATTAAAGAATTGTACAGTGTAAGCTTTCATTGTGTATTTTAGCTTTTTTTAGCATTTTACGGCAGCAGAACCAATGCAATTAAATTGTAACACAAAATTAAACAAGATGCAAATGGAAATCTGTTGCAACAGATAAAATACGTGGACATTTGCTCACTTTACCCATTTATTAACAAATATGAAAAATATCCAATTGGACATCCTAAAATTTTAACAGAAAATTTTGAAACTGTGTCTCTGGAAAATCACCCCTATGAAGGTTTAATAAAATGCAAAATCTTACCTCCAAGAAACTTATATCATCCTGTCCATCCTATATCGTTTTGGAGGAAAACTGATGTTTCCCCTATGCCAAGCCTGCGCGAATCTTCAACAAAAGGAAAAATGCTGACACATCAACCAGGAATGAGCTCTTCATGGCAGTTGGGTAACAATGGAGATTTACAAGGCCTTGGAAAAAGGATACAAAGTTTGTCGTATTTTATTATTTTTCTTAATTACAAACATGCTAATTTTGTGCAGTTTTTTTGTATAAGGTCCATCTGTACATATGCAAAGATACTCCCTAAAAGTTTTTGTACATTTTGTATAAGCAAATTTCTGGGTACTACAATATGGTACAATAGCACTTTTAGTGCAGTAAAACAGGGGTTTTTACTCTTTTGAAATGTATTTTAACTAATTTCTGGGTTTTTGACGAGAAATAGTATTAAAAATTCCCGAAAAAATTTGACATTTTTCCTTTCTAAATGCGATTTTTGCCATTATAATGACATGTAGAACAAGCAATTACTCATTTTGCTGCAAAGCACTAAAATTTTTTCTGAATTCATGACCTTTTTCACAGTTTTGAGCCTTTCCATAAATCTTTGTACATGTACAAAGATGGTTCCAAAAATCTTTGCCAAATACAAAAAAACGTAACTTTTTTGTTTTAACCCTTAATTTACCGTGTGTTTCCAGCAATCGTTTTCACCATCTACTCAATTTTGGATCGAATCAATAAAATCAGATAAAAGTATATACATTTGAAAGCCCTTGTTCTCTTGATTCCAAAAATATATTTTACCCTTCACAATTTTCACTTACCGCTGAGAAAGAATGGAAAAACTATAACTAAAAAACCAACATGGCAGCCTAAGGCACATTTGAAAAAAATCGATATGTCGGCATTCCGTA
The DNA here is from genome assembly GCA_036768485.1 of Mermis nigrescens. Lineage (NCBI taxonomy): Eukaryota > Metazoa > Nematoda > Enoplea > Mermithida > Mermithidae > Mermis > Mermis nigrescens. The sequence continues at coordinate 195,439 of JAVLUZ010000054.1, forward strand.
GCTCACCATAAAGCTGCATTGAGCGGCAGTAGAATACAGTAACAAGGTTTATAGTCGCTGTCAAGAACCTGCATTCCCAGAGGTTGCCTACCATTAAAATTTCAAAAAATATTGAATATCTAAATAACCGAAGCCTTCTACTTCATGAAATTTATAGAAAATGTGTAAAACGAGGAAAAAGGAGGATAGATGATGTTTCACGGCACAAAAATGAATTTAAAATGAAAAAATCAAGAAAAACAAGCATTCTCGACCAAAAATCGAGTACACAGGAAATTAAGGGTTAAGATTCTGCAAATCTTTGAAATATGGCATTATGACGTGACGGAATAATATGACAAAGCTATTAATCCGGCTGGCTGTCTAGTCACTGATTATGTGAACACGTTCATGAAAATGAAAATGGTAAGATGTGAATTTACGCTGAGAGATCAAAAATCATGATTATGTTCCTAAATTTTATAAATTAAGGAAAACGTCATCAGGCTAATTTTCTGCTTAAACCCTTTTAAAATTCATTATTAGGTGTTAAAATTGTGTGTTTATATGCACTTTAAAACAGATTTTTATAAATTTTTGCCTAGGAATGCTTTAAAAGTTCTTGTTAATTTGCACAAAAATCCTTTATATGTTTAAGTGTATGCTCTTTTTTCAAAATTTCAACGATTTAAGGAAGCCAAAGGATATCCGCAAGCAGTGATGACTGAGTCCGATAGGATCAAGTACCTTGCAGATATTCAACATTGCAAAAATATTTTGATGGATCCGGCTAAAATTCAAAGAAATTAGGGAAAACGGACACTTGCCAAGCTCATGTTGAACAGTTTTTGGGGCAAGATGAGAAAATTTTCATTTCGGCTCTTATTTTGACACCAAATTTTCTTTACTACTAGTCAAATTTTGTAAAATGTGCAGTTTTTTGTTAATTTTATCTTCTGTTTAATGCATTTTTTCTCCGTATTTTCGCATAGAATTTCGATGAATGATATCTATACTCCTCAAATGTTGCATTTTTATAAGTGTGTTGTCAATTTATTGTATTTATTTTTTTGTTGAGCGTCACAGAACATTCTTTTAGCATTTATATTAGGTTTTTTCTCTAAAATTTGGTTGGAAGCATTTAGATTTTGTAATTTTCAGTCAGTTTTGCATCAATTTTGTTAAAATAACAGGTTTATATCGCTTCTGTTATGCAATGTATCGCAATTTTAGAATTAAATTTCATTGAAACTGTTAAAACCCCAAATATTGCGTTTTTCATCTGCATTTTGTTTGCTTTTTGCTAAAATGTGTAACAGATATAACTATTTAGGTAAAGCATTTATATTAAATACTTTTGTGTTTTTTGATTTTTTTAGATTTTGATTAAATAATTAATACGTTATAGGTATTACATTGATGCATTTTCCAGCATTTAAATCTTTTTTTAGCTTTGCTTTTTCATGCTGATTTTGTTGGAGTAAGCTAAGACGTGCAAGTATTTTTAAACGTTTTAACTAATTTTTCTAGCATTTATGTAGCATTTTTGCGCTAATTTGGATGCCTAAACTTTAAACTTTTTCAATAAACATACAATGTGGTTTAATGCATTTTTCTAGAATTTATGTTACAATTTCACAACATACTCTTTAGATTTAGCGTTCTTTTATTTATTTTTCTCTTTATTTTGTTTTCAGTTGTTATTTTAGCTTTTCATATGATAAATGCATTTATAGCAATAAGTTTGGATTTATATTCTGAAATATTGTGTTTTTTGTCAATTTTGTGTCAATTTTGTCTGAATCAAAAAATTTTTTGTACGTGATTTTGCATTTTTCTAGCATTTGTATAAGATTTAGGAAGCTAAATAAAGAGTCATTTTTGCTTGTTTGCCGAATTTGCTGGAATACTAAATTTTATTTCATTTTTTATACTATATTCTAACATTTTATATTGTAAATATCTAAGCTTTTTAAAAATTTCACACTTTTCAAGTTTGGTCAAAGGAACAACCTGACTAAGACGGTGTATTTCACTGATCCTGCAAAGTATTTTGCCCATGTGTTCAATCCAGCCAACACAATCACAGCAATTCACATTATAATCTAAGGAATGATTGGCGTCACATACAAACAACACGACAATTTTGTTGACATCATGGGCAACACAAATCCCATTATTGCCGCTTATACGACCGCACAAGCTCGTTTGAAGCTTTACTCTTACATCCAGAAACTTGACAAAAGAGTGTTATATTTTGATACTGACAGTGTCGTTTACATTTTGAACTTAAACTGTGAGCTAGAGTACTGTGTACCTATTGGCGCCTATTTAGGCGAAATGACTGACAAACTTTGGGATTTTGGCGACCGATCCTACATTACAGAATTATGCAGCGGTGGACCTAAAAACTATGGATTCAGTGTTTTTAGCACAAAGGACCAAAAAGAGTATTTTGTAAATAAAGTTCGAGGTATAACTCTGTCTTATCTGACTTTAGAGCGCATAAATTTTATTTCACTTCATTGCCTTATACATATATTTGTAAATAAAAATTGTAAGAACGAAATTTCTGCCGTGTCTTTGCATATTCAACGTAAACGCAAAGGTCGTAAAGTTGTTACAAAATTGACGCCAAAAAAATTTTGCATGGTGTGAGCATTGTTCGCCACAATTTTAGTACTATACCCTATGGATATTTAGTACCTTGGCATAAGCATTCATTTGTGAATAAAGTGTAGATTGTTTCAACTCAACATTTTAGTTAAGTTTTTGCACTTGATCTTTTCTTTTAATCTTTTAGGATATTAGGATATTGTGCATATTGAACAGACCTTTCGATTTTTTATTGAAAAAATAGTGGCAAGTTAAGTTTTTAATTTACGAAGAAAGTTCCTAGATTATTTTTAGAAAGTTAAAAAATTTGTTAGATTTCTTCAAAAAGCGCGACTTTATACACTGATTATTTCCCGTAAAAACTGCGAATTTCCTTGAATTTTGCGTGGAAAAGTGATTCTGTTGTTAAATTTGGCTGATTACTACTTCAAAGCAAGAAATTCTGAAATTCGAGATGGCTAAGTTTTTTTGGTTTTTTAAAATTTGCGATAAACTGCTAAAATCAGATCGTTGTCATTTAAAATCTATAAAAATAAGGTTTTCAGATTAAAAATATTAGTAGTACATCAGTAATTCTAAAATTCTGTTAAAGAAGCTGCACCTAATTTTTTAAGTACTTAAAAAATTTATATCAATTCTGACGTTTTTATTATTTTGGGATAATTAGTTAATTGCAGTGATTCCCTAGAAAACTGGTGTTTTTTTTTGATTAATAATTTTTCATAAAAATAGGAAAGCATCGTGTGTAAAAGCGTGTGAGTAAATTAATTCTATTCCGCTCATTTTTGCAAAAGCGTAACAGATTAAATTTAGATAAGTACATTTTACATATAATTTGGCGCTAAGAGCATATGTCAGACCAAAATTTTTGAATTTAAGCAATATATCTTTATTTGTAAAGGTCACGCATTCTCATTTTTATTCATTTTTATTGCCCGATTTTATTATGTGCCTGCTGCAAAAGATCCATTGCAATAATCAAGGGTGCGTGTTATGCATGCTTTTGCAAATCGATCGGAGCTGTTTACTGAAAGAATTATCAGATGGCAAATAAATACACAATTAACTACTTGTGCCAAATGCATACCTACTGTACTTACACATTTAATCAAGGCCAAAACAAAAGCAGATGCTTGAAATCTATAAAAATTCAAGAAAGGATAATTAATAAAGTTTTGTTAACAGATGCATTCATATTTGCATATTGCAGAAAATGATTAATAAGATGGCGCATTCTTGCGAAAAAGGCAAATAGGGTTGCCGCCAACTTGCAGTTATCATTTCTATATTTTCTTCCATCTTCCATTCACACTTGTCTGTTTTTTGTTTAAGAGCAATTCACAATGAATTTTGAAGATTCAAGCGTTTACATGGAAAAACTGAATGAGTATTTCCAAGGTAATATTTTTTTACATTTATCACTTTTATAAAGAAGAATCATTTGGACAATAGTTTGTTCTATCCATTTTGAGTTTATAATGAAAAGCTTCGAATAATCAGCAGATCTAGAATTTTTAAACAGACGGAACCCAAAACTTTTTTAATATTGTTAAAATAATTTGAAAATTCCGCCCATTACGCATAGATTATTGTTGTTGTTTTGATAGGTAGAATTGTTTGTAATCCAAAGAAGTCCCCACATTTCCAAAAGCTTTCTACAAAAGACGCGCAAACTAGTGTGAAAATTGGGCACAAAGCGCCTAAAAACGCAAAACGTTGCTTCTTCTTATTATTTTTGTTTAATGCTTAAATTTGTAAAATGTGACTTGAAAAGATGCGAAGCGCAAACAGGCTTCACAATTTTTACTAAATACTTAATCAGTCACTGTTCATGCACAAAAAACTAGTCTGCTAATGTAAACAAAGGTTTTCTTAGTGTGCCAAGTATGTAAGTCAGTGAATGTCATGAATGGGTACTAAAATATTAAAAATCATGAAAAAGTCTAAAATTATCCAGAAAAATAACCTATTTCTTATTTATTTTGACAACAAGGCGGCTGCTCCTAAATCCGCTTTTGCTCAGCATTTAATTTATATAAAAAACTTTTATAACATTTTCAAAATAGACAAGTGGCAGACCAAGAAAAATCTATCCTTGCAAATAGAAAAACCTTTTGCATAATGGACAATTTTTTCAAAAAATTCACACAATTCATTCTATTCAAGGGTCACTTAAAACGCCTATTTAATTTTTGAAAAATTTTTATTTTCAGAATAGAAAGTAATAAAAAATCTAAACCTAATTTTGAGTGCATTTTCTATGCTCTCTACAAAATAAAGCATCATTAATAATTGAGTAAAACAATAAATCAATTACTATTGGATAAAAAAATTATAGAAATGTTTTACTTGATATTAACATTAACAAAAATTAATAGTAGATATCCTTGATTACTAAAATAAAATTAATGATAATAAACATGGGGGGACTTTTTGAACAATTTCCCTGCCACCTTTTTTTAACCGATCCTAGCTGCAGTAACAAAACTTTACATACAACTAGCTTATAAGTTCTTGTCTTTATTTTTTTGTGCAGAAGTCAATAAAGGTTGTTTACATTCATACATAAAATTTGATTACTGTATTTTAATTTTGTCACTCAAAAACAGTGGCGGGTATACGTGGGCAGCAAGAAAATTCTGGGGGTGAAAGATTTTTCGAAGGTAAAAAAATAATGGTATGATGAAGAAAACACCATTTTTCGACGTTTATCATCAAGCACTATCCATTGGCATCAAAAAATTGCGAAAAAAACGTAAAAAATTTTCAAAAATTGAATTCTGGGGGGTATTTTAATTTCTGGGGATGCATACCCCCAAACCCCCACGCCCAGGTGTGATAGCAGGGAAATTGTTCAGAAGGTGTAGATTTTATGTATATTATTATTTTTAAAAATTTATATCATCATACATAAATATAAAATTTAAATTTTAGTAACCTAAATAAAAAAGACAAGAGAGCGATTAAAAGTTAGTTTTGATTCCTATGTTGTGAAAAATTATACTAAAACTCATTATTGTTTATAAACTATTCCTAATAATTCTAGGCGCTGTGGTTACATCCGAAGGCAAAATAAAATTGGATGATATATTTTGGATCAAGTTCTTACAAAGCTCCAAAGAACATTACAAAGTGACAGTTAAGATATACAACGCGGTCAATGGCTTGAGCGGGAAAAAAAGCTTTCCGCTTTTTAGGCTTTTGCAAACAAAATTGCAACACAGTTGTCCAGCGATACCAACTGGAATTACGCACTCACGTTATATGAAAATTTAAGTGACAAAGGACGAAGGCAACTGTGAGATGATTCATTTGACTCCTTAGCATACGTGGGCAGCAAGAAAATTCTGGGGGGTGCAAGATTTTTTTGAAGGTCGAAAAATGGCCTTAAAAATGGTGGTATGGCGATAAAAACACCATTTTTCGACGTTTCTCATCAAGCACTATCTATTGGCATCAAAAAATTGCGAAAAAAAACGAAAAAAATTTTCAAAAATTGAATTCTGGGGGGGGGGGTATTTTGATTTCTGGGGTATTTTGGTTTCTGGGGAGTGCATACCCCCAAACCCCCCCCACGCCCAGGTGTGCTCCTTAGCCAAGGAGAATTTTTCTCGCATAAAGTGCATGTAAAGTATAAACTCATTTTTTAAATGTGATGCATTTTTTGTTGAATTGACTTTGAAATTACGACGTCATTTAAATTATGTAGTAAGTTACATGATTTTTTTCGCAATTTTGTGCTTTTAAAACAAACACTCTTGTTCTAAAATGTTATATGCTTTTTGATTTCCTGATCGTAAACAACATTTTGCAAAAAAATATATAGTATTGTTTTAACATCGAAGAATCTTTCTCAAACATATGGAAGGCGTTGTGTAAGCACCCATTTCCAAGGGCTCTAGTATGAAATAATTAAGCCTCCAAAAGTTTAAATTTTTTTATATTTGCTAAACTGTTTATAGGTTTACAATTTTTTAATTAAGAATATAAAACAATGAAAGGTAGTGTAAATAACGCATTGTTTATTAATTAGGACAGCCAGGCATTAAAATAGTACAAACAATTTTTTTAGCATTCTATGGTATTAACGTTCAGTTTAACTTATAGATAAATATATTTTTTTATTCTCTTTATAATGCATTGAATGCTTAAAAGACAAAACAAATAGAATTAAAAAAGTAAAGAATAAATAGAAATGACGTTTTTAGTTATGCAACGGTATGTAATACCTGACTGAAAAGTTGCTATTAATTAGGAAACGTATCAATAATTTTGAAAAATTTGAAAGTTCGAAATTCTCATGCATTTATGAAAATCTCATAATTATGTATATAGCGCTAAGCTTTAAAAAATTATTTTCCAAATCATGAAGCCTTCGAATTTTAGAATGTTTACAATAAGTCATTAAAATTTATTATATTTATGCAAATTAATGTAAGTTGCACAATAAATGTTATAACCTTAAATTATAAAGTTAATCATCTAAATAGCCATCAAAATCCAGTTTTCAATCTGTATAAAGTCGTATTGGCTGTTTAAAACATATAACCAGACTTACATTTTTCCACATGTTTAGAACTGTGCCTATTACAGCAGCATTTTAATTTTATACCGCTGTCTACATTGGCTTTGAAAAATTTAGAATTACTAACTTAAACATACATTTGCAAATAATATGTAGATTGAATAGTGAGCCATTAAAATCGATTTTTGGTGTAGGTAATGGCTATAAAAACCTATCGGACATTATAATTGCGCAGACCTATTGTGCATAGGTACATAAGTAGGTACAATGTATACATAGGTACACGGACTACTGTATGCACAATTCCCCAGTGTGCTTACAACCACAATAACACGTAGGTATTTAAATCCCCAAAAGTATGCAAGGTCTTACTGTATGTTCAGTTCCTCAGATTCGTGCACATGCGTTCTTATTGTCCCCAGGGTGCTTATACACATGCGGATAGGCACGCGTGTGTACATAACACTAAGTACCTTTATTACGTATAAAGGCTAGGTATATGCTTATGCACGCCCCGCCTGATGTCAGCTAGGTTCATTAGCCAGTTAGGGTGTCCCCCATTACTACTACTCACTGTAACAAAAAAGATAGTCATCCTATCCCTAAGATAGACCGCATTTTGGACCCATTGACAGGTACAAAGTATTTCATGTCGTTAGATCAGGCTAATGCCTATCATACCATACCCATTGCGGATAACACACACCCAAAAAAACAGCATTAATCACGCTCCAAGGGCTATACAAATTTTATTTCCTCCCCTTTGGCATATGCAACGCCCCCATGATGTTTCAGCATCTGATGGACATATTGCTTACTGGTTTGCAATAGCAAACTTGCGTCATCTATTTAGACAATGTTCTTGTGTTCAGTAATGATCATGCTGAAATGTTGTATAGACTCGATAATATACTTTCTCACTTGAATGAAGCAGGTATGAAACTTCACATCAAAAAATGCACATTTTTCCGACCTCACATGAAATTCCTAGGTCATATAATTTATTCACATGGCATTTAGCCCAACCCACAAAAAGTACATGCAATCCTGCAAATACCTGCACCTACAAATATTGAAGACCTAGAATCGTTTTTAGGTTTGCCTTCGTATTATCGACGTTTCATTAAAATTGTTCACAAATTTTGTTTCCGCTTATACAACTCTTGAAAAAGAATGCACAATTCATATGGGGTCTAGTGTTGTAAAAGATAAGGATTTTTGCAAGATAAAAGATGAAGATTAAGTTGAAATTTTAAAATTTAGAAGATAAAGATAAGAATAAAGATAAAAAATAAAGAAAGAAAAGATAATTTGCAAGATAAATGAAGCAAAAGATAAAGATAAAGATAAAGTGTACATATGTAAATATGGTCGCCTGGACCCAGAGAATGATGTTTGTGAAGTGCAATAAACGAGAGTGGGTGATGTAAAGCAGCCAACTGAATGCCTTATTTTTACACCTGAGATCAAAGGGGTGATAGGCATTAAGCACAGATAAGTGTAGGTTTGGGGGTTTGCCCACAGTATCTGACTGACCCATGTATTACTACTAGTACTACTACTGGCAGACAGCAAGTCACTTCTTTCTTTTCACAAGCATCAAAAACCTGCTCCGTGCGCCTGTACAAAGTATAGTCGCAACAATTATTGATTTTTTTAAACTTCTCTATGTTCCCTAGGCTTGGACTTCGATTAACATGGGTGCTAGTAGTAGTACTCCCGCTTAGATCGGCATCACTTCCGCTTACTTATGTTGATATGCAGGCATAAGTTTGGGCTGCACGCCATAGGGTTTAAACAATTGTTTTCTTTTCTTTTCTTGTATCAGTAAAACTTGAATGCTCCTAAATGTATTTCACGTCAAACCTGCATTTTGCTAACTTATGCACATACTTTATCTTTTTTGCAAGATAAATTCCTATCAAAAAGATAAAGATAAAGATAGCCTGTGATTTTTATAAAAGATAAAAATAAAGATAAAGATAAATATAAAAATTCGTCAGGATAGATAAAGAACGCTTTATCTTTATCTTGCTAAAAAGATAAAGATTAACATATGTTTTACAACACTAATGGGGTCCCATGCAGCAACAAGGATTCAATGAACTTAAATCACTTTTAGCATCTGCTCCCATCTTGCAGCACTCCAATTTCATTTGAGCGTTCATTTTACAAACCAACACATCTTATTGCGGCATTGGAGCAGTTTTGAGCCAAATAGGTTCAGATAATAAGGAACATCCGGTCGCATTTGCTAGCAAAAGTCTTAAAACGGCCAAAATTAATTATGCTATTAGTGAATTAGAGACCTTCAGTCTTCCTTTTTGTTGAGTATTTTTGCTGATATCTTTTTCAGCAAGACATGATTATACATACCGATCACACAGCGTGAAATCGGTTTTATCAAAAGAAAATCCATCAGGTAAAATCGCACATTGGGGTCTTGCTTTTTCCGCATATAAATTAGACATTTAGCCTCAAAAAGTTTCACAAAATAAAAATGCAGACGTTATGTTCAGATTTCTGTGTCAAAATAAACATAAAACATTGATATCGAAAATCTTAAATTATACCTTATAATTGAAATTTTAGGTCTTGAAAAAGAATGCACTGAAACCAAAGAATTACATGAGAATTTGGCTGAGTATCAGTTGAATGATGCTGAAATCCAAAAAGTTCGAAAGCTTTTAGAAGAAAATAACCCGGACATACGAAATAATTTCACTTTGTCCTCTGATATTCTGTATGAAAAGAGTGGCAGCCACACCTGGGCGTGGGGTGGGAGGGGGGTTTGGAGTATGCACCCCCAAGAAACCATAATACCCCCCAAAATCAAAATACCCCCACCTCAAAATTCAGTTTTTGAAAATGGTGTTTTTTTCGCCATACCACCACACCTGGGCGTGGGGGGTTTAGGGGGTATGCACCCTCCCAGAAACCAAAATACCCCCCCCCCAGAAATCAAAATACCCCCCTCAGAATTCAATTTTTGAAAATTTTTTTCGTCTTTTTCGCAATTTTTTGATGCCAATGGATAGTGCTTGATGAGAAACGTCGAAAAATGGTGTATTTATCACCATACCACCATTTTTAAGGCCATTTTTCGACCTTCAAAAAATCTTGCACCCCCCCAGAATTTTCTTGCTGCCCACGTATGCATACCACCATTTTAAGGTCATTTTTTACCTTTGAAAAATCTTTTACCCCCCAGAATTTTCTTGCTGCCCACGTATGGTGGCACTGGCAACTCTTCGAAGTTTTATGTACCTTAGCAACTCAGACATTCTATTTTCACTGCGTTTTATGCGAGTAAAGTTGCCGGTCATTTTAGCGTGCAAAAAACAATTTCTCTCATCAAACGCTATTATTATTGGCCTACATTACGCTGTGATGCAATTAAATATTGCCGCACCTGCCATACTTGCCAAACAAAAAACGAGCCTATTCAGCATAGGATTAAGGCCGAATTATTTCCTATTCATATTACTGGTCCTTTCAACTGGTTTGGATTAGACTGTGTAGGACCCCTACCATTGTCTAACAACAGAAATCGCTTTCTCATAGTCTTCATAGACTACTTAAGCAAATACGCAGAGGCATTTCCCACAAATAATATAAGCGCAAAAACAGTAGCAGAAAAATTCATTATGGGCATTGTCTGTAGGCATTGTGCGACTGAAATCATCCATTGCAATTGTGGCTCAGACTTTGTTTCATCTCTCTTCTCCGAAATTACTGCATTATGTAGCACACAAAAAATACATATGTCGGCCTACCACCCTATGGCCAATGAGGAAGTGGAACACATAAATCAAACACTTATTACGCGTAGCCGCATATACTTAGATCCTTGACACACTAACTGGGACAATTATTTGCCATATGCAATTTTTGCACGAAATGTACATAAACAAGACACAAAAGGTTTTGCTCCCTGTGAGCTTTTGTATGGTCATCAACCATTATTGCCCACAGACGTGACTTAATTTTTTCCCACGATTCACATAGTTGATCTTTATGATTATGTAACAAAAGTAAAACGTTTCTTTACGCAAGCCATTACGGTAGCAAAGCAAAACATTGCTGTTTTGCAGAATTCTTATGCATCTCAATACAATAGAAACACTCATTGCATTCATTACCGAGTAGGAGACTTAGTGCTTAAGACAAATCATTCAATTAGGCCAGGATTAACCCATAAATTTACTCAGAAAAATCTGGGTCCATATAAAATTATTCACACCTGTTGACCATACGTGGGCAGCAAGAAAATTCTGGGGGGGTGTGCAAGATTTTTTGAAGGTCGAAAAATGGCCTTAAAAATGGTGGTATGGCGATAAAAACACCATTCTTTGACGTTTCTCATCAAGCACTATCCATTGGCATCAAAAATTGTGAAAAAAAACGAAAAAAATTTTCAAAAATTTAATTTTGGGGGGGGGTATTTTGATTTCTGGGGGGGTATTTTGGTTTCTGGGGATTGCATACCCCCCTAACCCCCCCCCCCCACGCCCAGGTGTGCTGTTGACCAAACCTCAAGATCGGGAACGTATATTCTAAAACAATGAAAATTCGTATGTAAATAATACTAAGCCATACTGTAGCCATACAGAGTAATATGTCATAGCATTTTTCTTAAATATGTATTTATGCATTTATAGACTTAACACAGCTACTGTATATGACGCATAAAATAGTTACCATTAGTGATGTAAAAGATCATCTGGATCTGGATCTGATTATTTTCTGATCTGGTTATCTGATCTGAAAATCAGAACTCAATCTTCATCTGGATCTGGATCTGTTTAGGCAAGTTATTTCCGGTAAAACAGATCAGAAAATTATTTTTGCAGCAATGGTATTCTTTCTGTTTTACGATTTATTGTAGGTATGTTATCTAATTAGTTGTATATAGCCTTACATGCATAGATTGTGTCCCAATAGCCATACGTGGGCAGCAAGAAAATTCTGGGTGGGGTGCAAGATTTTTTGAAGGTTAAAAACTGGTCTTAAAAATGGTGGTATGGTGATAAAAACACTATTTTTCGACGTTTCTCATCAAGCACTATCCATTGGCATCGAAAAATGGCGAAAAAATGAAAAAATTTCTTCAAAAATTGAATTCTGGGGGTATTTGGATTTCTGGGGAGGTATTTTGGTTTCTGGGGTTGCATACACCCTAAACCTCCCCACGCCCAGGTGTGCCAACAACCCCACCAGTCCCACTGTCCCAACAGCCCCACATCCCAAAAGCCCTCCCCATTCCAACAGCCCCACCATTCACAAGAGCCCACCATCCCAATAGCCCTACCAATAATCCTAACAGCCACACTAATCCCAACAGCCCCACCAATCTCAACAGCCCCACCAATCCCAACAGCCCCACCAATCCCAACAGCACTACAAATCCCAACAGTCCCACCATCCCACCAACCCCACTGTTCCAACAGCCCCACCAATAATCCCAACAGCCCCATCAATTCCCAAAAGTTCCACCGGTTCAGCAGTCCTACTGTTCCAACAGTCGCACTGTCCTAAGCACGCATAAGCATGGGGAAGGGATGTTTAGAGTTTAACCCCCAACCCAAAATTCTGGAAATCCCCCAAATTATGTTAGACCCCCAGAACTTTATTTTTAGCGCATTCCTCCGGTCACTTTAACCCAATAGACCCACAGAATTTGTTCGCTGCTAATGTTGGTTCCAACTGCTCCACTGTTATAATCATAGATGCAGAGCACGACCAGTCTGGAGAAGAAGTTTTGAACCAAAAATTGACCTTAAAACTGGTATGAATGTTAAAATAGTGTAAAAACTATGCTAATCCACATTTTCTGGCTATTTTGAAGCAGATAGCGTTAAAGTTTTGATTTCCATTCAATTTTAACACTTATCTTTCCTTTTTCACTAGAACACTTTTCATTTTTTGCTGGCAGTGTAAAGTAGACCATAATGAGCAGGAATCCAATCTTGCGAGATGACTTGAATGAGGCAAAATTCTGGATTGCGCTCAAATGCTGAAGCTTTAATTCTGGCAGGTCTACCAGTTTCTCAGGTAGACTTTGATGAAATATACAAATTGGGAAAATAGTCAAAAAAATATCTGTCATAAAAAATTAATATTGCCTGATTTTATTATATCGTATAATAGCAATTGCATTAATGGTGAGGCTGCTGGGATTACTGGTGGGGCTGCTGAGACGGTGGGGCTGTTGGAACGGTAGAGCTGTTGGGATTGGTGGGGCTGTTGGGATGGTGGGCTGTTGGGCTTTGTGGGGCTCTAGGGATTGATACGGCTGTTGGTATTGGTGGGGCTGCTGTATCATTGGTGGAGCTTTTGGAATGGTGGGGCTGATGAAATGGTGGGGCTGTTGGGACTGGTGAGGCTGCTGAGACATCACCCATGCACGCGGGGCTGGGGGAGGGGTCTGCTGGGGGGTTTGACCCCCCAGATCCGTGCTGACCCCCCAAAATAGCCAAAAAGTGCTGCTGACCCCCTATAATTTTTTGCTTTCACAAAAACTTGAAGCTCTGCAGAAAAGTAACTTAAGTGATAAAAATGTATTAAAGGCTGTTTTTTCACATAAATTATCATCAGAATTTACCTTGAGAGACTTTTTTGCCTAAAAATTGGAAAATCTTGAATTTTTCCGAAATATTTTTGTTGAAAAAGTTGTTTCAGTTGATGCGCGACATCTGGAAACGTCTAAAAACAATGTTTTAGTGCCCATAAGCCCTTTTTATCGCTTTTTTGATGTTTGAAAAAATTTGACCTTGGCCCCCAGAATTTCTATGCTGTGCATGTATAGTTTTAGTAGGTGCATCTGTCATTTTTCATGAATTCTAACAGCGTTTTCCTTTGTTGAATTGAAATTAAGCTGGTTTCTTCATAGTGCATTTTGTGTTGTTAGGTAAATGTATTGTTTGTGTTATTTGACAGTGACATGATATCCCCCTGGAATAATACACCCTTTCTTTCTTACAAGTGATCGAAAGAGGCATTTGTTTCTCCTGTTTAAGCACAATGTTGCAAAATTCCAGACATCTCACGTTCCTGTGAATATTTAATGCTGTTTCGTTTATAAAGTTGTCAATTAAAGCTGTTGTAATAATTTTTACATTTTTATGCCCCAATTTCATGCCCATTGGTAAAAGTCTAAACTTGTGAGTTTTTACTTTCTAGACAATTTTTACTGATATAATTTTTATGTAAAAGCTCTAAAATGCAAATTTTCCTCAGCTCTGCCCCAGACCCTCTGGCGGGGCTCTTATTTTAGTCCTGCAACCAGAGACCCCCCAATCCATGTGGGATCTGGATTCGGAACATTTGTCACCCAGTTTATTGGCTGCCCATCATCCCTCGGTGGAGGAATTAGATCCTTTGCAATCTAAGCCTGTGTTGAAGCCATCGCACGATTTAGCACCCATCCAGCCGAAGCAGTTTAAGCTCTTCTTGTCGCTTGGTTTTCAAGCGGCCGGCATCTCCTTTGCCAATTTTTTCAGAAGAGCCTTCGGCAAAACGCCAGCGTTTGGCATTGCGCTCTAGCACTATTGATATCGCTATCAGAGAGCTGGGTGGCACTTTTGAATCTCCCACTGTGCGCCATGCACGTTACGGCAAAGTAGCAGTCCCTGACTGCATTTTTTTGGTCGCGCCCATCTTAGACGACAATCTGCGCGTTTGCTTGGAGTAATTGGGAGCCTGGCCTCCGAGGGAAGACAAGCGCTTGCATATTTTACATCAAGCGGCGCTAGAAGTCTCTTTTCCGCTTATTGCGCTCTTAAACGAGGCAGATAAAGGCCAGTTGGATGCCTCTTATGCATTACGTGCGGCTCGGCACGGCATTCTTTGCAGCACTTATCTCTGGTCTTACAGGATATTTCCTATGACCGCCGCTATGAAATTCTCCGCCTGCTCGGCATTAAGGCAAATTCTTGCCAGAATCACATCATATTCCATCTCTGCCAAGCCTGTTGTACGCGCCATGGATGCTGCAAGCAAAATCTCTCTTAAACCGCTTTTCGGCTCCTTGCTGCTCAAACAGCTTAAAGAACAGGGCCACACGGATAGATCACTTCAGGAAGCAGTTTGTAATCTTGCAGGAAGTGGCAGCACACGCGCCCCTCCAAGGCACATTCAATTTACTCCAAGAGCTGGCTCTTTGAACCGCGGCTATTTTACTAGACAGGAGCCGCATTTTTATGATCATCAAGATCAGAAAGGAGATTACAGGTACTGTAATTTTACTAACCTTGTTTTTTCTGTACCTCTGGACTGCATAGCGGGCAGATTAAAATACTTCCTCCCAAACTGGATGCAGATAATTTCCGATTCTTGGACGTTAAATGTAATCAGGGGCTATAAACTGCCTTTTTTAAATTTTTTTGTAGTCCTCAGCTCTCTACACCAAAAGAGCTTATTTTTTTTCCAAAAAACATAGGGAAATCATAAAATCTGGAATTCAAGGGCTCTAAAACAAAAGGGCCATCGTAGAAATTGACTATATTTCTATGGTTCTCTGGCTTTCACGACTTTTTTTGTGCCCAAAAAAGGTGGCGATTTGCGCCCTGTTATAAATCTGAAAGACCTAAACAGGTTTTTGAAATATGAGCACTTCAAAATGGAAGGCACACATATGCTTAAAGATCTTTTACGGCCTAATGATTTTAGGGCTAAATTAGATCTAAAAGATGCATATTTCTTGTTGCCTGTTAATTCAAGTCATCAGAATTATCTTTGCTTCCAATTTGAGGGAAG
Organism: Mermis nigrescens; assembly: GCA_036768485.1. NCBI lineage: Eukaryota > Metazoa > Nematoda > Enoplea > Mermithida > Mermithidae > Mermis > Mermis nigrescens. The sequence goes on from JAVLUZ010000054.1 coordinate 211,316, forward strand.
AATTTTTAAATTTACGTGTTTGCCGTTTTGCCTTTCTAGTGCTCCTCGCGTTTTCACGAAGGTCCTAAAACCTGTTGTTTCTATTTTATGGAAAATTGGCATGCGTCTTATTATTTATCTTGATGATATACTCATCATCAATTCATCATACAATGCGCTAAAAGCGATGTAAAGCATGCAGTATATATTCTTTCAAACTTGGGCTTTCTCATAAATCAAGAAAAATTGGTTTTTGACCCAACGCAAAGAATTATTTATCTCGGCCTCATTATTGATTCAAAAGCAATGAAATTGTATATCGCAGATGAAAAGTGTCAACACATACTTAACATGTGCAGAGTTCTAAAAGCTGCGAACTTCGTTCGCTTACACAATTTAGCTTCCTTGCTTGGGCTCTTTTGTTTGGTAAATCAAGCCATTTTGCGAATAAGTTTATTTACAAGACACTTACAATCAAACCTTATTGATGGCTTTAATAAATTCAATATTAGGATGAATATATTGTACTCAGTCCGGAGGCCAAAGCCAAAATTAATCTTTGGTTGTCGCATCTGCATGCTTGGAATGGGAGACATATTTTACCACCCGCCAGCACCCTCATTATATATTTGGACGCATCAAATTTGGTCTTGGGAGCTTACTGTAATAGTGGCTCGGCCAGAGGCCAATGGACCTACCATGAATCCCTCTTTCATATTAATCTGAAGGAATTATATGCATACGTGGGCAGCAAAAAAAAATTCTGGGGGTGCAAGATTTTTTGAAAGTCAAAAAATGGCCTTAAAAATGGTGGTAAGGCAATAAAAACACCATTTTTCGACGTTTCTCATCAAGCACTATCCATTGGCATCAAAAAATTGCGAAAAAAACAAAAAAAATTTTCAAAAATTGAATTCTGGGGGGGGTATTTTGATTTCTGGGGGGGGGGTATTTTGTTTCTTGGGGGGGGGTGCATACCCCCTAAACTCCCCTATGCCCAGGTGTGATTATATGCCGCTTTTTTCGCATTAAAATTTTTTGTGAAAGATCTATATAATACGTCTTTTAGGCTTATTCTCGATAATTCAACAGCGGTAGCATATGTTAATGAGCTAGGGGGCACAAGGAATAAGCTTTTATGCGAACTGGCCATTAAAGTGTGGACTTGGTGTCTGGACAAGAAAATAACCCTGCAGGCTTTTCATGTTCAGGAACAGAAAATATTCAAGTCGACTGGCAAAGTAGAAATTTTAGAGATTTCAGTAGCTGGATGCTGAGTTCTGTGCTTTTTGAAAGAATAAACATAATATGGGGCTTATTTCTGTGTATTTCTTTGATAGTCGTCTGAATGCACAAGTTTTCAATTACGTCTCTTGGGTACCAGATCCTGGAGCTATCGCTATGGACGCTTTCTCTATTAGTTGGAAAACTTTCAAAGAATGTGCATACACTTTTCCTCCCTTTAACCTTGTTGGAATAGTTTTACATAAAATAGTTTACTAAAAAATTAATTTAATTTTAGTGGTGCCCGTCTGGCCGACTCAGCCATGAAGGCCGATTCTTTTGGAAAAAAACGATTCAATTTCCGTTTTTGATAGAGAGCAGCGCTCAAACACTACAAATCATTTGGATGCGCCACATCTTCTTGTGATAAACGGCACTCTGCATCTTTCCGTCTGGAAAGTCTCGGGAATTCCTGGATTAGCAGAGGAATTTCAAAAGCAGCATCGGACATATTGCTTGAGTCATGGTCCACGGGTACCAAAAAGCACTACAATTCAGTCATTCAAAAATGGCATAGCTGGTATTTGCGAGAAAACATCAATCTGCTTCAATCAACTGTAGAAATTATAATAAATTATTCAGAATAACTATATTCACGAGGCTATGCATATCGCACAATTTCTTCAGCTAAATCAGCTATCATCACATTTTTGTCAGAGCATGGTTGTAAATTTGCTTGCACAGATTTAATTCATCGTTTTATGCAAGCTGTTTTGCTAGCACGTTCCTCAGTTGTTAGATCTGTACATACTTGGAATACTGAAACTGTACTAAAATTTTTAAATGGCATAGCGTTTCCCGCAGGTCTTGATTTATCATTTAAAGATAGGCGCATGATTACATTTAAGAGGGTTACTCTAATTGTGCTTTCTAGTCCGCAGAGAGCTTCTGAAATTCAAAAATTAGATCTTAATTCTATAAAAGTATTTGATTCTTACATAGAATTTATTATTTCCGAGTCAACAAAAACTAGTTGCTTCAATAGACCCGTTGTGATCAAAATTTTCAAGTTTTTGGTGGAAAATATATGCCCATTTATTTCATTGTTGAATTACATAGATTGCACTAAACAATGCCACGGCTCTAACTCAAAAGTTTTTATAAGTCTAAAAGAAACCGTTTTATTCCATTTCTACGACTATGGTTTCTAAGTGGATTCTAAAAACTCTTTAATTAGCCGGAATTGATATATCTATGTATAACGCTCATTCCAATTGATCAGCTTCTACCTCTAAGGCTTTCGCATCAGGCTCACCTGTTGCTGCTGATTTTAAAACATGCAAATTGGACCCGTAATTCTAGTACTTTTCGCAATTTTTATCAAAAAGAGTTGGAATCTAACTACACACAAATAGTTTTTGACCACTTAGGTGAGCTTTGAAACAGCACTGACTTAAGTCTTAGTATAGCAGAGCGTACAATAAGAGATTTTACAAGGCCTCTTGAGGCCGATGTGAAATCATTATTGTACCTTTGCTATACTAAGACTTAACTCCCTCCCGCCCTCTCCATATTGAAATTAAAAGTCTTTCAGACGCCAAAACTTTCCACGTTCCCATGGCACCAACTGTCATGGAAGATACGGACAATGATACGATGGTCAAGGACCTTGCTGAGAGATTTTAGGAAAATTGTGAAAGCTTGACCTTATTTGAAAAAAATGATATTAGTAATAATATAAATAAAATGGAAATAAAAAAATAAAAAACTAAAATAAAACCTTGTTCTGGCTGCTGATCAGATATTGACCTACACCTATATGCCACTGTTTATAGATTTTCCTTTAATGTGTTTAAAATGACGATCATTTGTCTCATCCTAATCCATTCTAATTATTTTCAGGGCATTGATGATTCTTCACTATGTTCCCGTTTTGTATATTACCTACCTTTTCTTCAGTCAACATGTACAGCGGTCATTGTTCATTGTCTTTTATTCAAAAATAATATTTTTCATGCGCACACCTTTCTTGCTCTATTAATTTTGCGTCATACCATGTTAAACATGTACTTGTGCAAGCCAGACAATGTCCAGTCTTGTTTGCGGCCTTTTCAAAAGTTTTCTGCCAAGAGGTCAGTCATATTTGATCTTTGTGCAAAAAACGATAGTTTCACAGGTCTGGCTTGCGTTTATGATTCTTTTCATAGATAATACTTGCTTGTACTTTTGATCACAGTATATGGTTTGCGCCCAGCACAAATCGGCTGCGCTCTACGTTTTCGCACAACTTTTTTATTTTTTCATCCATGTCTTAATGCACTGCATTAAAAAAAACCGTAAGTAATTGCTCTCATGAACACTGAAGCAGGTATAGCTAAAAAGCTTTTAACGAGCTATAAACCACGCCCACTTGGGGAACAAGCACTGGGTTAAGTCTTAGTATAGCAGAGGTACAATAATGATTTCACATCGGCCTCAAGAGGCCTTGTAAAATCTCTTATTTTATGATCCGTATAGATTTTTGTTACATTTACCTTTTTGCAGCCCCACAGGGTTAAACTAGCCTGTGAATTCAGTGGTCAGGTCCGTCCTCTGAAAAAATGCTCTGGCTCCCATGTGGGGTCAAGATATAAAAGTTGCCAAATTATATCTATACTTCTCTGAAATAGATGGCAAAGTTCGAGCCAAATTCTTCAAAAATTTGAAATTTCTTCTCGGAGAATTCAAATTTCGAGATAATTTAATTTTGAATTTACAGGATCGAAGTCCGCTTTTTCTATTTTAATAAACTTTCACGCTTCTAGCTTATGTTTGGACCGGACTCTAGCCCCTTGGTCAGATTTAAATCTAACTAAGACTCCTTGCTCTGAACTATACGCGTTTTGTATTTCGTTACACTTTGTGTACTTATTACTTAATGCAGCTTGCAGGTCGTCTATGACAACACAATCTTCGCGGATGAGCGATGAAAATATACCTCGGGTGACATAAGGGCAAACCTCTTGAAAAACTTTATCTGGCCAAATAAAAGTACTATCAAAATTTTTGCATTTTCCATAGGTGGTACGACACATACTTATGTCTCTTAGGTCGGAAATAGCAGTTTCTCCATCCCAGCTAGCTACTTGTCCTCTTCAATTACAAAATTAATGACTGCGCTACAAATGTTACTGCAGCACCACAAAAAACGATTGTCAACTTTAAGTCAGTGGTCCAAAAACCATCTGCATTTTTGCTTAAATGGAGATTTTCGAACTCCTTATTTTTGTGAGAATTTTTGCACGTTTGTAAGAAACTGGTTGACTCTCGCTTTTATCTGAAACTATGCCTTCCAAACCAAAGAACCCAGTATTTGTACAAACAGTTCGAGTCATTTTATGGCAGCAACATTTTTTGGCTCAATTCTGGGGACAGAAATTGTAACATTTTGCTTTTCGGGTTTGGAGATCAGTCCCCCAGGTAAAACGCATTTAACTGAATGAGGCAAATTTACTGCATGGCCACTATGGCTTGTGCTGCAAATTTGAAAACTTTCATCACTCATGACACAACTTACAGAGCACATAAGAGTAAAAATTATAATATTCCTCTTAGATAATTTTAATGGATTTAGATGAACGTACAGTGTATTGTATATTGCATGTAAAAAATTGATTTAACGTGCAAAATGCTAAGATCATTAAATAATTTTGTAGAAGTACAGGATTTAAAAGGATAAGATCGAGTTAGATATGCTGATCACAGATGTAAGACAGTGAATAATTTAAATAAGTTTGCGAATATTAGATAAGTCGCTTCAAATACAAAAGTTTTGTACTTTATGATTAACATAGCTGAAGTTGTATATGCGCTCTTTATATACAATCCCTCCACTCGATATGACTCATTTGCTTGCTTTCTGGGCTTTTTCTGCACCCACATCAGCATTTCAAATCTTGCATTCTTTGTCATCGACGAATTCATCATCGGCACCTGACATTTTGTCAGCATCCCGTGTTTCGACATCCGAACATAGGTGGGCAGCACCGAAATTCTGGGGGTGGGGGTGAAAAAATTTCTGGGGGGTGAAAAAATTTTTAAAGGTCAAAAAATGGTCTTAAAAGTGGTTGTATGGCAAAAAACACCATTTTTCGACGTTTCTCATCAAGCTCTATCCAATGGCATCAAAAAATTGCTAAAAAAGCAAGAAAAATTTTTTCTGGGGGTTATTTTGATTTCTGGGGGTTGTATACCCCCCAAACCCCCCACGCCCATGTGTGCATCCAAAACGTCTGAGATGAAAAATCAGGGGATGAAAATATTTTCAAAATTATTTGTAATTGTTTTTGTTTTAAAAATATTGGACAAATCGAATTTCTTTCAATTTTTGCCCTTACAGTATTGTACATCCAATTTTGTTGAATATTTCTAGCTAAGCAGAATAAATTAACAATGACTTTGTCCTTTCCTTTTGATATTCATAAATTTTGGCGTTCAGCGCCTGCTTTCAAGCAAAAATAAGATGCCTTAATGTTCATGGATAGATTTAACTTTTGGTGATGTGCAAATATGTAATACATCAACACAATTAACTGCATGCACAGTAAAGTTTTTGAACTCAAGAAAGCAACTGTTGTGATCAGGCAATTTAGGGAAATATGTGTAAAAATAATAGAAATAATTTTAAGGATTTCCAAAATCAATTTAAAGGTTGCGATTTTTAAATAGTTTCCAAAATAGCCTAAAATACAATGAAAAGTTACAATATAGTTTGTCACAAAGCAAAATAAATTCTACCACTATATTGGTTCCATTTTGTGTGATGGAAACTATTGTGGGAAGGTTGTTGGCCTGTAAAACAAGTATTTTTGTCATCAGATCCCAGTTGATTTTGAGCGATAATTGGGGGCTATCAGTTTAATTTTTGAATGGGATAAGGTTTCCGTTGTTGTACCAAAAGAAATAATTTTTGCCTTTCCATTCTTGGAAATCGGAGTCTGTAGGACCATGGTTAGCAACTCCAATATCGCTATCAACGCCACTACTGGTGTCGTTGCATGGCAAAAGAAGCAAACACATTAAATTAGCATGGAGGACGTTGAGGCGATCTAAATAGGCTTTATAGGCCACCTCACTGTCCTATCCATTGGCAATCACTTGCAGATAATGGATATAAGCTGTCTCTGCATTATCTTCAGGGTCGGCCACTTGTCTGAACTGGATAGGCACGTCAGCAGCCACGTCCTCAACTGTCAAATTTATCCCAAAATTCTCAGTTGGCGCCAGCGAAGAAATTCGGGTCGGCGGCAGCTGTACATCCTCTATATTAAGAGGAAAACTTACAAAATTTACATAGCCAGATGTCAGCATTCTCGGGAGCAGACCAGCATCTTCCATGTCGGAAACTTCCAAATTTAATTGATTGTCATTTTTTTCATTCTGATTTTGGGTGAAAATGTTATTATTTGTAGGTCGTTAAAAACTGTCCAAAAAAGAACGGTTCTTTCTTGGCCTTTTGGCCTTTTGGCGTTCTGAGGGTTTTCAGGTTGATGTGATTGACCCTGTATTCTTGGGTAAGGACTCGGATTTTGCGCCCTGAATGCACCCGCTCTGTTAAATATGCTATGTAAATTCTGTCTTGCGTTACAATTACAATAATATCAATTATTGCCATTATTTAATATGTTTCTTTGTTGCCCATTACCTCTGAAATTTATGTTCCTTTGAAAATCACTCAAGTTACAATTTGCATAACAGTATAAATTATGATTTAAATTTCTGCTCAGAGCATTATTATTGCGATCATTATTATCACCACTAAAATTTTGATAATTACCCAAACAAATTGGCGGTGTCTTGTAATAGCACAATTCGGTTAGATGATTATTTCGGCAGCAGATTTTGCAGCAGCAAGTACTGCATTCCAATAACGCCTTTATCTTGTCGAGTTTCTGATCCAAAGACATTTCTGAAGATAAAATTGTTAAATTATAATCCGATTTTGACTCATTTGGATAGTCTTGTATTTGTTCTCAAAACACTTGACTTTCAGTATATGATGCCCTTCTAATAGCATCTGCTAGGGTTCTAAATTCTTGATATTTAGGTGCTTCATAAATTTTAGGTAAAAGACCACAAATATAAATAGGTTTTACTATACTTGCTCGACTTTGTTCTGAAAGTTGGGGGTAAGCTGACCTTGCGAGCTTTTTTGACCTTTCAGAAAATACTAAAACAGATTCAGTTTTCCGTTGCTTGGCATCATACACCATGCCTTGATATATATCGCTATCATGACCTTCTAAAAATTCAGTTTTAAGCACGTCTATTACGTCATCAAAAGTAGAATCAGGATAAGTTTCTAAAATGTTGGTTAAAGTCACAAGAGCGGTTCCAGTGAAATTTGATTCTAAAAATGTAATTTTATAAGCATTATCCGCACTTGAAACGCCCTGAAGAACCATATATTTCTGAAATTTTTTTAATCCATTCGTGAAAAGATTCACCAAAAGCTCCAGAAAATGGTTTGGGAGGCCTTTGGGTCATTGAAGCACCTAGGCACTGAAAAGGGTCTCTGTTGCAAATTTTAGCAAGAGTATTACTTTTTAAGTATTAAAAGATTGACTAGGTTCCTTATTTTCACAACAAATGAGTATTTTGATTTTTATTTATTTGAATGAAAAGCGCGTTTTAGAGTTAATCCTAATTAATTGTAATTTAGTTATTTTTTAAGTTCAGACTGTAATATAATATTGTTAAGCAAGTCTTACATCATACTTTTATTGGCCAATTGCGGCTAAACAACGAAATAAGAAATATGATAAATAAATATGCCCTAATCTCTAACAAACAATTTTTATATAGGCTTGAGTGATTAATAGGTGCATGTACCTACATAGGTAAAAAAGGTGAAATATGTAAATAACCGAATAATAATCGAAGCAAAGCTTTGATCTTTTTATACGTTAATATTGTAGTAACCCGTGATCAAATGCATGTGTAATGAAAATGTCACAGAAAATAACATTTAAAAAAGGTTAAATGACTCTTGCAAGTAATGATCCGTATTACTTACCAATTTGCAGATAATCACATACCTATATATTATCATAAGGTTGAATACCTTTATCTGTTCAATCATTAAAAATTAAACAAAAATGCCAAAGTTTATTTTATTTTTGAGTTGTTCGCAAAGTTTTGCAACATTCCCAACAAACAAAAGAGTTTCAAATGAAAATGAAGAAAACAGTTTTCTTTCTAAGTTTTGTTTTGAAAGAAAGATTTTTTGTTTTCGAGTTTCATGTCAATCACTTTACATATTCTAGCCTTTTTATGTTCTATTTCATGAACTGGTAAAACGAATTCATGTTCTAATGTTGAACAACATTCTCTATAAAAAGTATCATAAAATGGTTTCATTGATGCCGTGATCTGACACAGTTGTACGGAACAACTTATCCAATTTGTGATTGGACATAACGCAAGCGTAACTATTGTACGAAACAGAACAAGTATCATGTAACTAGATTTGTTACAAGAATTAATAATAATAAATCAAAAAAATCGAAAGATATAAATGAATTTATGTGATTACCACACAAAATTATAAAGATAAATTAATAACTTAATAAAATAATAATTCAATATCAATAAAATAAAAAAATTAAAATTATATAAAAGTAAATAAAATGAATAACAAATGAATATTTTAAAATCATTAATACTTATCTGGTTATGGTAAGTATATTAGTTTTATGTTTTAGGAGAATCTTATTTTTTAAAATTAAAGGAAAATTGGACGTCAAAGTAAAATAACACATGGTAGTAGTTTAAGCATCAACAGGATACTAATTGTTAAAGTTCCAAACAAACTAACTATTTTTAGCCAGTTACTTGCAAATGGGGTAAACATAAATTGGAAATCTAAGTCAGAAGTTAGATTGTTTACTGTCACAATATTTGTGAAATCATGTAAAAATTCTTTATTTATGAAAATTAAAATCGTAGAAATATTAAATTCGGTTGTTGCTGCAGGACAACTAACTTTACATGTTTCATTCATTTCTGCATGTTTAAAATGTAAAATAACCAAATTTAGTTCTTCATTTGGCTTACAAGAAGTAGAAAAATAATTTAATCCACAAGATACAAGAGCAATTGCTTGCCCAAAATTTGTTTTACATTTAAAATCTAGTCTTGCACCAGTTAAACAGTTATAGCAGCCTTGAAATCTTAATGGTTTTATGTTACAAGTATTTTTATCGATTTTGCTAGATAAGTGAAATCCATTTAGAGTGATCTGTAACTCAATTGAACTTCAACTATTATATTCAATTGAAATTTGTTTCCTAAACCAATAATAGATATGCCATGAGTGTTCATGGGTATAATATTTTCAATTTTATCAAAAAGATATTCTAGTATACATTCAACACAATGACAAGAGGCTTGTGTTTCTTGCATTTGACAAGTACATAATTAATGTGCTAAAAAGCAATCAAATTTTTCAGCTTTTTCGCTGTTCGCACATTGTAGCTCTCCAATAGTTCCTGCAACAGGTTGACCAGATTCTGAGGCTTGTATAATGGCTGTTTTTTGTCCATCAGTTAAAAATTTATTTCCTAATAATGGTAAAGGTGAATGAGTTATTGAAGGCAAAATAATTTTAATATTTGCCCATTCATTTGGTATACCAGGTTTTAGGTTAAACTCATATTCTAAGGATTTGCCTGGAAAATTAATTCTTATTTTCACCTTTACATTAAAAGTCCATACTGGACAAGAAAAGATTAAAAAAATGTTATCACTCATTGTTTCTGCATAAATTTGATAAAAAATGCACGCAGAGCCACAAGTACCGCATCCACATGCTGCACAGCTACAAGATTCGGAACAAAAGGTAAAACCAGGCAGTGAATTGACCCTTTCATCTAATTCTGGTATTTTTGTATTGAGTTTAACTCCAATACACTTATCACCAGTGCATGAACCAAACATAGAACATCTCTTTACAGACTGCACATTCATTCTAAATGAACGCATGAAATACTCGTTTTTTGTTTGACAGTCTAATGTAACTTCAAAAACTTCTATAGATAATGTGCCTGAAGGTTCTTTTTTCTCATTTTGAATTATTACAACTTTCTTGTCCCTGAGGGACAATTGAAAGTCGAGTAGATTATAAAATAGTACAATCTAATGACAATTTTTGATACATAACACATTCTGAATTTTGTGTACTCAAAATTGAGACATCAGCACAAGCATTTGTATAGTTTAAATTACTAAGCAGTATAATTGATAAAATCATGATACTAGTTTTTAAAAGTGGTCGAAAAATGAATCTGTTAGATTTTTGTGTTTTAGGGATCAATGGAGTTAAAGAAAAATCATTTTTTGGTTTATTTATTTCTAGTAGATACACTATATTTACAGCAAATAAGTAATTTAGCTGTCATTTTGCATATAAAAAATAAAGTTTTAAAATCTTATAAAAAATATAGAATGTTATGATAAAGAGAAGCGTGAAGTTAATTAGTAAAAAGTAATATAATTTTGGAATACATTGCGGATTATAAAAAGCATCCAAGCATGAATAAAAAGTTAGCATTTCACAATATGCGGATGCATGACAAGGTATACTATGTTCTTCAAGAATAAGTCCATTATTCCATAACTTCACAGAAAATGTATGTTGTTTTATCACCACTTCTTTAGGAAATTGAATTTGTTCCAGTGTCTTAGGTTCAGATATTTTATAGCAATGAGGTTGAGAAAAAATTTCAATTAAATTTACAATATTTTTAGAAATCTCTATTTCTAATCCTCCTCTTACACATGTAAAGTTACATTGAGTGCAGTGCTTTACGAATTTCACTGATTGTTTTGGTCCATGAACAGTAACAAGAACAGTTACCCAAGCTGTAATAGGAACCACCCGTCAGAATTTACAAAATTAATTTTTTCAGGCTCGTTATAATAACAAAATTTAGTGCTCTTTTATTACATTTATGATTTTCGCAAAAATCAGGAGTTCCTATTATGGGACCCTTCCCAAAGCAAATGAAAGCATCTTGACCAGTATAAACGTAGACTAATTGTAAGTTTTTTACAAAATGTAGTGAGTTGTCAAATAATTGTATTTGTGACATGTAAATGTGTTTCGGTTCTGAATTGCAATTTATGTTGGGGACATAAGAACAAATATTGGGCTTTGAAATATCTAAAATACTGATATAATTTTCAGAGTTTAAGAGTTCGTCATTTGAATAAGAGCATTCATCAGCCCAGTTTTTACATTCGCACTTTGTTCCCCATTTTCCATTTTTATCTAAAAGCCCAAATGGACATGTAACTCTCAAATAACAAAAATGTCCATTAGTTTTCTTTTGAATAGTTATACCCGTTTTTACATAAGTTCGAGAATGTATAAACGGTAAATTTTTTAGAAGTATGACATTTAGGATGGCAAAGTTGTTTTATGTCATTTTCATAACTTGTGTTAATAAGAATTGAGGGATAACAAAAAAATTGATTAAGTAGGGTGAAAGCTTAAAGTCCATATTTTCATGAAACTTCTAGGTTGTAATGTGTTTGGGTAGTGTTAGATTCCGTTGTATTGTCATTAGTATTGTGATCATTATTTGATTCGTCAGAAAGTTCAAGAGGATTCAAATTATTTATGGGCCTCGTTATGACTATTTTATTTGGCATCATTATTTTGGCTGATCTGATTTTATTATCTGAACTTTCCTTTAATCTCATAATTTTACCAAGTTTCCAAAAACCTTGTGAAGAAAAATCAACATCCTTAACTAAAACTACTTCATTTATTTTGGGTTCTAAATCTGATTCTAATCTTGGGTGTTTATGAATAATTTGCGTTCTCTCACATAAACTAACTAAATATTTGGCGTGCTAAGCATGCCAAAACATATCTAATGTTTTCAGAGTTTTTCTCCAACACTGTAATAAATTTTGAGCAGAGTCAAGTTGAAGATTAAAGTCAAAATTGTCATGATCGTTTTCTTGTAAAGGAGACCCTAGATATGTATAAGGTATCAGAAAATCAATAGGTCTTACAGGTAATATACATTCTAATTCTTCTGAGATATAAGTTAATGGTCTAGAATTTAATACAGCTTCAATCTCGCTTATCAATTTTACAAAAGTTTTCTAAATTCAAAATTTGTCTTTCTAGACTTATTTTTATCCATTCATAAAACCCACCTTTCCATGGGGCATATTGTGGTATGAACAACCAAGTAATTTTTAGAGATGAAAAATAATAAGTAAGAGAATTGTCAAGTTTAATGTTTTTCCAAATTTCTTCAAAAACTTTTTGAGCTAACTTAAATTGTAGAGCGTCATCTGACACAATTCTGTCAGGTTTTCCAGGTCTCGAAATAAATCGTCTTACACAGTTTAAAAAAGTTTGGGCTGATAAATTAATAGCATATTCTAAATGAATACCACACGTAACAAAATACGTAAGTAAGCACACCCATATTTTAGCATTTTCATTGTTAGTTTTGATAGTTAAAGGAACAAGATAATCTAAACCAATATACTAAAAAGGTGTCCAATGTTTAACTCTTTCTTTGGGATAAGGTGGCATCTCTGGTAATGGGTAGGGGGTTGCTTTGCTTTATATTTTTTTACATATGAAGCATAAATTTAAAATTTGTTTTACCTCAGTTCTACCTTTAATTATCCAATACTTTTGTCGTATTTGTGATAAAGTATAATTTACACCAAAATGCATTTTTCTTTTATGAGTATAGAGGATAATCAATTCAGTTAATCTGTGTTTTCTAGGTAAAAGTATAGGAAATTTAGCTTTCTCTGGAATTTCTGCATTTCTCAATCTTCCATAACATCGGAGAATTCCCTTTTATTGTAATTTACTACTAAAGTATCCAGAACTTTGGATTTACCGCTCTTTTTTGATAATTCATTATGAAATTCTGCTTGAGCTCGTATCAAGCAGTTTTCAGCAACTTTAACTTCTTTAGCTTCAATTAGACCTTGACAAATAATTCGAGTAAAAATATAATGTAAATTATCAGAAATTTGATTATTACGATATTCCGGGGTTAATTTATTCCAAAATTTAATTTTTAAAAAGCGTAAGACATATACTGTTATTCTTATTGCTTTCAATAATGAAGATATTCTACTCAAATCTAAAAATGATATGTTTTGTAATACTTCACGATCAACAACAAATGATGTTGAAGGAGATTCAATTCCAATTTCCTTTTCTTGCCTAGGAGTTATTAAAACAGAAGTTTTTGGCCAATTTTTTACTTCTTCATAGAGCCACATTAGTCCAAACCACCACAAATTAGATGTTTTTAAATCAGCAACCCTTGCTTATCGGAAAGCATTGTCAGCAGGGTTCTCATCTCCAGAAATATGTTTAAAAATCACATCTTTAGCGTCCCTAAGAAGATATCTTCTGTTTTCAACAAAAGTACCAAGTGGTTTTTCGCTATTAAGCCAATGTAAAACACAGGAAGAGTCACTGAACAACGTTTTTGTACTAATAGAAAGTTTTAGTTGATTTTCAACAATGATCAGACATTCTTAACCTACATATGTCAGCTGCCATGAGTTCTAATTGAGGCAAAGTTATTTCCTTTATAGGCGCTAATCTTGTTTTAGAAAAAATTAAATTAACATAATCGTTCAATAAACTTTTAAGTCTTAGATAAACGCAAGCTGCTTAAGCAGACTTGGACGCATTGACAAAAGAGAATAAATGATATTTAACCTTTTACTGGCCAACGTTCCCTATTGGGAACATATTTTCAAAATTTTGTTGCAAAACAACTACTCATCTAATTTAAATTAAACTTGTTTTGGATGAGGAACAAGATGTTTGCCTATCCTGCGAGAGCAATTTCAAAACTTAATTATCAGTATGTGCTATGCTATACTGTCTTAAGTTAGACAAAAATAGCGAAACTTTGTCATATTTAGAAATTTGTATATTGTCAATCGACATACAAAATTTTCGAGCCAAATGTCATGCAGTCAGGTTTGCAGAGGTTTTCTGATCATTTTGGTATGTTATCCATTCTTATTTACTTGTTCATCAAAAGTTATGCTTAAATTTATATGGATGTTCCCGTTTGGGAACATTGGCTCCTAGGAGTGCAAAAATATTTAATTCTTGGAATGAGAACAAAATCTATGGGGCAGCATATGTAACCTCGGCTATGCTCTTTAGTGACCTCTCATGCATTCCTTAAATTTTCAAGAGCTCCACAAGCATTCTGGTATGACTCCAATCCACATATTCAAAACATTAAATGCAGTTTTGTGGGATTCTTTACTTGATTCTATGTGTTACAATTACACAACAATGTAGCTTGTAGCTCTTGATTTCTAGCGGTTTTTAGGCAAAAATGCAAGTGTTTCTGTAAATAATTTTAGGTGCTTCCGCAGAAATTACCTGCTCTACATTACTTTGCTTTATTTTTTTACTATAAGTTACAGAGCCATGGATCTTTAGAGGCCAAGAGACAAATTTTCTTGAATTCATGCACAATATCATGTGTTTTTGATCTGTAGAACTTGCACTGTACTTTATCGAACTTTATATAACTACTGATTTCTAACATTTTTAATAGCTCAGAAGCATGCTAGCAACATAACTTAACTTTGAGTGTAAATTTATTGGACTATTGATAACAACTGTGGATAGGTAAATGTCTGAATGAGTAAATGTATGAATGACTTACTTTTATTCATTGTAAAATTTTACTTATTGCAAATTGTATGAAATCGCCAAATTGACTATATTACACCCTGACTTCCCGTTATTTCCCGAATCTTGATTCATGGTTTCTAATTTTAGTATACCAACATACGTCGATGCAGTGTAAATAGCTCTGAGATCACGGGCATTAGTTCAACAGTGTAGAAATGCGAAGACCAATAAATTTTGAAAAATCCAGATTATAGCTCAATAATAGTTTTTTACTCATCTTAGCTAGACATTATAAAATGTTATCTAGAAAGCAAGCAAATTTAACAAAAAAACAGATGTAAAGTTACGGTGTCTACTGAAAGTTTCTTGGCTTTCTGAGGTTTATGGTTCCCATAAGGTTTAAAATACTCAAAACCACACCCTTGTAGGCTCTCTATTTGACAATTTGACAGTTTAGATTACTTGTGTTATCAATGTTTGTAGCAGATCGCTTTGATCTTATATGTTTTGCAAAACATAACAGAACATAAAATTTGGCAAATATGTTCCCCAAGAAGCCAACGTTCCCAAACGGGAACATATGAATAACATGATAGAGAGGAGAGCTTTTGCTCTGGTTTTTTGCATACAGTCTTACATTTTACAGATTCAAAACATATTAAGATTGCATTGCTGCAGCACGTCTGCATCATAGAGCAGACTCTAAAAGGTTAACATCACAATTTTGGAAGTCAACTATATATCTACATATTGTAAAAGTTGGTGAAGTTTCTCAATCATATAAAATTAGATTCCATTCTCCTTTCAAGTCATCTGATACAGGTTTATCCTAAGATAATTTTGTTTTCTAAAGCTTTTGTAAAAAGAGTTTACCGAGTAATAAAATGGGTGAAAGAAATCCTAAAGGATTAAACAAGCTAGCAACAATTTTCAGAATATTACGTTTTGTTATGATAGTTTTTTCCATTTTTGTTTCTAATGAAATCGAAATTGAAAGACAATCCAACACCTTGCCCCACGTAACACCTAATATTTTAGTTTGAACTGTTTTTGTTTTATCTTCTTTGTTTAGATGATTATTAAATTCGAGTGAGTTAGAATTCCATTCTAGCAGATTCATACTCGCTTGTGAAAATATTTCCTTAGATTCAAAATATAATTCTTTAGATTCTCTAAGAGAATTGGCTCCTATGATAATATTATCTACTTAAATATTTTCTAATAATTTCTTACTAGTCTCAGTGTTGACTTTACTTAAGTGATATTTTATGCAAGCATTTAATAAAAATGGACTCAAAATTACACCAAAAGGCATTCTACAAAAACAGTAAATTTCTATGTTATTTTCAATTGCTGGATTAGTAGTATCTTTAAAGCATAAAAACTTAGTCACATCTCTATCAGTTTGCTGCAAAACTATTAGCAAAAATGCTTTTTCTACTTCAGCAGCTAAAATTATTGGATAAAGTCAAAATCTTAATAATACACCACATAAATCTGGTATCATAATTGGATCCTTGTAAAGACATTCATTTAGTGATGCATTAGTTCTCTTAGTTTTTGCTGACGCGTCATAAACTATCCGAACTTTAGCAGTATCTTTTAATGGAGTTATGACCGGATGATGAGGAAGATAATGTTTCAGATTATTAGTTGTTTGTGTAACCTTTTCTATGATTCCCTTTTTTAGTTAATCTTCCATAATATCGTTATATTTTCTAAGTAAATCAAGATCTTGTTTAAATCTAAATGTCAAAGAATTCAATCTTCCCAATGATAGACCATAATTATCAGGAAGATTTACTTCAATGTTTTTCCATGGCCATTTTACTTCATAACGTCCCTTTTCAAATTTCACAGTCTCATTAAAATTTTTAAGAGCACAATCATCGTCAGTTTCATACGGAGTGTCATTAATGCCTATAGTTTCTAGATTCCAAAATAATTCAAGATCATTTAGAATGTTATCATTACCCATGTTATTTATTTGAGGTAATAAAATAGTTCCATTTTCTACAGATTCACAAAAATTAGTTCTGCAAAATTCTATTTTATTTGGACTATTTTCAAAATGGAAAGTTTTATTTTTTCCAGAAAGCAGATAACCAATTTTTGAGTGAATCAAAAATAATCCAGAGGGTAATTTTAGCACGCCAGGATTATTAATAAATTCCCAAAAAGAATCAACACCTATGAGTACATCAGGCTTAATATTAGAAGAGCATATTTCCAAAGAGTTAAAAATATTCTCAAATGGCAGTTTAGAACTGATAAAATTCTTGTCTTCATTATCTAACATGGCTATTACCATCGTGTTTGTGAAGTATGGCATAGAAGAGGTATAAATAGTTTTACATGTGTTGTCTCCTTGAAGGTGTCTAATGCAACTAAATTTCCTTTTACTCGCATTGACGTTTTTGAAGCAAAAGTGTTAATTGATAATAATTCTCAGTATCTTGATTATAATCCTAATAATGTTTTTAAGTTATCAGTAATGTATGAACGTTGGCTACCAGAAACAAAAAATACAAAAGTATCTACTACATTTCTAGGAAATTCAGGATTGCAGACCATTATTTTAGAAATTAACAGAGAAACAGTAAATTTAGAATTTGGTTCTAAATGTGAACAGTTATTTGCAGTTATATCGTCATATTCGATTGAAATTTCATTTGATTCGTTTTTTACCTCAACCACAGGCAAAGAAATAACTTTCTTGGGAGCAATATTTGAATTTGCAACACGATCAATATTTTTAGATATTTCTCTTTAAAGACAATTTTCACATAAAGCCCTATTGTGATTACCATTGCAATATGCACAAGGCCTATTAAATCAACAACTAGTCACTATGTGACCCGGTCTTAAACATATAAAGCATAGTGAGCGTTCCTGAATTTTTCTGTTCCATTCTAGAATAGTTTTATATACAAGACACTGATCATTAAGATGCTTTCCTTGACAAAATGCACATGGATATATTTTACGTTTATTAATTTCTTCAGTCATATTTTTTACTTGCTGTGTTAATTTTGGACCATCATTTAATGTTCTAGCGTTTGACTGAAAAATTGCATGAATTTCAGTATTCCTTCCTATGTAATTTTTTCCATCTGCAGACCTAAAATTTCTGTTATCTGATATTTGAGACAAGTTATAGGCTTCTTCCTTAATAGAAATAATATGATGCAAATTTTCTCTAAGTTCATTTATATGCCATACGGCGTTTGTTTCTTTAAGTTTGCCTAATTCTATAAGTATAGCTGGTGGCAGTCTTTGTAATATAATCATGATTAAGATTTGTTGATCTAAATCTTCACCTAATGACGTGAGTTGCCTACAGACTTTATCTATTGATTCAAGTGTGCATCGTACGTAAGTCGTAGGTTTTCATAGTCGAATTCGGTATGTTACACAATTCTGTGTAGAGTGACCGTTTTATTATGTTAGGGTCACCGAATCGTTTTTTAAGGACAGCAATGACGTCCTTGTAGTTGGCATTAGTTACCAAAATTCCCTCTATAGCCTTATAAGCATTTCCTTTCAAGATACTAAGTAAATAATTGAATTTGTAAACGTCAGGTTTTTCTTGTAGAATGAACAGAGGATTCAAAAGAGTCCCAGAGTCCCAAAACTCGATCCATTTTAATGGATCTCCGTAGTAAGTTGGTAATTGAAGTTTTGGTTAATGCATTTGTATTTGTTGAGGTGGCTCAGAAAATTGAAAAACTTGTGAAGATTGACCCGTCAGTGAATATTTTAAATTTTTGACTAAATCTTAAATCTCAAGCTGTTTTGTTTCAAGCATATTCATAGCATCTATAGCTAAAGTTTCGGTTTCTAATATATTATCTGTATTACTGAAGAACAGATCATAAATCTTAACTCCAAACTGTAATTGATCAACAGAAAGATCTAGTTGCAACTTAGCCCATTTGTTAGTTTGTTCTTTTATTATATCCAAAGAGTGTTTAAGTTTTTTAACTTTGATTAATGATAATATAATTAAGATTATTAAACGCTTCGAATCCTTTCAAATGTATTTTGAGTATTTATTGTGCCTTGAAAATCTATTCCACTTATTTCATTTAATAAATTTCCAATCTTTTTTGAGTAATGGAAAGTATTTGTTTTATTGGACCTTATCTCGCGACAAAATTATTTTTATTATCCTCAATCATGCTCTTATAAATTATTTTATAACCATCCTTTCGACAAGACAAAGAAAACAGATAAGCACCATCAAAGTATTATGAAGCGACAAATCTTAGAGCTATGTACGTGTATGTATTTGACAAATTATTTTATTTTGTATTTAGTATTACTAATTACATGTACTCTAGATTTATACGGTTCACAAATTTAATAAAGCCTTATCTAATTTTTCTTTCTTGTTTTCTTTCTTCCCCGCCAATAAGGTGCCAAACATTTGTCGCGAATTTTAGCGAGAGTATTAGTTTTTAAGTATTGAAAGATTGACTAGAGTTCTTTATTTTCATGACTAATGAGTATGTTTATTTTTATTTATTTGAATGAAAAGCGTGTTTTAGAGTTAATCCTGATTAATTGTAATTCAGTTATTATTTAAGTTCAGACTGTAATATAATAATGTTAAGCAAGTCTTACGTCGTACTTTTATTGGCCAATTGCGGCTAAACAACGAAGTAAGAAATATGATAAAAAATATGCCCTAATCTCGAACAAACAATTTTTATATAGGCTTGAGTGATTAATAGGTGCTTGTATGTACATAAGCAAAAAGATCAACTACGTAAATTACCGAACCTTATCAAATGCATGTGTAATGAAAATGTCACAGAAAATAACATTTAAAAAGGTTAAATGATTCTTGCAAGTAATAATTCATATTACTTACCAATTTGCAGTTAATCACGTACCTATATATTATCTTAAGGTTGAATACCTTTATCTGTTCGATCATTAGAAATTAAACAAAAATGTTGAAGTTTATTTTATTTTTGAGATATTCGCAGTTTTGCGACAGTCTCCTATTTGACCTGACACATTTGGGTCTACGCGCTGTTGGATACGTTCTTCTAGGTTCGTCACTTTTTGTATTAATGGGGCACCAATTTTGTCAAAAGCATTTTTAAAAGCTTCTTCCATTGATTCAGGATCAAAAGTTATTTTTCTAATTACCGTTTTTTTTATTGTTGAATCAAAAATTCTTTAGAAGAAAGGTGCAGAACTTTCAGGAAATATATTTTCTTGCTTGTCCGCTTCCCAAGATTCACTCTGTCTTGATGTGTTCGGAGTAAGAGGCACAATATTTTTAAATCGAGTTGACTGCACACTTGCTTTGGGGTACTTCGATCCATAGGTACAGCAAACAAAGTATGCAAAGAATCCAAAAATATTTGATGATCCTTAAGAGTATCTTCAAAGGCTTTTGTAGCCTTTTTGATCAGAGAATTCTTCAGGAGAGTATGAAGCGCTTTCCTGAGCAGTATTTCCGTTTTCAAAGTCAGAATTTGGATCCGTTCTTATTTTATTTTTTTTAACTTCCACTTCGTTTTTCTTTCATCTTCCCTGACTACGCGTAGCAAATGCAAAACACGTATTGGGAAAAAGGGCTGCTGAAGTCGCCGGCCAAATGTTTTCAGCAAAATAAGTTGGAGAAAAATGTGTTACTCAGCTGACTCAAAATCACGACAAAAAAAGTCAACAAAAAAATCTCTTTACATAACTTCTGGTTATGTCTAGTGTTGTAAAAGATATCTTTATCTTTATCTTTCTAGCAAGATAAAGATAAAGATAAAGATATATTTATCTTTATCTTTACAAATTTTCATCTTTATCTTTATCTTTTGGAAAAATCACAGCCTACCTTTTTATTTATCTTTATCTTTTTGATAGGAATTTATCTTGCAAAAAAAAGATAAAGTATGTACATAAGTTAGCATGTAATCCAAAATGCAGGTTTGACGTGAAATAAATTTACACGCATTCAAGTTTTATTTTAATACAAGAAAAGAAAAGAAAACAATTGTGTAAACCCTATGGCATGCGGCCCAAACTAATGCCTGTATATCAACCTAAGTAAGCGGAAGTGATACCAATCTAAGCGGGAGTCCTACTGCTAGCAACCATGTTCATCTGAGTCCAAGCCTAGGAAACATGAAGAAGTTTGAAATAATCAATAACTGTTGCGACTATACTCCGTACAGGTGCATAGAGCAGGGTTTTGATGTTTGCGAAAAGAAAGAAGTGGTCTGCCAGTAATAATAGTACATGGGTCAGTCAGATACCGTGGGTAAGCCCCAAACCTACATTTAGGTGTGCTTAATGCCTATCACCTCTTTGATCTCAGGTGTAAAAATTAGGGCATTAAGTTGGCTGCTTTACATCACCTACTCTCGTTTATTGCACTTCACAAACATCATTGTCCTGGGTCCAGGCGACCATATTTACATTTGTACACTTTATCTTTATCTTTTTGGTTCCTTTATCTTGCAAATTATCTTTATCTTTATCTTTTTTAATTTTTTATCTTCATCTTTATCTTTATCTTTATCTTCTAGATTTTAAAAATTCAACTATATCTTTATCTTTTATCTTGCGAAAAATCATTATCTTTTACAACACTAGTTATGTCCCCAAATAATAAACTTCTATAACACTTCCTGGGATGTCTCTAAATATTCAATTTTTACAACACTTTCTGGGATGTCTCCAAATAATTGATATTTACTGGGATGTCACCAAATATTCAATCTCTTTGTTCAGTTTATTCAATTAACTCGAGTTATTTAATGGCTTTATTTAAAACTTTATTTATTATCTTATTTCGACTGTCTTTTCTGGATGTCCAATATTACTCCACGGATGTTCGGGTCTATATTATAATAATTCACACTAGATATTGACTGCTGGAAAAAATTTTCAATTTCGTGACTTTAATACGGGTACACGGCAAAAGCGAAATCTATGGAAAGAAATTTTGAATTTCAGGCTGAAAGTTTGATCCTACTTTCTACGCCAATTTTGTCAAGGACGCGCTTTAATTGCTCTCCTATAATCTAGAATTTTATTATTTTCTTTTTGGCGCGCTCTAATAATTTCAATGCGCTTTCTTAACTTTACTTTTTCTGATCGTAATATGGGTTGCTTAATCTCAGTACTCAAGTGTACTAAGCGTTTGGGTCAAAAAATCTAGGAATTTAAAGGAAAATTAATTCATTTGTAAGTTTTGTACACAGTTAGCAGAATTAGATTAAGAACATAAAATAAAGCTAAATGTATTTCAGTAATGGCAATGCGATTTTGGTGATTTGATACGATATAATAATTTGAAGTAGAATAGAATAATCAAGAATCAAATTTATGACAAATATGTAAAGCAACAATAAATTCGGCTGATCGCTAAAATAGACGGAAGAAGTGAGACCCTCCTCTTTGTGCTTTTTGTTTATATAGAAAACAGCTTATTTGGACTTTCTTTCAGGTTTACCGTCAAGTAATATTTCGAGAAAAATGGATTGCTTATCTCCTTTTCTATAATTACATTTTCCGCATCTTCTGCCCATCTTTATTGCACTTAGCTTGTATTTTCACTGTATAGCTTATTTAACCCTGCTAATACCATGGGTTGAGCATATCTTAATCTCCCATGGGTTAGAACTCAGTTCATACTCAAATTATGCAATAAAAGTATACAATTCTGAAAGCTCTCAGTACGCTGAGCACAAAAATATACCTTGTTTTTCATAATTTTTAGTTTTACTGCTAAAAATAAGGGATGAAAATCTTTGGAAATACAATATGGCGGCAAGTCACGTGACTACAAATCAATAACATTGGCACTGCAGAGCCACTGAGTGGAATATTTTATCGCGACCGCTCCATCAGAGTTCTAGTATTGCATAGATGGTACCTATGTAAACGTGCGTGCATAACTACCAATCTAGCAACACTGCTTACTTATCGTTTATAAAGCGCTACAGTAATTAGTTTAGGAACAAAAATATCACTACATGCGGATCAGCTCAGTCAAAAGCAAAAAATATCGAAATTCTCAAAAACTGAATGGAATTGCTTTCCTGGCGCTTGAAAAAAACAATTCTACGGCCAAAAAATGGAATATTTTCAATTTCAGCTCATAAGACCCTAAATTCGCCAAGAAAACGTGAAAAAACTGCCGCACTAGAACGGCGTTACTACCCATAGTATTACTAGGGTTAAGACCAAACACGTACTTTTCACTTTCTTTCAAGGTTTTAACCCAGGCTGATCTCCGTTTTTATCTATAGATCAGCTTTCTTTCGTATTTTTGGCCCACTATTCATGCTTTTCCATATAGTTTAGGTTTCTCATATTATATGCATGTACTCGCATTCATTTTACGTGTTTTTGGCTTTTTTGTATCATTTCTACAAGCTTTTGCTGATTTTACGCGGCTAGATTTTTGACCATACTTTCTCTATGTTCACATGGCTTTTACGCTAACTTTGCAGAACATTTTGATCATTTTTACTGTTTTTTATCACCTCGAACTGATCGCGTTGAATTGCTTCTTTTTGCTATTAATCAAACCCATTAGCTTAACGATCTTTTTAATCGTTTTTCTTAATTGCTGTTTTTATGGGTTTTTTCCAGACGCGTCTTGGCCTATCTTAAACCACAGTCGCCATGCATACTCTGATTTCATACAGAAAATAAGAAAGAAATACACACAATCTCTGTTTATAATAATTCTTTACAACGCGATATGTAGTTCTAGTATCAAAACTTACAGAGTTACAATTTTACGCATTTACTTAGTATAATGTATCATTTAAACATCTTATTTAAGTGACAGCGGTTTACAAAAATGTACAATATCGTTTGTTACTTGACAGTATATACCTTTCACTTCAATGCTCGGACATTGCTAGATTTTAATCAAGAAATGCACTGGCTTTCAAAGAATATTAGGAAATAGGGATGCCATATCAGGCTCGTAACCATTTTTCTATAAAATTAAATTGCACACTTGCAAGTAGGTATGTTTAGAAATGATCAAATATAGATTTTGATAGAATCTTCAATCACTGCTTTGTAATTGACACAAGAGGACATATGTGACTGTAATTTTGCCCTTCATCACAATCTTGCTCAAATTCTGCTGACATATATTTATTTCAGTCTATTTGAAAAATTGGTAACTTGTGGATAAAAGCCCAAAAAACCCAAAACCCAATGATTTTTTGCACACGAAAAACCCAGATTCAAATAACGCAGCCTTGCCTTGCCAACCCTGAATCAGATAAGGCAGGTATTAGTAGGTAATCAAAAAGGGCAAACAGGGCAATGACAAAAAACATAGCGGCTGGATTTCCCAAACCAAATTGCCATGCCTTCCCCGCCAGCTTGAGCTTTTTCACTCTTCTCCAGGACTTTTTAAGCAAAGACTTGGTTCTTAGAGCATTTTAGCCATTTTTTAGCTAAAAGTTGAAGCCCACTTCCCCCTTCTAGTTATGCCAAAACCCTTCCAAAATTTTGGGCAATGAAAATTCTGGATAATCTCCCTATTCTTAGGCTTGGTTTTAACTCCAAACCAAACCAAGCACATCACTTCATTGACTGTTTTCCCTGTTCTGTGCCCCATGCGTTGCATTGCGTCATGTGTGCTTTTCTTCTTCTCTACATTAATTAGTCCGCTCTTATGACAAACTTTCGCTTCAAAGACCTTTGATTTCCAACCTTGATCTTGTTTGCATTTGAAAAAAACGTTAATCACAAATTGTGGTTCTGAAAAAAGTGAGTGATCTTTTTTTGAAAAATTACAGCAATCTCAATGTGTTCTTTGAAAAATTACAGTGATCTCAATGTCTTTTTGAAAAAAGTGAGTGATCTTGTTTTTGAAATATTACAGTAATCTCAAAGTGTTTTTGAAAAATTACATTCATCTCAAAGTCTTTCTGAAAAAGTGAGTGATCTCGTTTTTTGAAAAATTACAGTGATGTCAACTTTTTTTGAAAAATTACAGTAATCTCAATGTCTTTTTGAAAAAATGAGTGATTTCGTTTTTAAAATATTCCGGTGATCTCGGAACTTTTTTTTGAAATTTTGCAGTGATCTCGACGTGTGTTTAAAAAATACAGTGATCTCAACATGTTTTTGAAAAATTATAGTGATCTTAATGTGTTTTTGAAAAATTACAGTGATCTCAAAGTCTTTTTGAAAAAAGTGAGCGATCTCGTTTTTGAAATATTTAAGTGATCTTGGAACTTTCTTGAAATTTTGCAGTGATCTCAACGTGTTTTTGATAAATTACAGTGATCTCAAAGTGTTTTTGAAAAATTACAGTGATCTCAATGTGTTTTTGAAAAATTACAGTGATCTCAATGTCTTTTTGAAAAATTGATTGATCCCGTTTTTAAAATATTATATCAGTGATCTCAACTTTTTTTTGAAAAATTACAATGATCTCAATGTCTTTTTGAAAAAAGTTAGTGATCTCGTTTTTTAAATATTTCAGTGATCTCAGAACTTTTTTGAAATTTTGCTGTGATCTCGCCATGTTTTTGAAAAATTACAATGATCTCAAAGTCTTTTTGAAAAAAGTGAGTGATCTTGTATTCGAAATATTACAGTTATCTCAAAGTGTTTTTGAAAAATTGCTGTGATTTTAATGTGTTTTTGAAAAATTACAGTGATCTAAATGTCTTTTTAAAAAAGTGAGTGATCTCGTTTTTGAAATATTACACAGCATCTCAAAGTGTTTTCGAAAAGTTACATTGATCTCAAAGTGTTTTTGGATAATTACAGTGATCTTAATGCTTTCTGGAAAAATCGAGTGATGTCCTTTTGAAGTCTTTCAATGATCCCTATTAAGAATATCAAAACGGAGTAATCTTTTCTGAAATTAAGGAGCTGCAAAGAAAAAATTCAAACCGATGGGTTCATAAATTTGATTTTGATGATTGATAAGCCTTGACATAAATTCGAAATATGTAAGCGTTATTGAGAACTAAGAAGTGACTAAAAAACACCTTATTTATACCACAAGGGTCATATTTTTGATTTTTTTCTGTGATAGTGATTTGAATTTTTATTGCATTAGCAAGCGGTCATTTGAAATATTTCAGTGTTATCATGCATAATATTTGACATCACTGAAATATTTCAAATGAACCGCCTCGCTTTCCGTAATAAATGATCACAATTCATTCAGCTAGCTCAAAAATTTAGTCCATGCTCCATGTTATAACATGCCTACAGTGTGACAGTCGGTCAAAGCTGATAAACCTGCTCACCATCGAATAACTCATTTCAGTTAACTGAGGTTTTTTAGGATAAACTCAAGAACCGCTGAACGGATTTTTATGAAATAAAGTGTTTTAGATAGACAATTTTGGAATGAAACTATTTTGCCAAAAAAGTATAGCTAGGTAATGTCTACAGTATGCTAGGCTCGAAAAAGTGCTCAAACTTTGCTTGGTCACTGCAGTATACAGGTTAACTTTCATATTTTGGAAAATAGCAAAATAGTTAGACATTTTTGTGCTCTAAATTTCACCATTTTTTGTTTTTCATGTTCCTCAATAGTTTGTCCTGTAATTTCAATTTAATTTTTTTCCAATATGGCTGCCCTCATAAGGTATGCATTTTACTCATGCTATTTTTCATATTTATAAATGTTTGAGCACATTTTAGAAAGGCAAAAAATCCGCTCAAATGATTTCCTATTTGTCTGATTTACTAAATAATTCCAGTGTTTCAATATGGCCGCCTGGGAGACTGTAATACTGTAGCTTTTTATGTCTTCAGCTATTTTTCTGTGAGTTTCTGACATATTTCAATTTTTTATGTTAATAGCTAGAAAATTTAATGTTCTTTCTAATGAGCAATGTTTATTGTTCTGAATCTTTCTAGTTCGTTCAGGAAAGTTCAAAAACCTCAAAATTATTCATTGTATAGTGAAAACAACATGTAGCTTATGTTGCACACGTCACACGTACGTACGTGACTTCGCTAGTGGGACCAATCAGCGCAAAGTGGCTAAGTCGCCCCAGTGCTTCTTACTACCAGCATCGCGGTCTGATAGCAAAAGTTTGCCTCTTTTTGGCTAGAGCGCCAAATTTGTATCATGGTGAATAATGGGCCAAAATTGACGCGGTCAAACGCATTCTGCTTGATAGTGCTAGCGCATGCGGATACACCATCTACATATTTATTGTCCGCCATTTTGGGTACACTCAAGTTGCCTTAATTTGTTTGGAAATCCAAAAATTCAAGTATGCGAACTTTCATTTCAGCCGGTAGCAAATTAAAACTAGCCATTTTGACTCCCAACAAAAGACAGCAAGTGTGCCCTAAGCTGCACTACTGTCCTTAGCTTATAAAAATTGATATACCATTTCTTCTCTGGTGTACATACATACACCACACTGTGTATTAAATTGGTATATCATTTTAAATACACATATTTTCATACATAGAAAATTCACAACACAAATAACAAAACACTAACTATATCATTTTAGGCTGACTCCACCTTCCGTCAACCTGGAAAACAAAATAGGTATATTTATATACATGACCTAAGCTTACACACATATCCTACGCTTATATACGTGTCCTATGCTTATGCATAAGATACAGATCCAGTATCCCAGCATATACTACTCACGCATACTTGCTAAACACATCTATACAGTTTAAGAGAAAAACCTAGCCATTTTTATGCTTTTTACTGATTGCAAATTGAATAAATCCATAGCTCATTGCTCATCTGTCCTCAAAACTATAACTTTATTGCGCACATATTTTCTTGTCACCAATTTATGTAAAGTATAGGTAGGTTGAGTTTTGAGTCCATTTAAAGCAATTTTGCACGTGCTCTCAGAGGTGAAACCCTCATGTACCCCGTTTGAGGATCTAAATAATTTTTTTGCATGGTTCAATGAAAATATAATGCAATTTTGCTTTTAGTCACAGTGCAAAAAATTATCAGTAGACTTTGCTAAATTTGACTACAATTTTCAATTTTTTCTTTTGAAATATATCTAAAATACAATCATCACATTTAACAGCAAGGCTTATATGATCACATTTTAACCAACTTTTTTCTGATACAAGAGTGAACTAAAAATCTTGAAATATAGAGATAGCTGAAGCACTTTTAGCCAGATATAATTTATATTACTCGGATTCGAAAAAAACCACACAATTGAGCTTATGGAAATTAAAATCCTAAGGATTTTCGCTTCTTTGCGCCAGATAAAATTACTGAAGCACTAGGCATAAAATCTGTACCTACTGCTTCTTATCAAAAAGCTAAAAATTGAACTTAAATGGATCAAAATATAGAAAATTCCGACGCTTTGCGATTTAGTGTTGTAATATGCACGCTTTTACATTTTTTCTTCTGTAAAATGATGCAAAATTGAGTATAAAATGGGTAAAAAAACCCTAAAATTTTTGCTAAAGAACAAAATGGAAAGTGTGTTTGAATTGTATTAGAAGTTCCCAAAAGCAGGTTTTTAAACTTCTTTTGAGCTAGTAAACACAAAATTGATCAGCGCTTTGTGTCAAATTGATTGTTCGCATATGATTGTTGTCTCCTAAAGTGTTCAGAAGTGCTTAAAATTGTGTTAGAAACGAAAAAATATGTTAAACTTGTTTGGTTCTTTTGCACCAAATTATTCATTTTCTTGTTTCCTTTTTGCAAAGCACCATGCCTGAGATAAAATAAAAAGGTGAATAAGTTATTCGCAAATTGGATGATGAGACATCAGTTGTGCAGTCAGTTTGAAAGGTTAAGCTTGTGTATATCAGTGTAAAATAAGGTGAAAAAGTTTTGGAATTTTTTCGAAATTTTTTATTTCAGACGGTTCAGCTTGTCAAGAAACGCTCAAAAATGTCTTTATTTTTGCCCATCTTCTAACGGCTATCAAGATATCCGACCACAAAGTTGGCGATTCCCCTCCTGAAACATAATCCTTGATATGGGGTGGTACTCACACGTATCGTAATGAGCATTTCAGTAAAACACCCAACCTAAGGAGCTGCTTAGATAACCACCAGCTTTTTCTTAAGTTTACATAATTCACACAGAATGTTAGACTGTAAAACAAAAAATATAAAATGAAATTTTTTGTATTAAGAATTTCATTGAAAAACATTAGAAACATTAACTATAACAGTATTTATATTGTTTAATTGTGATGAAACGGGTAGCCGGATCCTTGATAAACTATTCTAGTCCCTTTAGAAAGCTGTTTGAATAGGATACTTAGACATGCACAACATGGAAATTTAGGGGGAGGGGTGAAATTTATGAGTGCCCCTTCTGGGCCCAAAATATGGTGGATAGGTATGCATCCAAAACAACGTTTTTGGCGTTTCTGTCAATTATCTATCTTTCTAGAGCATGAAAACATGAATAAATTCTTTAAAAAATCAAAAATATCAAAGAAATTGAACAAAATACAATTAAAACATGAGTATATGGTGTGAAGTGCTAAAAATTTGACACTCTTGAACAAATGAATAAGTGAAAATGCTTAAAAAAGCCCTTTTCTGTAAATTTTTGCAAAATTTCTGGAAACGTCTTAAAAATCTCATTCTGTGGGGGAGGGGTAAAAAATTTTTAGAGGGGGATCAAAATTTTTGTGTAGGGGATGAAGTATCCCTCAGGAATGTGTGTGCACAATGACTTTTTGAAACCGACTTTCTATATCTATGAAGATTTTAGGGAGGAAAGAATTATGAAAATGTGTAACATCTAAAAATTTCGAAGCTACCCACAAGAATCAGCAGTCAGTTCAATATTTAGTTTCAATGGCAAAAATCGTGTTAAATAAAGCAGCATCATTGAATTTTTCAGCATTTAGCACTGATTATTATGCTATTCCTCTTTATGAAGACCTATTATTGAGTTTAGCTTCAATTGGCCAGTTGAGTGATTTGCAATGCTTATCCGTTAAAAGTTTTGCTAGAAATGAACTTAAATCTCCGTTTACCATCATGTTTATGCAGTCAAAGTGCACCATCATGGCATAAACTCCTAGTGCATATTAAGTTATGCCTTCTTAACATTCTCTGATAGCTATTACTTTCATTTAGTGATTTTGTTTGCTCTTTCTGAATATGTATGTTATTTTCTGTGAAATTTATTTTTGTAAGATGTATAATAAAAAAACTATCACAATGCATAAGAATAGGCACCTGTTGGACATTATGCAAAAACAAGAAAAAGTAGATCTCCGTTGTGTTAAACACATCCAGGGGATGCATTTAAAGAGCTGGAAAGGAATAAATCACTGAATTTTCTTATTAGAACCTCATTTCCCCATCTTGAGTTTTTATGATATCACTGTAAATAGGCCAAAAAATGCATATTTCATACTACTCTAAAACTCCTCTTCAAGCTAAAGCATATAAAAACGATGTAACTGAAGCCAGAACGAGGCTAGACAAGGTTTTGGACACATGGATAAGGTAGAACAGAAAAAAATGCCACGAAAGTGATTCATTATGCCTCTGGCATAGGACATGTTTAACGGAGGGTAAAGGTGTAAATGTCAGAGCAGTGTTGTACAAAATTGATAATTTTCTTATTTGCTTCCTTCCTAAAGCTTAAGAAGTTTGTTTAAGACGATTTTCAAATAATAAAAAAGATAAAAATGTTTGTGATGATAAATTTCTATATTTTTTGTAATCAGAAACCCAGAAGTGCCTAAACTACACCAACAAAGGTCAAAAAACCCAGTATTACCATGCAAAAAGCCTCACTGTACTATATTACAGTGGGTAACTACCCAAAAGATTACATGAACAAAATGTACAAAGGCTTAGAGACCAGACATGCACATGGGTACACACACTTAGGGACCAGACATGCAAAATCAAAGACAAGGATCTACTACCTACCATTCTCCCTCCCCAGACTCAGAACTTAAGTTCAGATTTTCCCCATTTTCAAAACTTTAAGAAAGTTTTTAGGGAGCCATTACATGTATGATAACAAATAAGACACATATAGATAATGCACTCTATGAAAATCAAGTCTCAGACTACCTACTCACATCCATCAGATTCACAAACTATCTAAAGATAGCTCGTCATATCACAAATAACAAAAATAGTGGCTGTCGGACCAAGAAAAATCGAAATTTCCAAAAACTATGAGTGAAGTACAAATTCACATTTTGAAATTTAAGAACTTTTTGTTATTAAGTGCTTACACACTTGTTACTACTGCAAACTGTGCTGCTGCCCACTAGTGTTATTTTGATATACCAAAAATAAATTTTTGTATGATTTTGGTAGGCAGGCACTTGCTGGACTATCAATATCATATTTTAATTCTGTGAATTTTGGTATATCATATTCTTATCATATTAAAACTCTGGTAAATGTGAAAATATTTTTGATATAATTTTGGCATAATTTTAGTATAAAGTGGTAGCACTTTTCCTTTTTTGCTCTTTATCTACTTACTTATTTTGTACATATGATGCAGTAAGTATTTTTCCACAGGTTGTATTATCATATAGAGACAAATAACGTAAGTATGTATAAACATATGTATACTGAGCCGTGCACCCTCATACATGTAGTCTGTTGAGGTTTGTATATACCTACATTATTTGTGTGTACTTCATTGGGCGTCGGGAAGATCGGTTTGGGAGTAATACACCCCCAGAAACCAAAATACCCCCCAGAATAAAATTTTTGAAATTTTTTTTTCACACAATTTTTTGATGCCAATGGATATTGCTCGATGAGAAACGTTGAAAAATGGTCTTTGTTCGCCATACCACCATTTTTAAGCACACATGGGCGTGAGGGATATGCACCCCCAGAAGTTGAAATGCCCCCCATAAATCAAAATATTAGATAGTGATAGTGGATAGTGCTAGTGATAGTGTTTTTTGGATAGTGGATAGTGGATAGTGATAGTGCTTGATGAGAAACGTCAAAAAATTGTGTTTTATTCGCTATATGACAACTTTTAAGACCATTTTTTGACATTTGAAAATTTTTCACCCCCCCCCAGAATTTTGGTGCTGCCCACCTATGTTTTTAAGGCCATTTTTTCGACCTTTGAAAAAACTCGCACCCTCCCTCCAGAACTTTGGAGCCGCCCATGGTGTACTCGCATACAATTAGTGCAGCTTAGTATGAGTGAAGTAACACCTGTCTGTGTTGATAAATGCGTAATATAAGGTGAGCTCAGCTCATCATTAAGGTTGGCTTATAGTCTGCTTCACATAAGTTTGGGCATAAATTTTAAGAAGTTATTCAAAAGTTAGCCGACAGATTACGATAATTATATATCAAATCAATGCTATAATTGCAATCTGTCAATTTGTTCTCGAACATCATTTTTAAAATTTATGCCCAAACTTGTGTGTAACAGACTGGGGAGATTACAATTCATTAGGTAGGTAGGAATGATGACCATTAAATTATTTGTTCTCTTAATCCTTGTTTGCCACCTGTATTCTGGACCGTTGAGCTTCCCTGATTGTGATCCAAATATTCCAAAATTTTGTTATTTGTCAAAAAGTGAATTGAATTCATATAAGTTTTAACTTAATCTCGTAAATTTTGAAAGTGTTTAAATAAATGAATATTTTTCGAAATTTACGTCTAAAAATGCAATGCTCGTGTTTTTGTAGAGTTTATTTCACAAAACCTTGAGCACTAAAATCAATTTTATACAATTAGTGAGCAAGTACAGAATTTGTTTCTAGGTAGATTACTGTGACACAAACTAGCTATGCTTATTCATTGCTATGCATGACATCGTAATTGTTGCTTCCGATTAAGTGAAAAATCGTTGGGAATGAGAGATAATCGTTTTACAAAAAATTGATTACTAGCATACTTAGCCTTTTGACTTCAAAATAAAATAAACGAGTCTTAAAATGTGCATAATTCATTATGGTGCATTGATATGCATGCATTTAATTACCCAACTATTTTGCTTACATAGGTATCTACTTTGAATGGTTTTGCAGAAAATACATAATAGGTATACATAAGCACTACCTACCAAAAACATATTAAATATATACCAAATATCAAAAATATATCATATTTTAAATAAAAAACTGCAAAATATCTTATTTATATCGTATTACTATTAAGCTATCTGTACCAATATCATATTTTAATTATTTTTGGGCTACCAAAATAACACTACTACCCACTAGTACCTTCTAACTTGCTTTTCTCAACTTACATATTTAAAACCGCACATAACAGTTTCGTAAATCACAAGACTGCCATAAAGGATCTGTCTTCAGAATGGTTGGAGCATGGGCGTACGGGTGGCGGCGGGCAGCAGCACAGCTTGCAGCAGAAGCATGTGAAAGCAATGACTGTGAAAAAAGCCAACAAATGTTAAAATGCAAATAATGAACCTGTGAACAATAATCAACATTTCAAATGAATTTTTTATTATTACAGGTGCATAAGTTATATGCTATGTATGTAAATACATATCTAGAGAAATATAGTACTGAACCACGCTTTTTAGCACCATGCTAATGATTAGGACCTTGTGCTAATGGAAAATCAAGAATTTTTGGGTAAGAGTATTCTTATTTTGAACACTTCTTCATGTATTTCTCATTGACAATTTCTAAAAAATTTTTTGGCGCTACACGCCAAATATCTTACTTATTGTTAAGTTAGCCCCAGGCGCGCGATTTAAACATTTTATAAGCAATTTCCTTGCAGTTCTAGAAGATAAATCAGTATCTTGCCTGTCTAGAGAAGCAAAATCGTCAAAGAACAATTTTGATCATTTTTATCATCAGAAGCTCCAGAATTTGGCTAATTTAAGCTACTAAAGGTCAAGAAACACAGTTCTACAACATAGAAAGTCTTACTGTGCAATATTACGATGCCCTAAAATTTGCATGTACAAAATACTTAACGAGTTTTGGGGACCATCTTTATCATGTTCAAATGGATCTTGTACAAAAACTCTGCCCCATACTCTTTGTTATTTGAAAACCAAAATGCGCTTGAAATTGATTGCTAACTGCATATCAGTACAGTTATTACACTATTCTAGCGCATATACTGGCCAGTGGCCAGAAGAGCGGGGAAAAGGCAGGGATTTTTACCCCTACCCCAAAATCACAAATGATTTGTTTCTCATAAGGGTCCCCCAAAGAAAGAAATGAAAAGTTCTCTGAGTGCATTTAAACGGTCGCTAAAACAAGTTTTTTGCTTAGTTTTTAGCTACTAAATGCAAAATCAGGTGGCACTTTGTGCTGAATTATATGTTTCTGTAAAGTTTTGCACTTTAAACAGTCCAAACATGGGAAAAAAAGCCAAATTTTTCAGGTACTTCAGCGCCTAAACAGTAATTTTCTAATTATTTTTCTTCACATAGCACAAAGCCGAGTACAAATATGACAAGTCAAGAAAATTGTTCATGGACTGGCGGAAGAGAAATCAGTTGTGTGATGGTTAAAAGAATAAAGGTTTTGTGTATAAGTATGACATAGACTGAAAACTTAAGTTCTAAGTATTTTCAAGTCTACTAAAATGAGAGCCAAAATCCGTTTTTAGCACACTATTGAGATACTAAACTCAAAATTTCTTGATGCTTTGCACCGGATTTTTCATTTTCAATCTTATTTATTATTATAGAAGTTCAGATTTCACTTAAAAATAGCAAATATGTCAAAAAATTTGACGATTTGGCTAATTTATTATTTTCTACTTCAGTTATTTTTGCAAAACTGAAAATTTAAATGCAATGGCAAGAGTTTCAGAAGTTTTGGAGTCAAGCTTCAACTCGAAATTTAAAAATTAGATCATATGGAAAGGTCAAAAATAGATTTTTAATATACAAATTTGAAATCAAGCAAGAAAATTTTTCAAATTTGTTTCAATTTTTGTCTACACCATGGCATGAATCTTGTTGAAAAAATGCTTAAAAATATCAGTTTTTGCATATATCCAGATGGTTCTCGAGATATGTAGGACTTGAGAAACCTTTCCCCATCTCAAAATAAAAATCCTGATTACGATTCTGCTCCCGCCTATATAGGCACATGAACAATAAACAATAAAAAGTACTGCATAAGTGGCATTCATTCATTTGCTACAAATATCTCAAGAACCTCTTTTAATGTTACTATATTTTTCTGAAAATGCAGTGTTTTGTAAACATATAACATTTAGAGAAAATTTAATTCTTTAATTAAATGCAGGAATTTTTTTTTGAAATTTGTCGAGTCTAAGGATATATCAATTTTTGATTCCCATAAAATTTTCAGCATACAGTAGCTGCTTTTTTAGAGGCTTTGCTTCATATCAGATTGTTGAGGTACATGTGTTTTGTGCACAGTTTTTATGTTATGTAAACAAGACTGCAAATTTGTGGTCTAGGGTGACATATGTATGCAAAGTATAGGTACACATTTTTTTGTGAGCAGTTTTCGTCAGTATCGCATAGTATAGTTGTACGTTATAGTGTAGACAGCAGTGTGCAGCAGGCGGATAATCCAATTTATTAGGTAAATGCAATGGGTACATATGATGGCATATGTTGCAGGCGTCTTTCGCTGTTTTTTTAAGGTACAGTACTTGTCGTATTAAGTAAACAGTGCTGCGCTGCTCAATAAAAAACACTATGTTAAATTACACATTAAATAATACCTGTATGAGTACATACTAGCTTTGTTTCTGGTACTTAGCTATGGACTGGTTTTACCAAGATACATATATATATATATATATATATATATATATATATATATATATATATATATATATATATATATATATATATATATATATATATATATATATATATATATATATATATATATATATATATATATATATATATATATATATGCATATATATATATATATATATATATATATATATATATATATATATAAATTTGCTCTCAAACAAAATATCAAATTTGAAAACAAAATATGTAGTAAACACAATATTGAAGAGCAATTGCCCACCACTAAAACCCTGAAAATCATTTTTCTGTTTCAGATCATGTACTTTCCTTTTTTGTTTTCTAAAAATAAGTTTTAATTATAAATATATTATTTTAATAGCCAGCATGTTTAACAAATGATATTTATGTATTTCTTGCACTTTTGAAAATAATTTTTAATAAATTATGCATTTAAACACATTATATTTTATGACAGAATATTATTCAAAATTATGAAATTTTCACTTAAACACTCAAGCGGTATAAAATTTTTAGTACTTGTATAATTAGTAATGAATAGTATTTTATAAACAAAAATGATTTTACTTTCGAGTATGCAAAATGTTTATACTATTTTGAAGTAAAAAATCAGTTTAAAACAAATGTGAAACAATATAAGTATATCTAAAATTAATTTATTGAGAAAAATAGAAATATAACTTACCATCTAAATACTTAAACAAGCTTTGTAAGTAGAAGAGACTGAATTTACTTTCAAAAGTACGCAAAATGTTTATATTATTTTTAAGTGAAAAATCAGTTTAAAACAAATGTGAAACAATATAAGTAAATCTAAAATTAATTTTTCGAGAAAAATAAAAATATACTTTACTGTCTACATTGTTAAACAAGTTTTGTACGTAGGAGAGCCTGAATTTACTTTCAAAAGTACGCAAAATGTTTATAATATTTTGAAGTAAAAAATCAGTTTAAAACAAATGTGAAACAATATAAGTATATCTAAAATTAATTTATCGAGAAAAATCAAAATAAACCTTATGGTCTAAATACTTAAACAAGTTTTGTATGTAAGAGAGACTGGATTTTCTTTCAAAAGTACGCAAAATGTTTATACTATTTTGAAGTAAAAAAGCACTTTAAAACAAATGTGAAACAATATAAGTATATCTAAAATTAATTTATCTAGAAAAAAAATATACCTTACCATCTAAATAGTATACCTTATCATCTAACTTGTTAAACAAGTTTTGTACACAAAAGAGACTGAATTTACTTTCAAAAGTATGCAAAATGTTTATACTATTTTTGGTCAAAAAATCTGTTCAAAACAAATGTGAAACAATATAAGTATATTTAAGATTGATTTATCAAGAAAATAAAAATTTACCTTTTGTCTGAATTGTTAAACAAGTTTTGTACACAGGAGAGACTTAATTTACTTTCAAAATTGCGCAAAATATTTATACTGTTTTGAAGTATAAAAAATCAGTTCAATAAATTCTAACAAATGTGAAACATTATAAGTACATTCAAAATTAATTTATTGAGAACAATAAAAATATACCTTACCGTCTAAATTGTTAAATAAGTTTTGTACATAGAAGAGATTGAATTTACTTTCAAAAGTACACAAAATGTTTATATAATTTTTAGGTATAAAAATTCAGTTTAATAAACTCTTACAAATGTATTACATTGTAAGCATATTTAAAATTAAATTATCCAGAAAAAAATGAAAATCTTTCTTACCCTCTAATTTGTCAAACAACTTTCCTATGTAGGAAAGACAAATGCTTTCTTCTTTTAAACAATCTTCAAACTGACCAGCAAATAGCCAAAACCCTGTCATCTTTTTTTCGGCCCGTCAGCTGGTATTCCATATTATGCTGACGGGCCCTTTCTTTGTATAAATTTTTTGACCATTTGGAATACATTGGACATATTGAATCTCCAATTTGTGCTCTAAATAGCGGATTGGACTGAACGCCTAAAAAGAATGAGAACATGAGCAAAAACCATATAACAAGAGGATATAAAAAGGCATTGCACAGCTTTAAAAAGTGAAGTTTTAAAATATAAGTAACTTTAAAATTATATATACTTTTCATAATATCTTGGATTTTAATGAAATATTGTAAAAACTTTGCAGGGGCAGCATGCTTGGCTCAATATGTAGATGTGAATTTTCGAAAATGAAACGTTTGAATTGAAAATTATAGTGCTTTCAGTTTACTTAATACATGTGACACTGTGATATACAAATATTTTAGAGTGGGTATTTATTTAAATATATGTAAAGTCAGGCTCCATTGTCACTCACATAAAAGAATTTAATGGTCAGTGTGCGACAATATAATATTGTGTTTGCTTTGTACACTTTTCATTTATACTTTAAGATTATATAATAACTCTGTGGAGTATACAAAGTTTTTCAAAAATTTAAAGGTCATGCTTGCAAATAAAAGGAGCACATATGAATATGAATTTTTATGCTACATAGCATAATTGATCAAAATTTCATTTATTAAGCACAACCAACAGCCAAACCTATAACTTTATAATTTTACAGACATACATACTTTGCTTTGACATGTGATTTAAAAAAAAACACTTTTATTTATAATTAATTTTTCAACAAATGATAAAAAATAACACTTTGCATATATGCAATATATCACACTGTATAGTCGTAAAAAAGCTGATGGGAGTGATCCAACATGATAAGACTATGAAACTCGCTGTATATGATGCTTTCAACAATTTATTTACCCCATAATTGGTATACATTAAAAACAAAACACAGAACAGAAATCAAAATTATAGATACAGATGGCACTGAGCATAAACTTTACTAGCAGGAAGGATGCTACGACTCCATCCAAAAATTTATAGAGGCTCTGAAATTTTGTGTAGAAGAAGTAGAAGGAGTAGAATTCACATATTACACTTTAATAAAACACGTTTCTGCAATGAAACTACACCTGGGCGTGGAGGGGTTTGGGGGGTATGCACACCCCAGAAACCAAAATACTCCCCCCAGAAATCAAAATACCCCCCAGAATTCAATTTTTGAAAATTTTTTTCGCTTTTTTCGCAATTTTTTGATGCCAATGGATAGTGCTTGATGAGGAACGTCGAAAAATGGTGTTTTTATCACCATACCACTATTTTTAAGGCGATTTTTTGACCTTCAAAAAAATCTTGCACCCCCCCCAGAAATTTCTTGCTGCCCACATATGAATGAAACTCGCACCCTTTGGGAAATCAGTGAAACTATCCAAAAGAATAGCAAATATTTTAGGATTTAAAGAAACTGTACTAAAAGATACAGGATGGTTGGATAGGGAGCCGGACTTGGAAGTAGTAGTCTTGAAACCTTGTACGTATATGTAGATATTTTAGAACCCCAGATTGTAGGCAATATTTCAGCTCCTGTTTTGCACAGCATAAATGCGGAAGGAACATACCGTAACATCATAGACATAATCTATGATTTTCCTCACTACATTCCTGTCCTTGTAAAACATATTTATAGCATAGAAATAAACACAAAAGACAATTTGGATCTATTGATACCATTTATTTCCAGAAAAGTGATTGTCAAGCTGCATTTTAGAAAGATTGAACCTTCATATTTTTAGATATAAATAATTGTGTCTATTAAAAATTCATCATTCTCAATCAGGGTTACAATTTAATGTGGTTTCTACAGCTCGAGTCTCTTCAAAGCTTTTAAATTTGTATAAAATTAAGAGAAGTTGTGATCGGGTAGAATACAATCATAGAAGATTCAATGCTATGATAATAAGAATGAAAGACCACAAAACAATAGCTCTATTATTTAGTACTGGCAAGCTTGTATGCATTGGTGCTAGAAGCATTGAACAAAATAAAATTGCAAACGCAAAAATTTGCAAAATGTTGGAGAAAAAGTGGATACAATCTAAAACTGACTGAACATAAAGTTCACAATATTAGATTCAGGAAATTTATGCACAAATATAAATTTACATGCTCTTGCTCAAGCACACAAAAAAATTTTGAATACAAACAAGAACTATTCCCTAGTTCAAAAATACAATTTCTGGATGGTTCACCCTCTGCTCTTATTTTTACAATGGGAAAAATTGTTGTAGCAGGTGCCAGAAGTTAAGCACAACTGAAACAATTTCAAAAACACATAATATGTTTGACTGATGCATTCAGAATTGTTTGAGCACAAACTAAATTGTAGGCAGTGTTGCTTGCATACAGAGGTCAACACTGTAGTAATTCAACCCCATACGGCTATACTATGTTATTATATACTGAGGAAAAATGATAGCAATACTATATGCATTTTAACCCATTCAACTATGTTTTCCGCTAGAAGTGAGTAGCTTATGAACAATAAATTTGAAGGTCCAAAATTGATAGTATAGTATATTTTTTCTGCAGGTCCTTTGTGCTGTACCCATCCCTACTAAAACAGAAGATGATTCTTAGAATGAGCTAGATAATAAATAATAAGGGAAAGCAATATTCAGCAAAAATTTATTCTAAAAATACTAGACATAGACAAAATTGTTTGCTTAATGTGCAAAAAAGGTACCACTCTGCATCTTGACCCATGTGGTGATGTTCTAGGCAAGAAATAAGTAATTGCCAATCATTAAAATTCATAGCCTTCTTGATGTTGTTAAAACATCTATCTTTGAGTAGGGTTCAGTGAGCTGCACCCTTATTAAGCAAAATGCAGAAGTGCATGCTTTATGTTAAGCGATGATAAATATTATAACCATTCAATATTTGTAGAGTGATTTTATGCATGGCATGGTAATAATTAGCCACCCATTTATGTTAAATGTTTGTTTAAATATTAACGCTTCAAAAATTAACACCTCATGCATAAATAATTTGACGAACCCTTCAAAATCATTTGAATCATGGAAGCCAAGTTGTTTGTCTTCTAGGCATACTGTACAAAAATTTGATCGTGAAATTGATATATCAATGGCGCGTCTAAAACAATTATGCATGTGCAAATGAGAGATTATTTTGGATGCATCTATAAAGTCAAAATGCAAGTAATATAAGTGCGGTCTATTTGCAATAATACTGGACAAAACACCTTGATATTGTCAAAACATTAAGGAACTTCTCATAATAACATTTTTAGGATTTATACGTCTAACTCAACAAATCATAATCGATACAGCAATATTTGGCCGGATGGATTATGAAATGTCATTTCCTGCGGATGTAGGTTTTTTGTGCCAGAACCCACTTAAAAATGATCAATCATTACATGCCCCAGTGGGAGTTGAATCAAAATCCTAAAAAGTTAGTAAATCAGTGAATGGGAAAACTCATTTTTCCAATCTTTTCAAAAAGTACACTCAAGTTATTTTTATGCAGAGACTAGAAATTTAATTATGTTTTATGCATATGCAACATTCACTCACCCTTACAGGATATTATTTCTGGGCTGATGGCCCTCTCACACTTCATCTAATAGTCTATTGTGTGATCCTGTGCTGTATGTTATAAAATCTATAGCCAAACCCTCACAAACAGGCCACAGTTCCATTTTATTGTCTGCTTTACCTAAACGGAAACTGATTGAGTATTTGTTTTCCAGTGCCGTCCTACACCTGTGCCCATTTGTGAGGGTCAGCTTTCAGTCTTAGTTAGGTGTAATTGACTTAAAAAGGGTATTCCATTGCTTTAAAGTCTAGGAAATCTTGATTTTACGTGATAAATCTAGTGATTTGAAAATGTGGTGCTTGATCTCTACTGGGAGGTCCGAAATTGACAGCATACTATTTGTGTTGATGATAAATTTCGAGAATAAGAAGGAATGATCAATTGGGGACTGTAGAAAGAAGGATAAATTAGAGAATGTAGAAGGACAATAAAGTGAGTGAATGTAGAAGACAAAAAAAGCAAGAGAACATAGAAGAATGAAAAAGAACTCAATTTTTGTGCCTTATATACTTACAAAAAAATGCTTAAATGTGTGGTGCTACATTGTGGAGTAAAATATAATCTCCACTTGAAGTAGAAATCAAACAAGACAGGGCACAACTTGTGCATCAGAGCCATACATGGGCAACAAGAAAATTTTGGGGGAGGGTGCAAGATTTTTCAAATGTCAAAAATGGCCTTAAAAATGGTGGTATAGTGAAAAACCACAATTTTTCGACGTTTCTCATTGAGCACTATCTATTGGCATCAAAAAATTGCGGAAAAACAAACTAAATCTTCAAAAATTGAATTCTGTGGGGAAGTATTTTGATTTCTGGGGGGGGTTATTTTCGTTTCTTGAAGGATGTTGCAAATGATCGCAAATTTTATTGAGTATTTATTTGTTAACTTGTGATTAACAATGTGACAATGAGTTTCTCTGTATACACAAGTAAAAGTAGAAGTACATGAGCGTAAAAATTAAAACAATGAATAATTATCAATGGACAATAGACGTCATTCATCCCACCTCGACAAAGAATTTTCAATGAAAATCGCCCGGAAAAGCATCTACCAAAGCTGTCACATGAAATTCCCACGTTTGAGCATTATCACAATTCAGCAGCTCATGATTTATGATTAAGTGACACCTACTTAACTTTTATTGTATAAATAATCGTGCAATACTATGTTCATTCATCTTGTCATTCTTGTTGTCTAATTGGTTTATTATTACGTTGGTTCAATACAAAGGAGGATAGCTTAATCGGTGTTGTCAGATGGACAGGACATAGTGATAAGTAAGCTGACTACAGTATTCTTTAGTAGTTTAAGCACAATTCATTTAGTATTCGAATTGATTGAGAATCATTTGATAAATTGACAGATAGTATTTATTCTGTGTAAAAAACGACTTTGATACAATAGGAATTAGGTAAACTGCCTATATTCCTTAAATACATTAAGCACAGAATTATTGGCGATCGCACAAAGGGAAAAATTTGAGAATCTGCCTTCAGTCTGATTGCAATTTAAATAAAATGTCACAGCAATTTTTTGCGTCAAGGTCAGTGCCAATTAGGCAGATAATTGACACGGTTTATGAGAAACCAGATTTGTGTTTGAAAGAAGCTACTGATATGGATGAAGTGTCAATTAATAGAGCATTGAGTAATGAAGAAAATTGTTCTGATTTAGAGAATGCCTTTAATTTAAAGAAAAATTTGTTAAATAGAGTAAATCATTTAGTAAGCATGCTAGAAACACAGAATTGTCAGTGGGATGTGTTGCAAAGAGCACTGAGTTTGAGCGACTTAGAGAAAGAGCGCGAATTATATAGTAGTTATTGTGTAAAGCGCCCTAACTTCATTCAACTTGCTGTCCAAGG
Organism: Mermis nigrescens; assembly: GCA_036768485.1. Taxonomy (NCBI): domain Eukaryota; kingdom Metazoa; phylum Nematoda; class Enoplea; order Mermithida; family Mermithidae; genus Mermis; species Mermis nigrescens. Next base: position 254,229 of record JAVLUZ010000054.1, read on the forward strand.
CAGAGAAGCTAGCTTCACCTTGGAATCCGAGATAATGGAAATGAAAGATTTGATAATGAAGTTAGGAGGCTATACACACGTATCTAATTCTTTTGTGAGCAGTCCTACTGTCGGTTCTAGTAGCTTACAAGTGGAAAGCCTTCAAATTCAACTGCCCAAGTTACAGTTGCCTCTATTTTTTTGGTGATAGTTTAAAATGGATCAAGTTCTGGGATGCCTATGAGGCCGCAGTGCATAGGCAAGACATCCCACCGGTTCAGAAGCTTAATAATCTCTTAAATTGTGTAAAAGGTGCAGCTTAAAAGTGTATTGAAGGTATAGCTGTGACAAATGCTACGTATAGTGAAGCAATAGAAATTTGAAAAATAGATTTGGGATAAAATAGTGATTAAACAAGGGCTCTATATTCACTTAAAAGCCTCACCTAAATCTAGTAGTAGAACATTTGATTTAAGAAGGACTTTAGAGAATATTGAGCAAATTACGAGACAGTCAAGATCTTTACATGAAGATTTAGATCAACCTGATCTTATGATTTTAATCTTAGAAAAGTTACTGACTGATATTTTAGTTAAACTTGGAGAAATGAAGTCACCCAATAAGGAGGTGTAATGGGAATACACAAACAGCTTAACACTAATGACTTTCATAACACGCAACTCATACTGTAATGCATAGCACACAACTCATACTGTAATGGTTGCAGTCTTCCAACTCAACACTAATCTAGGCGTAAAATCATATAGGCTCTAGTAACAAAGTAAACACACATCAATGCTTTCTCTCCTAGAATGAAAACAACAAATCAAGCTTTCTAGCTAAAATGGAACATTTTATTTGCATTAGCTCTAATGCACTAACTACACTAAATAGGTGTTTGATGCGCTTAATCAAAATACTGTTATCACAATAAATGGCCAACATAACTGATATGCACGGACACTCTGGCACAAGCGCTCACACACACATAAAGTCTTAACTTTAAAACACTATGAGATGAGCCAAGAGCTAAAGCAGCTAAGTAAATACCCAACTCAGGCACGCCCAATGCAGCACTGTTAAAAAGCCCCGCTCTGAGCAAAAAGTTGTCCTTCTATCCTCCACACTTCAACTCTCGGTTGCGACAAACTATTTACTATATTGTATGTTGGTTGCTCACCTATTTAACATTGCCTATTATACTCGCCTATTAAATGTTGCCTATTAAGCGTTCCACACTCATAACATAACAGCCACATTTGGACCTCTTGACACGGAGATTGAATTATATTGTAAGTTGATTTCTTGCCGGTTTAAATATTTTGTGTACTACCACTTTTAGACCGAATTCTACGCGTAACACCATTAAAATACCTTCTTCTTACCAAACTAGGCTCTCAATGAAGAAAAAAATTTTTTTCTGTAGACTTACAACAATTGCAGGATCTTTTCACACATAGTGCTCAAAATGTTACAAGAAGAACTTTAGATAATGTATTGAATGCAGTGCAAAATCACTAACCTCTTTTATTAACGCAAACTGAACCACCACTTTTTTGGTAATTCTAACAAAAATATCGCCGATTGGCTATTACTTTCTAATTGCTTCTTTAATACACATAACTATAGACCGGATTTTTATGTGGGCCATGTAATTTTTTTGAGACTTGATTCGGAATCAGCGGACTCTAAAACGTCAGAAAAACGCATTTTTAGAGCCTTAGAAGTGTTTCCCTCCCCGTATTTCCACATATTTTGCCTTTTTCCACGTACTTCCACGTATTTTCTTATTCCCAAAGATTTCCACGTATTTTAACACTTTTCTTTACAGATAATTGATTTAATAGTTTAATAATGTCAAAACTTGGTGCCACTAAAATCAAATCGTTAGCTCAAAAGTACAAAGCCGACTTCATTGTGTCGGATGGATCTATTATCAAGTGTGATGTTTGCAATACAGTGCTAAAAGTTGACCTGAATCATCAGAATCAAGCGATCGAACAACACCTAAAAACACTGAAGCATCGAGAATTAGCAGCCAAATGTAAATCAAAATCGTTGCAGCAAACGTTCCTGGCATCCAGTTTTCAGAAAACAGATGAACAACTCGCCAAAAATAAAAAGTTTGAATCTGATTTGACGCGTGCCTTTATTCAATCCGGTATACCATTGTTCAAAGTCAATACTGAGCCGTTACGCAATTTTTTGGCCAAATACACCAAAAGGAAGATCCCAGACAAAAGTACTTTATGCAAAAATTACATTAAACCTGTGTTTGATGAAATAATCAAAAAATTTGATTGGCTGTTGGCGATAGTAACGTTTGTTTTATCGTGGATGAAACAACAGATGCGCTTCAAAGATTTGTCTTCAATGTTCTGGTTATGCCTCTCAATGGAAAATTAATCAAGCCGATGTTGTTGAAGATGTACAATCTGGAAAAAGCCAACAACTCTACTGTGATGCGTTCTGTGATCGACGCCTGCGGGGTTTTGTGGCCTGGCAGCATACAGTGCGACAAAGTTATCTCAGTTGTGAGCGATCAAGCTGCTTACATGGTGTTTGCTGTGACAAATCTGAAGGCGTTATTTCCAAATTTACACCATGTTACTTGTTTGGCTCATTCGTTGCACCGCGTGTGCGAATGTCCGCAACAAATATAGTAATGCAAACAAATTTATTGGCTCGATGCAAAAGTTCTTTTGAAAGCCCCAGCACGCATTCAACTTTACAAAGAAACCACAGGAGGACTAGCATTGCCACCTGATGCTGTGGTTACTCGATGGGGCAGTTGGATAAGCTGTGCAGCATTTTTGTGCAAAAACTGCGACAAAATCAAATTGTTTTTGGATGAACTTCCGGACGACAGTAAAGCTTGCAAAATCAGCAAGCGTCTGGTCAACGACAAAATTGTAAAGGATGAACTTTCCAATTGCACCGTTTACAAGTTCTTGGTTCAAGCTATCAAAAAGCTAGAATCGAGCACCCTAACAAAAGATGAACAATGGCGCATTTTCAAAGAAACAGGCTCAATTTTGACTGGTTTTGCTAAAGATAAGTTTGACGCGAGCCTCCAGAAAAATCCGGACGTTGTGAAATTTGCTACCAATGATAACCCACAGTTTTGCTTAGAAACCATGTTTGCTCCCCTAGTCTCCGTGGATGTTGAACGTTCGTTTTTGCAATACAAATCAATGTTGACCGACTGCCGTCACAACTTGACGTTTGAGAATATTGAGATGTTGAGTATTACTGCGTTCAACAAATGTCTAATTGATTGAAATTGTTGCTTTTCAGTTATAAAGTTGAAATAAAAATTGAATATGACGCATTTTTCCACGTAATTTTCCACGTAAATTGACATAATTTCCCACATATTTTTCCACGTAAATTGAATTTTTTCTCCACGTAAAAATCCGGTCTCTACACATAACCTGAACAAACATCGTAAAATCTCAATTTTGCCTACTTTTCTTTGTGGACTGGCACTCACTTGCTTTCATAGTAGGGAGCAAGAAACACTAAACAACCATACGTGGGCAGCAAGAAAATTCTGGGGGGGATGCAAGATTTTTTTCGAAAGTCAAAAAATGGCCTTAAAAATGGTGGTATGGCAATAAAAACACAATTTTTCGACGTTTCTAATTGAGCACTATCCATTGGCATCAAAAAATTGCGAAAAAAACGAAAAAAATTTTCAAAAATTGAATTCTGGGGGAGTATTTTGATTTCTGGGGGGAGGGGTATTTTGGTTTTTGCGGGGGTGCATACCACACCTGGGCGTGGGGGGGGGGTTTGGGAGGTATGCAACCCCCAGAAACCAAAATAGCCCCAGAAATCAAAATACCCCACCCAGATTTCAATTTTTTAAAATTTTTTTCGTTTTTTTCGCAATTTTTTGATGCCAATGGATAGTGCTTGATGAGAAACGTCGAAAAATGTGTTTTTATCGCCATACCACCATTTTTAAGGCCATTTTTTGACCTTCAAAAAATCTTGCACTCCCAGAATTTTCTTGCTGCCCACGTATGGTGCATACCCCCAAACCCCCCACGCCCAGATGTGTGAACAACCCACTAACCTATCAATAATGGACTCATGAACTTAAAATTGAATTTCCAGTAGGTAGAGATGCAGCAATTAAAGAAATGCAGCTCATGCACAGAACGCAACGACCAGGTGAAACAGTTTCCGAATTTGCAGTAGACATAAGAAACTTAGTAAAATCTGCTTACCCTTTTCTTAACACTCGAACAGCAAGAGACAGTTGCCAAAGGTGCTTTTCTGTGCGGATTAAAACCAGAAATTGAACACTATACACTTTTAGGAACTAAACCACAAAATCTAGAAGAAGCAATAAGGAGAGCAACGCAACAAGAAATAACAGAGCAGGCCTACAACACAAATAATGAAATTAATGCAAAAAACACTACACCAGAACTGAGTGTCTTGACAGCTAGCATGAACAAATTAACTAGGCAAATCGCTAATTTAAATGTGCAATCACAGTAGGGCAACTGGCAATCTAAGGCATCCGTAAACCGCAACCAAGGGCCCTGGAAGCAGGATACTGGATCTTGGAACAGCCAGGGAAAGAATCGCTGCTGGAAGTGCGGAAAACTTGGCCACCATGCAATAAAATGTCAGAATTCGAACCAAGTCTACCGTACTAACAATAATAATATGAGAGCACAGGAACCGAACAACACTAACCACAACTTTAACTCAAATACATGGCAATCATGGCAATATAGGCACACAAACGTACCCACAGTAAATACGAACTTGCAACAGCAGAGAGTATTTGCTATGCATGAGGAAACTGACCAAAAAAACGACTTTACATCAAATGTTGGTGATTCAGCACTGTCAAACAATCATTATTTTTGTGAGATGCATCCAGAGAGCTCGAATTTTTGTAAATCTGGTCCGGACAATTATGAGTTTCACGTAAATGCTATAATTTTGGAAGGGCACGGTGACTCTAATGATCCAGGGTGGAAAACTCCTAAGCTGTTAAATTGTTGTACCCTAGATTTGAGCACCCCTGAGCAACAGAAGACAGACAATGTGCCAGTTGACCTTGGAGGATTAGGTGATAATAACTTTAAACAGAACATGAACAATTATGAACTGAACAAGAAAAACTGCCATAAGGGACAGTTTGAATGTCTTCTGGGCATGAACGTGCCTAGGTCACCAAACTTTAGTAGGCTGCAGCAGCATTCGTTTTTGAGGTAATTTTTGAGCCTTTTTGCATTCATGTTGAATCCCTTGAACTACATACACTGCTAAACACACTTTTTGTATTGCTTATTTTTGACTTATTCACACACCTGGCATCTTGTTTGACTTTGCCTCAAATACGCTCATATAACTTTTGTAGCAAACTGCAGAGTGGCTATACTCTAGCTATTCTCAAAAAGTTAAGTGCATTCCGCCACTATTAAATTCCACTTCACAAAAAAATTCAAGTTGAGATTTGGGTACCTAAAGATACACCTTACACTACAGAAGCTGCAAAATGCTACATACATAATCGAAGTATATGTACTAATACAGGTTTTCTAGGCAGTAAAGGCATAGTTTTTGATGAAAGTACAATAACACCTGTTGCAACTACTGTCTGCACAGAAGTCTCGTGAACTAAAACATAGGGCATGCAGAAATTGACGGACAGACATAACGGACTTTGGACAACATAAAACAATCTAAGCATTGAATTCACATGGTGTTGGGAAGATAACTGCAAAACAGCAATCGACTTTTTCATTGAACAAGGACACATTGGCAAAACTGATGGCACTACACCTAGCTCGGACTTAGGAGACATGGATGGATGCCACCCACAACAAGGAAATTGCATAATTGATGACATAATAATAATCTGGGACTCTTATCCACTAAAATCATATTGTAAATTTGACAAGCTAGGGACTTCAAATGTAGACATCAACTTCCCTTTTTGATTGTCAAAGAACTGCAAGCAGGCTTAACCTCAAAACAACCTACTTCACTTTGTGGACTGATGAGTGCTTACATCACACTTCAAGGCACCATTATAAAAGTGAGTACAAGCCGTGACAGTTTTCTTGCTTTGAACTCAATATGAACAAAAGCATTTGAAGGATGAAACCAGATCACACTCAAGCACAAAGCAAACAAGTGACCCAGAAAACGCTAAACTGCAGTACTTAGAACAACGCATACTGCAAATCAAACAAGAAGGATTCAAAAATGTTTGGCTTGAACTATGCAGGTCAGCTCAACGTGAACTAGACACAATTATACAAATATTACACATTGACCCAGCCTCAACTTACCGGTAGAAGTTGGCGCACAAAGACTCTTTGTTGCCCCTGGAGGCACTGACTTAACAATGTTTTCACAACAAATATCATGTGAAAATAGAATACAGAGCATTTTTAAGCATGGACAAAATTATTACTCCGCACAAGGTATTGTATATGTAGCACAAACTCGAATTGTGCTAATTTAAAATGGAAACTGGACGCCATTCACTTTCAAATTTTGTTTCATGAACTTGTAAGCAATATATATACTGGCAACACTAACGAACTCAAACAAAAAACTGATCGAATTGTGAAATACACCTCACAACCACACATGGGCATGAGGGGGAGTTCAGGGGCCAGAATTCAAATTTTAAATTTTTTTTTGCTTTTTTGGCGATAATTTCATGCCATTGGATATTGTTCAATGAGAAACGTCGAAAAATGGTGTTTTTTTGCCATTTGACCACTTTTGAGACCATTTTTTGACCTTTGAAAAATTTTTTACCCCCCCTCCTCCCAGAATTTTGGTGCTGACTACCTATGCTCACAACTCTCTGAAAATCCACAACTTATTTATCAAATTTTATCTGGAAGTGGAAAATTGTACTGCTTAATAGATAATTGTCTTCATTGGAACACAAGCAAAAATAGTAACCTACATACTGTAGTGATACCCGCATCACTTGTACCCCACGTCATTTTCACACAATTTGAGAATTTGAGTACATTTATGAGTATAACTTTTGATCCGCTTGTATTAGTTATAAAAATAAATACAATAAATGATCACAATTCATTCAGCTTGCTCAAAAATTAATCCATGTTTCATGTTATAACATGCCCACTGTTTGACAGTCGGTCAAAGCTGATGAACCTGCTCACCATTGAATAACTCATTTCAGTGAAGTGAGGTTTTTTGAGATGAACTCAAGAACCACTGAACGGATTTTCATGAAATAAAGTATTTTAGATAGACAATTTTAAAATAAAACTATTTTGCCCAAAAAAGTATAGATAGCTTATGTCTACAGTATGCTAGGCTCGAAAAAGTGCTCAAACTTTGCTTTGTCACTACAGTATACAGATTAAGTTTCAAATGTTGGAAAATAGCAAAATAGTTAGATATTTTTGTCCTCTAAATTTCACCCCTTTTTGTTTTTCGTGTTTTTGAATAGTTCGTCCTGCAATTTCAATTCAATTTTTTTCCAATATGGCTGCGCCCATAAGATATGCGTTTTACTCGCGCTATTTTTCAAATTTTTTAATGTTCAAGCACATTTTAGAAAGCCCAAAAAAAGCTCGTTTGAATGATATCCTACTTGTCTAATTTACTGAAGAATTCCAGTTTTTCAATATGGCCGCCAGGCAGGCTGTCATACTGTAGCTTTTGTTGTTTTCAGCTATTATTCTGTGAGTTTCTGACATATTTCAAAATTTTTTTCAGTAAATAGCTAGAAAATTTAGTGTTCTTTCTAACGAGCTATGTCTCATGTTCTGAATCTTTCTAGTTCTTTCAGGAAAGTTCAAAAACCTCAAAATTATTCATTGTATAGTGAAAATGACGTGACCCGATATAACTGAGTCATATCATGATGATATACTTTCTGGACGTTTTGGCTTCGTAAAAACCTATCAACAAATAAAAAGAAAAATATTACTCGGGAAGGTATGATCACCGACATACAGAAGCACCGTACTGAGTGCATAGGATGTGCAACACACAAATCACCTACCCAGAAAACATGTGCAGATCTCTGCCCACTACCTGTAGAAGGACCATTTGACAGAGTGGCCACTGACATACTTGGACCACTACCAATGACGCACAATGGAAACAAGTACATCATTGTATTCACTGACTACTCAACTAAATGGGTGGAGTGCTTTGCTTTACCTGACTGTACAGCAAAAACAACAGCATCAAAATTTATTTAAGGTTTGCTGTGTTGTCACTCTGCACCAAAGCAAGTTCTTTCTAACAGGGGACAAACTACATGTCTAAACTTGTAAGTGAAATATGCACACTCTGTGACACAAAAAAGATTGACACCACGCCATACCATCCTCAAACTGATGGACTAGTTGAAAAATTTAACCACACTCTAGCAAACATGCTTTCTATGTACTTCAGTCAGAACCAACATGACTGGGATGATGTACTTCTTTATGTTACATTAGCTTATAACTCAATGCATTAAAAAAGCACAAAGTTTAGTACTTTTGAGTTACGCTATGGCCGAAAACCTAGGCTACCAATTGACATTGCCCTCAACTTCAAACAGTCTACCTACACTATTGACCTGGATGACTACATAATTGATTTCAAACAACACATGACTCAAGCATGGACACTTGCTAGAAACAACATCCAGCATGCGCAAGAGGCACAGAAACAATATTATGATCGCAAAATTAAGCAACCTGAATATAAAATTGGTGAATTTGTCATGGTCTTTAACCCTAGCACACCACAAGGTAGCCATCAGGACACCCATTATTACTGTAGAACGCACTGACAGGGTTGCAGAACCACAAACTGTACATATTAACAGAACTGAACTTTACAAATCAGAATAAACTAAACAAAATGCCTCCAATCAGTCTAGTGTGACACATGAGAACATACTTCCTCAGGGGGAGGGATTCAACTGTACACTGTCATAACCATACGTGGGCAGCAAGAAAATTCTGGGGGGTGTAAGATTTTTGAAGGTCGAAAAATGGCCCTAAAAATGGTAGTATGGCGATAAAAACACCATTTTTCGATGTTTCTCATCAAGCCATTGGCATCAAAAAATTGCGAAAAAAAAAACAAAAAAAATTTTTAAAAATTGAATTCTGGGGGTATTTTGATTTCTGGAGAGGGGGTATTTTGGTTTCTGGGGGGTGCATACCCCTCAAACCCCCACGCCCAGGTGTGCTTATAACTTGAGAAATAAGGAGCCGCAAACAAATTAGCACTCTCACACCCAATTCACCTTTAAGTCAATGCTATATTTTAGAATAAACAAACTTGAAAATTTATGTTTGACATTGATATCTGTAACAAGACACAAGCATGCACTAAAATTATGTCCAACCCCATAATTTATTCAAAAATTGTAAAATTTATTTGTTATAAACTTTTATTTTGACACTATTAATCTAACACCTAACAAACACAAAATTTTCACAGCATAATGGCCAACAACAATAGCAACCAACTGACACATACCCAACAGCCAAGGCCGACTATATCAGATCAACGCTTACCAAACCAGCACAAGGGTGCCCACACAGCAGAACCAGCACCACAAGCGTCTCGACCTGTTTTGCCAACTACTCTGTATTTTAAAGTTAAGCGTATAAGAATGATAGCACCCTGGATCACTGAGGCTGATGAAACTACCACAATTTTACCAGAAACTTTCAGAAACACATGAGTACTATGGCTTAGTGACACAATATAAACTCCCTAATGCACACATGAACACATTGAATAAATGTAATGAACTTAAGAACTGCATGGTACTTCATTTAAATGCACTGAGTAATCTACAACTATTATTTTCTCTCTAACAATTACACTTTTGTTAAACACCACAAAAACCTGTATAACCATACGTGGGTAGCAAGAAAATTCTGGGGGGTGCAAGATTTTTGAAGGTCAAAAAATGGCCTTAAAAATGGTGGTATGGCGATAAAAACACCATTTTTCGACGTTTCTCATCAAGCACTATCCATTGGCATCAAAAAATTGCGAAAAGAATTGAAAAAATTTTCAAAAATTGAATTCTGGGGGGGTGTTTTGATTTCTGGGGGGTATTATGATTTCTGGGGGTGCATACCCCCCTCCCAAACCCCCCCACGCCCAGGTGTGTGTATAACTGATCATTATAGATGTCTGATGACAAGAGCTGCACTCCGATGGTAGAGGAGAACCCTGGAGATGAGCCCCTTGAAGATAGGAGGCGCAGTAGAAGCCCATCAACAAACTCGACTGTTGGCTCAACAGTGAACCATTGAGACTGGAAAAGAGAGAGCCCCTTACCACCTGGCAGGCGAATACCACTACTGATTACAGGGAAGTGGCTCAAACATTTGCACCGGCATCCAGGGGGCGTTAGAGTCCTCGAAATTCCACTGAACTGCATGCCTAACATGGCTAGTTATCTGTTGAAAAGAGGTCTATATGTACCAAAAACACTAGCCATGTATGAACTCAACAGAACTGATGGAAATAGTGAGAACAGCACACCAAACACACAGGCACTAGCGCTGGCTTGGCCAGATGGCCTCACCTGCGTCTTCAACCTAGAGGAGTTAGGAGCACACCTGGGCGTGCGGGGCGGGTTTGGGGTTTGTGGGATATGCACCCCCCAGAAAACAAAATCCCCCTTCCCAGAATTCAATTTTTGAAAATTTTTTTCGTTTTTTTCGCAATTTTTTGATGCCAACGGATAGTGCTTGATGAGGAACGTCGAAAAATGGTGTTTTTATTGCCATACCACTATTTTTAAGACCATTTTTCGATTTTCAAAAATCTTGCACCCCCCCTCCCAGAATTTTCTTGCTGTTCCACGTATGGTTAGGAGGCATCCCTGAATCTACCCAAGAAATACTGAGGGATCCGGATTTTTTAGTAATGTGTTTTGGCCCTGGAGTAAGTGTAGGCATGACGGATCCAACATTAAGAAACTGGACACCTGACTTGAACCTTTCAAGCAAACTCCTTACTTTGGAAAGTTTAAAAGCAAAACTCCCGCCGATTGTCAAACATCTAAATACCACCAATATACTTCACACAACACAAGCACTCTTCCAACTAGAACTTTTGAGTGAACCAATAGATGAACTATACACATGTGGCCATAATGCATTACTGACTATGGACTTATTTTGTTACCTTGATCAATTTGCACACGAGATAAAACTGGAATCAGTCACTTGGCCTGCTACTGGGATATAGCCAGGCAAGGGCAAAGACCACAACTGCCACATAATACTGCAGTCCAACCACAACAAACAACAATCAACCAGCCAATAACTTCACTTACAGGCTTGTTACAAATTCCCATGGAAGTGGTGGAGACCATACGTGGGCAGCAAAGAAAATTCTGAGGGGGGGGGGTGCAAGATTTTTTTGAAGGTCGAAAAATGGCCTTAAAAATGGTGGTATGGCGATAAAAACACCATTTTTCGAGCGTTTTCTCATCAAGCACTATCCATTGGCATCAAAAAATTGCAAAAAAAACAAAAAAAATTTGCAAAAATTGAATTCTGGGGGGGTATTTTGATTTCTGGGGGGGGGTATTTTGGTTTCTGGGGGGTGCATACCCCCCAAACCCCCCACGCCCAGGTGTGGTGGAGACAACTAAAGAGCGGTTTGAGCGATTTGTGCGGGCTATGCTTGATGACTTCTTCCATCAATACCGCAGTTCTTCTGACTATGTCTGGACAACTGCATACAATAAATTCTTCCAGCAATGGATCTTGCGCCTGAAGAGCAACTTCCAACTCCCGCCTGCTGAACTTAGATACAAAGAACACCAACTATGCGTTGCCTTGGATTGTTGCATCCAGAATAAGCGAAAATGCTGATTTGGGTTTTGTGTCAAATTACCTGGCGGTTGGCATATTTTGTGTTTGTAGGAACTCGCTATCTTGTTCTTGCTGTATATGTTGGGGTTTAGTAGGCCTCAACTCTTCCATTTTTTTTGTAGCGGGGGAATGATGTAATGGGAATAACACATGCAGCTCAACACTAATGACTTACGTAACACGCAACTCATACTGTAATGCATAGCACACAACTCGTACTGTAATGGTTGCAGTCTTCCAACTCAACGCTAATCAAGGCGTAAAAGCTTATAGGCTCTAGTAACAAAGTAAACACACATCAACGCTCTCTCTCCTAGAATGCAAACAACAAATCAAGCTTTCTATCTGAAATAGAACATTTTATTAGCATTAGCTTTGACGCACCAACTACACTAAATAGCTGTTTGATGCGCGTAATCAAAATACTATTATTGCAATAAATGGCCAACATATCTGATATGCACGGACACTCTGGCACAAGCGCTCACACACATAAAGTGTTAACACTAAAACACTATGAGATGAGCCTGGAGCTAAAGCAGCTAAGTAAACACCCAACACAGGCATGCCCAACACAGCACTGTTAAAAAGCCCCGCTCTGAGCAAAAAGTTGTCCTTTCATCCTCCACGTTGCTCGCCTATTTAACGTTGCCTATTATACTCGCCTATTAAACGTTGCCTATTAGGCGTTCCACACTCATAACCGCCACAGAGTGGACCGTTGATTTATTAAGTAAAAATCTAAATGCAGTGATAAGAAATAAGGAAGAAGCTTATCAGATTTCTAATTATGATAATAAAATTAATCATGATCATAATTACGCATATGTTAGAGATAAGCAGTCAAGAGGTACAGTTATGGACTCTATCATTCATTCAACTCAAAATAAGATTAACACTGAAAGGAATAAGACTGAGATGCTTAATAAAGGAAAATAAGTATTAATTTGGGTATTTTGTGGTGATAGTCACTGGAATGATTTGTGTCCCCAATTTAATCCTGAGCAACAAAAGCAAAAAATAATTGAGAAGAAATTGTGCTTTAAGTGCTTTAAATTGGGACATCAAGTTAAAGAATGTAAAATTAATTTTCCTTGTGTGTATTGGAAAGGTAAAACACAATCGCGCACTGTGTTTTAAGAAAGAGGAGAGAGACAGCGGTAATGATGAGATAGAATTTACTTCAAACTCGAGTAGCTGTCCAAAATTAGACATTGAGAGACATGCAAATATAGTAACATGCAATGCTGATACAGCGTGCACCTTACTTTCTGAATCAGAGACATCATGAATACATGTTACTGAAGCACATAATACTGACAGCATTAAGCTATTAACAACGGTAATAAATGTTGTGAATTTAGAGTCAAATAATAGTTACAAAGCTAGTGTTTTCTTAGATTGTGGAAGTCAGAGATCGTATTTAACAAATAAATTGAGACAGAAAGTGAATTCAAAACTTGAAAGTTCGGAAATTTTATAAGTTTATACCTTTGCTTCAAAATTGCCTCAGCTATTTGATAGTTCTGTAGTCAAATTTGGGATTAAACCATACGTGGGCAGCAAGAAAATTCTGGGGGGTCCAAGATTTTTGAAGGTCAAAAAATGGCCTTAAAAATGGTGATATGGCGATAAAAACACCATTTTTCGACGTTTCCCATCAAGCACTATCCATTGGCATCAAAAAATTGCGAAAAAAACGAAAAAAATTTTCAAAAATTGATTTCTGGGGGGTCTCTTGATTTCTGGGGGGGGGGGGTCTTTTGGTTTCTGGGGGGTCCAGACCCCCCCAGATCCCCCCACGCCCATGTGTGGATTAAACTCAATGACGGTTCAATCAAAAATGTAAGGATATATACAGTAGATCCCTTGACAAAAAAAGATACAACAACCTAATTTAAAAGAAAAGAGATAGAGATTTTATTTCAAGGTTTAAAATAAAATCTTTTTTTGTGAATAAAGAGAATTTTATGCAGCCAGATATCTTGATTGGAATGGATATTTCTGGGATATTATGAGCAATGCACAGACTATTCAAGTGCCATCAGGTTTATACTTTATTACTTCAAAAATTGGATTTTTGTCATCAGGAAAAGAATTAAATAAGACAACAACTAGTTCAGAAAGTCTTAATACTGTTGCATTCTCAGGTACCAAAAACAAATGAGGGAGAAAATAATTTCAATCTCGCAAAAATTTTGTACTTTAGAAGGCATTGGCATAAACGATTATTCAAATATTACTGAAAATGACCTCGCTCTGAAGGCTTTTAATGATAGCATTGAATTTAATGAGAATAGCGGTAGATATCAGATTTCTTGGCCATGGAAAGAAAATAAAAGTGAATTGACAGATAATTTCGGTTTATCAATGGGTAGACTTGACTTAAAACGATTGCTAGAAGATGTAAGGATAATAATGACATGCTAATTAAGTATGAATTAATTATTCAAGATCAGTTAGATAAAAATATAATTGAGAGATTGTTAAGATAAATTAGATAATTTGAAGCATTATCTATGACATGATCCTGTTGTAGCACCACAAAAGACAACAACTAAGGTTAGAATAGTGTACAATGCATCAGACAAAGCTTAAGAAATTATCCTTGAGTTTAAATGATTGTTCATTCACCGGACCCATTATTATGCCAGAATTGTGTGGCGTTCTCATGTGGTTTTGGTTAAATTGAAGAGCACTTGTTGCAGATGTCGAAAAGGCATTTTTTGCAAATTAAGATTAAAGAAAGTGATAGAGATGTGACTGGATTTTTGTGGTTTAAAGATCCAACTAATCCTAAGGTAGAAAATAATATTCAAATCTATAGATTTTGTAGAGTGCCTTTTGGTTTAAATTGTAGTCCATTTATTTTGAATGCGACTCTAAAACATCATTTGACTGGAGTAGGAACCCCTTATGCGCTTTTAAGTTAAAAAAATTTGTACATTGATAATTTGGTGATGGGAGTTGAGAATGAAAATGAGGCACAGAAATTTTATGACAAATTAAAAGGAGTATTTGCTAAAGCTAGTATGAATTTGCATGAGTGGAATTTTAATTCTAGTGGTTTCAAAACGAATTTACGTGAAGCTGATAGGAGGAAAAAACATGGAATGAAAATTTTGGGAGTAAAGTTGAATACAATAGAAGATAAATTAACATTTGAACTTTGTTCCAAAAAGGTAGATATTGAAAGAAATACTAAAAGACAAATTTTAAAGAAATTAGCTAGCATTTTCGACCCTTCAGGTCTTTTGACCCCACTGACTATGGAGGGTAAAGTATTTATACAAAGTCTATGGCGGGGGATGAAATAATCTCAGACAAAAAGTTAAAGGCGTGGAAAGAAATTGTTTAGAAATGGATAAAAATTCCTACTATCACTATTCCTAGGATCATACATCCTATTTCAAATAACTCTGAACATATGTTAGTTGCTTTTGTTGATGCATCAAAATTAGCATACGCTACGGTCATACATTTAATTTCAAACACAGACGGCATAATTAGCAGTGATATTTACTCTAGAAACAGATTAGCTCCTTTAAAAGTGATTACAATACCGCGGCTAGAATTAATGGCTGCATTAATTGGAAAACGAGCTTTAGACTTTTTCTCCAAACAAATACAGTTGAAAATTAAGAAAAGATTCCTTTTCTCAGACTCAAAATGTGTTTTGTGTTGGTTAAAATCAACAAAGACATTAAGTATTTTTGTAGCCAACAGAATAAAGGAATTGAAAGTAGCAAGTGATATAAATTATTTATATGTGAAATGTAGTGAAAATCCAGCTGATATTGCGATAAGGTTTGTTGACATTGAGAATTTCGGAAAAAACTTATGGCTTAAAGGTCCTGAATGGCTTCATGAACCGGAAAACAATTGGCCAAAAATGAGAATTTTAGTGCAGAGAACATAACGGTAGAGTATGAAGAGTCAGAAATTCCTGAGATAATAACTAACGTGGTTGAGGTTGAAGTGCCAAAATTTTGTTTTGAAATTGAGAGATTTTCGTCACTATTAGAAGCAAAAAGAGTATTGATTTACATTTTACGGTTCATAAAGTCAAATTTCAACTTTGGAACAAATAATTTATTAGAGTTTTTGTTGGAAATAAATGTCGCAGGTCCATTTACAGTCAATGAATTTGAGGCTGTTGAAATTTTTCTCATAAAACAATGTCAACAGCGTTGTTTCAATGGAAGCAAAAAGAATTTGGAAGCAAAATTTTATCAATTAGGAGTGAAAAGAGACGATAAAGGAATTCTTAGGTGTTACGGATGTTTGAATAATTTTGAATTGAGTAATGATAGTAAATTTCCTATTTTACTACCACAAAAGGATCATTTGACGAAACTGATAGTGTTAGATGCTCATAAAGAAATAATGCTTTATCAAGTATCCCACACATTATCACAAAATCGATCGAAATTTTGGATTATAAAAGCGAGAACTTGTGTGAAGGGAATTTTAAAAAATTGTTTGATATGTAAAAGGCATGCATTGGGACTGTTCAGGCAACCACCCTTTGCTCAACTGCCACCAAAACGAGTTAATAAAGCGACTCCATTTCAGTATATAGGAATAGATTATTGTGGTCCGTTTAAACTTAAGGAAGAAGATAACGTAGAAGTTAAATACTGGGTATGTCTTTTTAAGTGTTTAGTGACTAGAGCTATTCATTTGGAATATATCAAGAATTTGACATCTACGGCTTTTTTCAATTGTTTTGGGAGATTTATATCAAGGAGACAAAAACCTGATAAAATTTTCTCAGATAATGCTGCTCATTTTAAATCAAGTGAAAAAGCTTTGCGTGATGTTCGGCCTGAAAGGATAAATGACAAAATTTGTGATTATTGTTCACCAAAAGGTATTTGTTGGGTATTCATACCACAATTTGCACCATGGGAAGGAGGATTTTATGAAAGATTGATAGGTATTGTTAAGCAAGGCATAAAACGGTCTATTGGTAGAATATCTCTTAAGGTAGAAGAATTTTTTAAGTTACTGAGTGAAGTAGAAGCCATTGTTAACTCACGTCCATTAATTTATGAGGTAAATGAAGTAGATGCACAGTGTTTAAGACCAATAGATTTTATATACCCAGGAGTCAAAAATGGAACTCCACAATTAGAGGAGGACCACGATGATCCTTATTTTACTCCACCATTTGAAATAAATTCGGTCAAAAGTTTGATTAATTATTGGAAGGAAAATCAACAAGCTTTAGATAATTTCTGGAATATTTGGCATGATAATTATTTAACGAGTTTGAGAGAACAATTCAAGAATTATCACAATCACCCTAGAATTTATTCCCCAGATAATCCAAAGGAGAATCAAATTGTGTTAATATGGGAGGAAAATATTCCTAGAGGACTTTGGAAAATGGGAAAAATCGTGAAATTAAAATAAAAGTAAAGATGATATGATAAGATCAGTAAATGTAGATACTGCTAATAAACATATATTGAGAAGGCCAGTAAATTTACTTTATCCTATTGAGATTAATGAAAGTGAGAGTGACCAAAATGAAGTTAAGGAAGGGAAAGAAAGGCAAAAACAAAATTCATCAAGTAGCTTAATTTTCAGTGTTTTTGGGCGTTCATTTACTACATTGCTTTTTGTGATTTTTGCATTAACAATAACATGATAGTGAAGGCACAATATCAGGTGAAAGTATGATAGAGTATGAAGATTACTTGATCGGATAAACAAGAGCTAATGCTACCTGTAAAATCATTTAAATCAGAAACTTGTTCAATAGATAACAGTGATATAATTCATGCACAAACGTGTGTTCAAGAAGGAGTGATAGTGAGACAATTGAAGGATAATGATAAGGTGTGTGCAACAAAATTGATTTGTCCATCAGGATTACACATAAGTGAAAATGGCGTATGTGAAAACCCGTGCAGGTGTCCCACATGGGCCACAAGTTGCACATTTAAAAGGTTGGAGAATGTAGTCCTTCCAAATAATTTTTGGCAAATTTTAGAAAGATCTGCACCAACAATTTGTTCATTTACTTTGAATGAGAGATGTTCACAAAATCTAATGATGACCAAAATCAGTAAAATTCAATTGCTAAATAATGAAACTCATTATGTCCAAAATGTACAACTGACTTTCGAAACTAGTGTAAAGGAGCATTATATTTGTGTTAGGGAGGGTCCACTTACAGTGGGAACCCCAAAATTTAGCAAAAAATTTGATTGTGTTGCGTTTGGCGTCGGAAATAAATTTTGCTACTTTGATTTGTACGATATATTTAAATTCGTAAATGAAGATGGTAGTATACCTATTTTTACATTGGGCTCAAAGAAGGTGTCATTTTATGGTCACAAAATTAAAGACAATTTATTTAAATGAGCAAGCTGTCTTAAGTGTAAACTTTCTTGCATTCAAGGCGGAGTTTTGGTAAAATTAAAGGATAATATAGGCACAATAGAAGTGTGTTTCTAAGCCTTACTGTTATACAATTAGATTCCCGAGTAAAAAACAAAAAATTATGTTTCCTCCTGATGTTGAACTAAAGAATCACGAATTTACTCTAAAGATTTGGAGTAATGGAATTTTGATTAAAATAATAGACATAAATTGTGAAGCTCAACTGTTCTGTGAAATGATTAATTGCAAATTTTGTATGGAGTTACTACATAATCCTCAGTGCAGTCCAACCAGATATTTCATATTAATCTGTACTTTACATTATATATTTTTGGGGACATTATACTTTGTGTTGAAGATATTATATCAATTAGCCAAAATCGTAATCCTAGTAAGCAGATTAATGAGGAAATTAGTGTATTTCTGTTTTACGTGCTGTGTTTACCGAATGTGTAAGAAAACAATTTTGCGAGAAAGGAGAGGACTTTCATATAGAACAATACAGAGAACTTCTATAATCATAATTTGTTTTTGTAGTATTCTAGTACTTGACTGTTGTTCACAGACAACTTCCTTAACTGCTCAAAGATCCTTTTGTACTGATGATAATGAAAATAAATTAAGTTGTGTAATAACTGAAACAACCCGATTGTCATTAGTACCTCAGGGTCAGGATAAATGTTAATAATTAAAGATGAGAATGGGAATGCAATCGGAAATTTAGCGGTTGAAGTAAAGAAAATTGATTTACATTGTGATAAACAAAACAATTATTTTTCACAATCATTTCAAATGCATGTAAAATCAAGTAAAGTATCTGGTTATTGAGGTTCATGTTATGGCAATATTTGCTTAGATACTAAAACAGATACTATGATAGACGAATTATCAGGGGAAGCAAACAATAATCGAGGATTTACTCATTGTGTAGAATCATGTGGATGTGCTGCCTGCGGCTGCTTTCTTTGTACTTATGCTTGTCTTTTCTATAGAACGTATGCTAACCCTACTTCAGAGACAGTCTATGAGATAATTTCGTGTCCAACTTGGCAATACAATGTTGAAATTACTGTGAGGATTAACATAAAGAATGAGCAGGAGAAGGAGACTTTTTCATTGAGACCAGGGACATCTACTTGGTGGAAAAATTTAGCACTTAGTCTTGTGTCAATAAGCATGCCACCAATACCTCTTTTAAGAAGTCAATTTTTAACAGATGGGAAAAGAGCAGTTTATAGTGAAGGCATCCGCTTCACGACAACCTATTGCTGGGACTTTAGGACAACTTCAGTGTGCTAATAAAGAGAAAGCTCGTAAATTTGATTGTTATTTACCGCATAATCCATGTCAATGTCAAAATTGAGAAATTAGAGCAGCATGCACTTGTACGGATCAAAATTTTGAATCACTTTACAACAAAAAGGAGATTTTATCGCCTTTACACTCAAATGGCTTTACACTCTTGGCGATTGGTGAAGAAATTAGTGCAGAAGTTAATCATTTAGCTGCGTTAGAACTACAAATTGACCTAGAAGGATTTCATTTAGTGACCAAAATACAGAAAAATATGTGTCAAGTCAAAATGCTGAAATTTGGCTGTTGCTATAGTTGTTTAATGGGAGCTACACTTGAGTATACGTGTAAGACGGATTTTGGTGAAGCACTTGCTCACGTTATTTGCAGAGAAGTGAAATTTGCCATAACATGCACCGCGAGTGGGATAAGTTCTAGCACAATAATGAATTTTAACAAAGCTCATATAAATGAACCATGTAAAGTTAATTGTCCTGCTGGAATAACAGAATTTACTATTCATGGAGTCTTGATTTATGTTGAGAAAGAAAGGATAAACAATGTGTTGAATATTATTTCAGCTTTCGATGCGACGGAAAATTCAGATAATTACATGTTTGATTTTGACTTTGATTTCAGTTTTCTAAGATCTAATTGAATAAAAACTTTAATAGCCGTAATTGTTTTGATCATTCTTGCCATAATAATGATAATATTATTACCATATATACTCAAATTAATTTGTGCATTGTGTAAAGTGGTGAAGTGGAGAAGAGCATCCAAAAAGTTGTCAGCTAAAGAGTTATGAAAGTAAATGATTGTTGTAAATAGTAAATGAGTAAATCTTGTACATGATAACAAAATAAATATAAATATAATTATTGTCCAATTTTACATTAGGAATGAACGGAATTGATCAAGGTATCATTGATAAAATATCAAACTTTGTCAATGAGTTCAGAATAAAATATAGGATGATTAAAAACTCCAGCAATTTTTGTGAGGAATTGGCTAAGTTTTCAATTGCTGTTGAAATGTAGAAAATGGTGTCGGAAATAGGGCAAGATTGGTTCATTTCATGGTTTGGGTATGCAGTTTCAAACAAAGGTGAAACAGCAGGGAATGCAGACACAGGGTTCTACAATTACATGTGGAATTTATTGACAAATAATGACATTCTCATCAGTTTTGTGGTAACAGGAATAGGATAAAATCTTGATCCAGCTGGCGAATTTTTTTGGTACTATGCAACAAACACAGAAATAGCATGCTTAATCTTCTGTATTCATCCCGATACTTATGCAATCAAGACAGGAGATAATGATAGTGTAGATAGATGGAGTGATATTGTCTTTTATGTCGGTAATCCGGAGGCATATTAATAAAAAGGCATAATTGAGTATTTATTCACTTCAATATACCTACTGGTATTATCCGTTGCTTATTGCTAATAAAAAATGAACACAACTTGCTTTATAGGTAATCATGGTCTTCTCCGTTGTCTGCTTCAATTGTGGTAAATTTGGACATAGAAGCAGCAAGTGCTGACATAAAACACAAATTGATAACCATATTTGGAGATGCTATGTATGTAATGGAGTCAATCATGTTGCAGCACAATGTTGGCATAGAGCTACAAAACATAATCACTTCCAACATAGATTCAATAATACTTTTGATTTTTCGAGTCAACAGAAAGTCCCAAAATTGAGGATGAATTTTGAACAGCAAAATAGAATGGAAAAGGAAATTTATGAAAATCAGGAGGATATTGCAAAATATTGTGAGCATTGCCGTAAACAGAGAGGAAAGATTCACGAAGATACAAAAGAGCTACATGGATCATTTAGTGGTAATGATATGAATGATGATAAAGGTTTTTTAATGAACAAGATAAATCAAAACAATCAGTGAGACAGAAATTTTACAGTGAACTAAATGAATAAAAAGAATGATTTCAAATTCTGATTTTTAACTGTCTTCTTGGGAGTGTTGCGAATGATCGCAAATTTTATTGAGTATTTATTTGTTAACTTGTGATTAAGAATGTGACAATGAGTTTCTCTGTATACACACGCAAAAGTAGAAGTACATGAGCGTAAAAATTGAAACAGTGAGTAATTATCAATGGACAATAGACATCATTCATCCCACACTCGACAAAGAATTTTCAATGAAAATCGCCCAGAAAAGCAAATACCAAACCAGCTTTCACAGGAAATTATCACATTTAAACATTATCATGATTCCGCAGCTCATGATTTATGATTAAGTGACACCTACTTAACTTTTATTGTATAAATAATTGTGCAATACTATGTTCATTCATCTTGTCATTCTTGTCGTCTAATTGGTTTATTATTACGTTGATTCAATACAAAGGAGAATGGCTTAATCGGTGTTGTCAGATTGAAAGGTCATAATGATAAGTAAGCTGACTACAGTATTCTTTAGTAGTTTTTAAGCACAATTCATTTAGTATTCGAATTAATTGAGAATCATTTGATAAATTGATAGTTTTTATTCTGTGCAAAAACGACTTTGATACAATAGTAATTAGGTAAATTGCCTATATTCCTTAAATACATTAAGCACAGAGGGTGCATACCCCTACAAATCCCCTCTTCCATGCCCAGGTGTGATCACAGCCAATAACCTGCAGTATCAAGTAACAACATTCAATATGAACTAAGAATAAAATGATTTCACTACAACTAAATAATAATTAATAACATAGATAGTTAATTAAACATGTAAGTCACACCTTTTGTCTGTACAACATATCTAGTTATATGAAGTGAAAATGGAATGATTCTAGCTAAAAGTAAACACATAGGTACCATCTAAGTTTGGTGTGCTTTGCATCTGTTTTTGATGTTGATTTATTAAGGTCTTGTTCATCTGTTGATCTATCACACAATACATGTAAAGTCAAGTTTGGTGCTGAGGAGTAATAAATAAGTTTGGCGTTTTGCGCCCATACTTTGACATCTAGTGTGCTTTTTTGTGTAGTAGTTATGACCATACGTGGGCAGCAAGAAAATTCTGGGGGGGGGGTGCAAGATTTTTTTGAAGGTCGAAAAATGGCCTTAAAAATGGTGGTATGGCGATAAAAACACCATTTTTTGACGTTTCTCATCAAGCACTATCCATTGGCATCAAAAAATTGCGAAAAAAACGAAAAAAATTTTCAAAAATTGAATTCTGGGGGAGGGGTATTTTGATTTCTGGGGGGGGGGGTATTTTGGTTTCTGGGGGGGTGCATACCCCCCGAACCCCCCAACGCCCAGGTGTGGTTATGACCCAAAATTTGGTGCTTAGTGCCATGCTTAAAATTGAACGCTTGAGGTTGGCGCTTTGTGCCTATGCTTTAACACTAGTATCTTTTATCATTGTAACCCTCAAGGGTCAAGCATTACTACTCATGAAGCAAAGAATCCACATCCACTGGTCCTTGCAAACTTTGCCAGGTGTGAGTCAAATTATCATAAGAAACACCTATAAGGGCTACAAAACATAATATTTTAAGTGAAAATTTTAATAAATCATTTGAGCTCGGTAGAATAAAGTGCATGCTCTCATTCACTACTGCTGGCATCAGAGCATAGCAGTGTGATCCGACTCCATTGTCCTAAAGACAAAATCAATTTTCATTGCTGCACAAGGCCACACTCAGATTAGCCTCTAGGTATTGTAAATCACTGTTGAGGTCAGGATTTGGTTGGGGCCGCTTTTCATTTATTATAAGGGTCTTTGTTGATTGTTGCCTTGGTTCCATCACATCTGGTCTTAACTTTATTAGAATCTGCCAGTCAAAAGGATTCTGCATCAAAGATATGCAGGATAAAACCTTGATCCGTCAATGCCAGATATTGAGGTAGACAATTATGACGGGGCGCCAGTAATAAACTCATATGAGTGAATGCCTGTCGGATGTCTTTGGCAATATATTACTCTCTAGATCATTGATGGTGAGATCATGATTGTCTGTCGCATATGGACATGGCAGCTTGAGATCATTATGCTTTCAAACAATTACACTAGAATCATCCAATTCACATCATTGGCATCAGCATTACACATTGAGACATCACCTAGATTTGATGTTATAAGGTGGTCATCGTAGGTTATGACTTTTCCAAGCTGAACAATAGTATTTTAAGCAATGACACAAACATCCTTGTGACAATACTCTTAGCGGATATCCAGGCCACTGTTGCTTTGCCAGACATTATTTTTAAAATTCCAAAGCTATGTCCCTCCATAGAATTAGTTAGGACCACTTGTTAACATTGATATTGCAATAATACTGCAGTTTATTCCTGGTCTTGAGTTATGCCTTTAGAACAAATATGCTCATGTTTTTGCAAATAGTCTGTTTGACTGCTGTGCATTGATAAGCAGGGACTGAGCTTGGCTTTGAATTAGGCACCCAAATTCATGCTGCTAAAAATCTGACTGGTTGACCTTGTGGCATTTGACAGATAATCTTTTTAGGTATTTCATAGTGTGAACCAATTATATGTTTGCAATATTGGTAACCCTCAATAGTGGCTTGACTAAGATTAGCAAGAAGTGTCAGCAAAGTGGTCACAAACGTCACAAATGTTGATGTAAACAGTGATGTAGGTGAAATACTTACCATTTAATTTGATGGTGTTAATGGTTCAACTAGGTCTAAAGTTTCTGGCCCAGTTGCTGTAGTCAAATCATTCATGATGATACATATGATGTCACCAGGAACGTTTTCATCTGAGTCACAAGCTGAATCATTCACTATTTTATACTGGACACATTTATCATCATTTACACTTTGACTATGCTGTGTGCTTCTTGATGGATGGTCATTTGTGTTCTTTGTTGTGTGTAAATTACTCAGGCAGTACTTTATTATTATTTTATTTGACCCATCCCAACTTCTAAATGGAGAAAGTGGTGAACAAAAAAACGGACAAAAACGCATTTTCCACCATCCACCACATTTTAAACTCTAAAAATCTGAACCTAACTCCCTACTGAATGTATAGAAATTCAATTTGAGCCAGTATGTAGCGTTCAAATTGTAGTAAGTTTGTATGCAAAAAACCTCTGCCTGCAAAATATTTGAGATATTAATCCGTCAAAATAGGGAAAAAAGTGTTTTTTGCCCATTTTGCACTCCTGACTTCTAATTTTACACCCCCATGAATAACTCAATATTGCATTTTTCAAACACGATTTGCAGCAACGTGTAGCCCTTAAAATTTACTCAATTTTTCTTATATACAATTCATCCCAACGCACAAGTGGAGAAATTGTCATAGAAATCTTAAGCAAAACTTGTTTTTTACACTACCCACTGATGTGTAAAGTTTGAACCCCTAGATCTAACTCCGTATTGAGTGTAAAGAAGTTTGATAGTAAGCACAAAGTAGCCCTAAAGCTGTAGTACATATCCATCAGAAAAATTTCTTGAGACACATAACTGGAGTTGTTGGCAGACATCAAGAGGTAAAGAATGCAACCAAAATCTGCCTTAACGCCCACATTATTCTGCACTCATTACATTCCCCTTCAAGAACTAAAGCAAAATTCAAAAAACAAAAAGTGAGGTTTTAGATAATTCGATTCTCATACAAGTCTATACCATCAAATTGCATGAGGCTTTTACACTGACTTGTGTACACGCGGACTAAAAAGTACGTCAAAAGTTTGTATATGTTATAATGTTACACGCAAAACCCTGCACGCTCATTAAAAACTTGGTATTGAGTCTAAACAAAAAGAAGAACAAAATCTTTTTTTAATTGTTTATCTTTCAAAAAAAATGAACTTTCCAGATGTGTTCTGTTATAGCTGTAGGGGTGCACAGGTGTTGGGGTCACCCAAGTATATAATAGGTAGCGTTAACGCGCTACCTATCATATTATTTTTTGCAGAAATAAGTACCTACATAATTAGGAATCTGATAATTCAATGATCGTCTGAAAACACAGTTCTCAAAAAATATGACTGGGTTCCTAGAATGAATATCATCATATCGCAGTTATATTACAAACCTGTCCGCTGAATATAGTTTCATCAGGTATATTTATGGTAGCTTCCCATGCGACTTTGGCAGCTTTCACGTCATCTGCTGATCGCAAATCAAAAAGTAGCATCGATTTGTTCCTGCCAAGCACCTGCGCAAACTCTCTTGGCTTGTATATGGGAACTTTGCAAAAACCTGAAATTCGAAAGTCAAGCAGAAAATGTTGTGAAACTTTATCATTTTTAAGCAAAGAAATTCAGCATAGAATTACAGAGGCGCAATTGTAGTGCGTGGAAATGGTTTTGGATTGTTGCAATTTCTCACAAATATGACCCGAAATGCGATAAAGTACGTAAAGTTTCTAGCGATAGCCAGACAACATGGAATTTGCGTGTAAAGATTGTGGTTTGGAGTATGTAGGCCAGGAGTCGCTTAAATATTAATCGAAATAAAATAAAGGAAAACAAACTTTCAACTCCTTTGGTCTCTCATTTCAACCAATCTAATCATTCATTTGTGGATTTATAAATACAGTTTTTTGAACTTGTCTCACACCTATCTAATATTCTTAAAAGGAAACTTTTCTGGATTAAATCACTCCAAACGATTTTCTCTTTTGGCTTAAAAGACAATTTTACTGGTTTTTGCAATATTTCCATGAATGGCACTGAGCAAGCCCCCCATTTTAGCCATGAGTTCCATATTCAGCGTAATCATTGTGGTCATGGCCGCAAAAAACCGTCATCATTAAGATTGATCATAATCTCTTCTCCAGATGAATGTTGCAAAATATTCGATTCTGAAAATAGTACTTTCAATTTAAGCAAACTGAATTCTGGTCTTTCTTTAAAAAGTCTCAAATCTTCACGTGAAAACGTTGTTTCATTATCCACCCATGAATTTCCGCACAACAAAAAACGATATTTTGGCATAATTTTTGCAATTTCTTATTATAGGCTATATAAACCCGTCTCGCTGATGAAAATTGATTACACTTCAAGTTTTTTCGACTTACTTTTCGAATGAGGGTTTTGACATCATCAATCTGCCCTCAATTTTTCACTCAGAATGCGTTACTTAGCTCGTTCCTCCTAATTTCAAATCTCAAGGTCCTAATGTCGTTACATATCGTTTAAGACAACCCATTGGATCTAAGATATCAAATTATAAACAAGTCGTCGAAGAATTTTCATCAAAGTGTCATTCCGCCCTGTCATTATCAGTCATATATTTACTAGCAAAGAAAAATGCTCCGATGGAACAAAAAAGATGAATATACTTGGAATGTGGATTATTAAGGATGTAAAAGGAGGGGACTAGGAAAAATCTACCTAAAGTCGCAAAATCTGCTGAAAATCATACTTTCTCTAAGCAACAGAAAAAATCGAAGTATATTCTGCGGCCAACAGATTAAACAGATTAAAATAAATATTTAACCATAAAATGATTGAAAAAGCAGCACATTAGCTACGCAGTAGCTATGGGAAATGATGTTGAGTAAGCTAACAGTCTTTCTATGCCAATTGAATGAATGGTCTAAAACAGTAGGAAACACTCAAGTTGACTTGAAACAGACTAATATGTAGGTACACCAGTATGCCCTTAAGGATTGTGTGCACTAATCAATCGGCCCCTGCTTTGCTTGCTTTAATGCTCAAAACAAAATAAAACAACTTTAAATACAATACCACTTAGTTTTCTATCGATCAGGATACGAAGCTAGTCAGCGTTGCTACTTGCCAGCAATTTAAAAAATAAACATTACAGATTTCGTTTATACACTCTTATCTGAAACTTTGGACATTATTTAAAAAAGACACTTTTTTAGAGGCCGCAGAATATACTTCGATTTTTTCTGTTGCTTAGAGAAAGTATGATTTTCTGCAGATTTTGCGACTTTAGGTAGATTTTTCCTAGTCCCCTCCTTTTACATCCTTAATAATCCACATTCCAAGTATATTCATCTTTTTTGTTTCATCAGAGCATTTTTCTTTGCTAGTACCCTACTTTAAATTAGCATGATTTGAGTAGGTACATCAATCAGTAAACACATACAGTAGCATACCACAATAATGACAGCAGTCCAAGAACGCGGAAACAATATTGTTCTTAACATCAGCAGTGGCAGATCCAGGATTTTCCTAAGGGGGGGCGGTACCTCTAAGGGGGGAACCCTGACTTGGGCGGAAAAATTAGCCGTTTTAACCAGAAAATCGCTGAAAATCGCTCAAAAATCCTTAATTTTGCATTATATTTTAGGCCAATGGGGGGGCGGCCGCCCCGCCCCCCCTATATCCGCCCCTGAACATCCGCGTTATCCTTTTTAAACAAGACAACTTTAGATTATTTAAACAGATCAAAGTTTTTCAGCATAAACTTTATGCAAATATCAAGTGTTAGGAACACTAACGCTCAGATTTGGAAGTAAAATAAATTTGTAGTATAAACTACATATTAACAACAAATGGAATAGTGCAAACTTTACATAACTACTAGGTGTAGAGAAAACTAACAGTCAGATTCTCAATTCTTATTTTACGTAGAACATTTTAAAAAAATTAAACTTCCACAAGGCTCTAGAACTAAAGTTAATATGCAGTGTAAACTTTACACAACCACAGAGTGTAAAGAAAATTTCAGTTGGATTCGTAATTCTGATATTACTGTGATATTACGATCAACATTTATGAGAAAATTAAGTCAACACAATGGACCAAGGACAAATAAATATCAGATGTAAACAATTTTAAAGCACTGTTGAGTGCAAAAAAACTGGCGTATCACATTTGGTTTCTGTTAAATTTTTAGACTTGAGATTATGTCCAGACTCATAACCCAGAACTTGGCAGAAAATACAAGGCAGAAACACGTTAAACTCCCCCATTATTTTGACTTTACATTTACCGAAAAAGCTAAATATTGATGTAAACAATCGCAATTCGCTGTGACGCGCACCCCTTAGAAAGTACTCTATTTTTATCCTATTCGACCTTGCACGACTTCTGAACAGAGAAAGTGGCAAACAAAAAAATGGACAAACCTGTATTTTCCATTGTCCACTACATTGTAATTTTTAAAAATCTGAACCTAACGCCCCATTGAGTATAAATAAATTCGGTTTGGGCCAGTTTGTAGCCCTTTGATTGTAGTACGTTTGTATGTGCCAAACGTATGTTCCGCAAAATATTTGATATGATTTACCAATCAAAATACGAAAAAAACCTGTTTTTCGCCCATTTTACATCTCAGATTTCGAACTTTACACCCCCATAAATAACACAATATTACGTTTTTTTGAACGCGGCTTGCTTTGATGTGTAGCCCTTAGAGGTCACCTTATTTCTATTTTATTCAATTCATCCAAACTCATAAGCGAAAATGTTGGCAGAGAATCCTCGGACAAAATCTGTTTTTTACTCATCCACTAGGGTGTAAAGTTTGAATCCCTGGTATCAATTGTGCATTGATTGTAGAAAAGTTTGCTGGCAAGCACAAGATAGCCCTTGATCCGTAGTACATTTCTGTTAGAAAAAATTTCTAAAATCCTCATAACCGGAGTTAATGGCAGGCATAAACAAGTCGAAAACTCGACTAGAATGCGTCTTTTTACCCCCAGATTTTCGCGCCCTCTACACTCCCATTCGAGAACTAAGGCGAAATTCAGAAAACAAAAAGTGTCAGCTGCAGGACACAAAAGTCAAATGAAGTGCATGGTTTAGCCAGAAGAATTAAAAAATGAAAAAAATCAGCATTCAGAAGATTCGAATCCATTAGTCCTTTTCTGAATCTGCATGTGAGAACGGATGCGTGAGCCACTGCGCCAACTTGACATATTGGCGGATATTGATACTTAGTTAATAATTGAAAATATTCATCATTCTACTAAAGTTTAAGAATAGTGCATTTATGATGATAAAAATAATTATTTATTAAAGACGAGTCAAAAACCTCTGAAATAAGAAAAATCTGATCAAAAATATGCAATACAGAGTTATCTATCGGCATTAGAAAATAGATGTTGATATAATTAAAAGTTCACCTCTTCATACCTCAATAAACACTGGCTGTAGAAAAGTTTAAAGGTCAGATTCGTTATTCTTAACTTACGGAAGAACATTTAAAAAAAATTCATCATCCACAATGCTCTGGGCGCAAAAGTGCTTCTTGGTGTAAACTTTACACTTATGCTAATACCGCAATATTGGGTTTATAGAAACAAAATAAACTGGGATCTGTAACGCTAAGGCCAGGGCACCTTTTAAGCATAATTAGCATGTTCCGCCTACTTAGCGGAGTAGTTGAAGAAATATCGTTTTTCGTCTCAAACCCTTAACACTAAAATGATCACAGATCAAGAAATATTGCGTTAAAAGAGATAAAAAAAGGTTCCTCGAGATTTTGTAACCCTCTACATTATAAAATCAATTGGACTGCACATAAACCAAAATTTAGTTCGATAAGCTGAAAACAAGCAAAGAGTAAAAAACCCGTATACTTTACATTGTTGTGCAACAACCATTGGGTGTAAAGAAATTTGAAAGTCAGATTCGTAATCTACAGCTTGAGGGCAACATTTTTAAAAAAAATTGTCCCTCCACAAATTATTTTATTTTGCCATTATAGCTTTGAGGGGGAACACAAATTTTGCACTCGCTGTGAAAAACTTATAAGAAAGAAGGATGGCCAAGTATATTATAGGTAGCGCTATTGTGCAACCTATGATTTATCAATCATGTGGTCATGCCATTACTGGCGATTTAAACTTCATTGGTGATTCTGACTTTATTTCACTTTTCAATGAAGTTCCATAATTTCCGTGAAACTCCTTGTATAAATTGGGATGTTTATAAAAATGACATTTTTCATGCTCTCGATAATTTTGTTACAACTTGGGCCAAACAAGAACAAGCCCCGGTTTCTTCCCTGTTTGACTGGGAAAATCGAATAAAACAAGTTGTTTAACAAATAATTCATAGACTCAAAAAATCAAATTTTCCTTCCTTTTCTTATTCTCACCTCAGTAAACTTATCGTTAAAAAGACCCTTAAGAGTTTATATGATCCTTTTGTCATTACCGTCGCAGATAAGGCTAGCAATAACTTAGTCATCATATGTAAGCATCATTATTTGTCCGTTCTTTGCGAGGAGTTGGGCTTTTCATCTCAATCCATACCCTCTTGTAGTAGTTACGTTTTGTCTAATTAACGTGAAAAACATTATTTTTGATCATATTCAGTTCCAGAAAAACATTTTTTCAAGTTTTCCAAACCTGTTAGTGAAGAATGTCTCAACAAAAAACTACCTTTCATGTATTGGATTCCAAAACTACATAAAATCCCCTACAAAACCAGGTTTATTACTGCGGCTAAGAATTGTTATCATCGCTAGTTACCGAAGGCCTCAACTTAGTCCGTCGTATCTAGGAAAACTATTGTAAAGCTATTTCTAGAAAATCTCGAATTGATAGATTTTGGTATATAAATAATACATTTTCTTAAATCGATTAATACATTCGATTTTTCGACGCTTTAAACATCTCTTCCTCAAAATGAACTCATTTCCACTTCTTTTGAATTCCTCGAGAAACTCTTTGAAAAGAATAAATTTGTATTTACTATCAGGTTGGGCCAAATCAAGAATAAGCCCTGGATTCTTCCCGTTTGACTGGTAAAAGATTTAGTCAACTTTTGACTTTGACACTATTACCAAAAGTCTAAAATTTTAAATCCGAAATTCATTCATTAATTTTGGAAATAAAATTTTTCATCAAAAGTTGGCATCCCTGTGGGCTCTAATTATCCTCCACTTTTGGCTGATCTTTTCCTTTTCTACTGCGAATTTAAATTCCTATCATCGCCTAAAAATAAAGACCTTGCTTATTGTTTTGATAACGTGACGCGTTACATTGATGACATAGCGGCTATGAATATTTCAAAATTTTCGTGATTACATCAAAAAGACCCAAAATCATTACTTGTCTACATGTCACGAAAACTTTTTCTGCTCAAAATGTTAGTTATTTAGACGTCAAAATTGAACTTGACTAGATTTTCTAAATTTTTTCGCGTCTTTGTTTGCATTTTCTTTTTGTAATTGTTTGTTGCGTTTAAGAGGCAGTCTATGTAGCCGCCTAGACTAGTGCCACTAGGTTCAGGCACGTAGCTGGCCCTCTTATTTTGGGGGGGACCAACACCAATTTTGGAGGGTTCTAAGCCAAAAATAGCACAAAATGACATGTAAAAAGTCCTATTTTTCCGGTTTTTTTCAGAATTTGGGGGCCGGACCGGACCCCGGTCCCCCTACAGCTACGTGCCTGACTAGGTTGCGGTGACAGAGGATTAAAGGCACGAAACTGTAGCAAGCTAGTTCCTCTCTGATGACCTCGCATTTTTCATTTTTCTTTCTCCATAGACTCCTGCTTACTTCTCGTTTCACTTAGACTCTTGTGTCTCGTAAAACCCTTTATTTCTCATAATATAATTTTATATACTTTTTTATGTAAATGCGTACTATTTATCGCATCTTTTTGTTCCTTTTATATTAACAGCATGCCTTATTTATTTACCTTTTATTAATTTTTTCTTCCATTATCTCTTTTTTCATTTTTCAATCATATTGATGACTTTATATTATTTGCATCATAATGCTGTTTGAAATTTATCATCGTCCCGGAGAGTCAGTTCCGCCAATTAATATAAACGCATGAGGATGGGCAACAAGATGCTTTCACACAGGCTACACTTTAGGTGCAAACTTTTTCCTCGTCACGCTCAGATTCACAAAACAAGGTGATCTTGTTTGAGCGGAGTTGCTTTTTGAAAAGGTGAATGACATACATACAAATGTATAGCATGATCGATAACTGGAAGAGGGGTCAGCCAGCCGGGCCAAAATAACCTCTAAAAGCTGGTATAAGCGCTAAAGTAAAATTAAAACTATGCTTACAAAGTTTCTGATCAATTTAAAGCACTTTTGGAGAAAATTTTCTATTTTCATTCGTTTTTGTCTTCATTTTCCCTCATTTTCCCGAAAAAATTTACCGTTTTTCCATTTTCAGGATCTAGACCATATGTGGGCAGCACTGGTGGGGGTGTAATATTTTTCAAAGGTAAAAAAATGGCCTTGAAAGTGGTGGTATGACGAAAAAACACCATTTTTCAAATTTTATCATTGAGCACTATCCATTAGCATCAAAAAATTGCAAAAAAAACAAAAATAATTTTCAAAAATTGAATTCTGAGGGTATTTCGGTTTCTGGGGAGTATTTTGGCTTCTCGAGGGAGGGGTGCATACCCCCTAAACCCCACGCCCAGGTGTGATCTAGACCCCCAACCCCTCTCACGTGCATGCCTGCATAGGAGCAATACCTACTACTTTTAATTGATCGACAACTTTCAAACTTATGACTATGCTCGAATACAAGCATTAAAAACTCACCATCCATCACTCTACAAGAGAGAAATAAATAAAGCGACCGAATAACTCAGTGATTGTATTGAATAGTGATTTGTAATAATCAACAAAAATTGTGTAAATCTGCAGCGAGTTTAAGATTCATTTTACAAATACGTCATTTCAGTATTACAATCGGACAATTTTGCTGATCATTATGGAGGAAAGACAAATAGGGAGCGAAGTTTGCGCTTTGACCTGCAGTCTGTTTTACAAAATTTTCTGTACGGGACGAGAAGCAGTTCATAAGGAAGCTACACAGTAGCTACTTTTTCAGACGCTTTGCTTCATATCAGATTGATTGAGTCATTCATTTTTGACTTTTAGACAGGTTAAGGTGAACAAAAATAGTAACCCATGCTACCCTAGACTGCTAATTTGCGGTCTAGGGTAGCATACCTATGCAAAGTATAGGTACATGTGTTTTGTGTGCAGTTTTTGTGTCATGTAAAGATAGACCACAAATTTGCAGTCTAGGGTGACATATGTATGCAAAGTATAGGTACATGTTTTTTGTGTCCAGTTTTCGTCAGTATCGCACAGTATAGTTGTATGTGATATGTAAACAGCAGTGTGTTCGGGCGGATAACATAATTAATTAGGTAAATACAGTGAATACATATGATGGCATATGTAGCAGGTGTCTTTCACTGTTTTTTCAAGGTACAGTACTTGTTGTGTTAAGTAAACAGTACTGCCCAAATAAAAATACCTATGTAAAATTACACATTAATTAATGCCTGTATGAATACATACTAGCTTTATACTAGCTTTAGGTTTTTGGTACTATAGCTATGGACTGGTATTTACCAAGTTATATATATATATATATATATATATATATATATATATATATATATATATATATATATATATATGAGACGTTAGAACTGACAACATTAGATAAATAAAAGTGTCTTCTTTCAAATTGTGTAAAAAATTTTTGCCGGGTATCAACGCTCCAGGCGCTACAGCAATTGGTTTACACCCTAGTTTTATATTGTTTAAAGGCCAATAGTGTCATTGGTCCTGCTATCAATTTACGATCCTATTTTTACGATATCCTGAAATTTTTGCACTCAGTAGGAAGCATATCTACTCTGTGGGTTCAAAAAATGTGCTACCTAATTTTTGTGACGATATTTATTGTCAAACAGGTCAAAAAAGGATTCCTACATACACAGTTATCTGATACAATGCGGAAACTCCGAAGTTAGAAAAATATCAAAGTGAGGTGTAAACAAATCGCCGTAGTGTACTACACGCTGGCAGCTGGCCAAAATTTTTTACACGTTTCAAAAGAAGACACTTTTATCTATCTAATGTTGTCAGTTCTAACGTCTTATGCTAAAATCAGCGAGTTATGCCCTGTTGAATTGGAATGTAGCGCTTTTTTTGGCCCATCCCTGTATATATATATATATATATATATATATATATATATATATATATATATATATATATATATATATATATATATATATATATATATATATATATATATATATATATATATATATATATATATATATATATATATATATATATATATATATATATATATATATATATATATATATATATACATATATATATATATGCATATATATATATATATATATATATATATATATATATATATATATATATATATATATATATATATATATATATATATATATATATATATATATATATATATATATATATATATATATATATATATATATATATAATATATATATATATAATATATATATATATATATATATATATATATATATATATATATATATATATATATATATATATATATATATATATATATATATATATATATATATATATATATATATATATATATATATATATATATATATATATATATATATATATATATATATATATATATATATATTAGTGATGTCTCAATGCCACTTTTTTACCGGTGCCGGACCCCTGCACTAGCGCCG
This sequence comes from Mermis nigrescens, assembly GCA_036768485.1. Classification (NCBI taxonomy): domain Eukaryota; kingdom Metazoa; phylum Nematoda; class Enoplea; order Mermithida; family Mermithidae; genus Mermis; species Mermis nigrescens. The sequence continues at coordinate 289,205 of JAVLUZ010000054.1, forward strand.
GTGCCGCTGCCGGTGCTACATTAGCATATTATATAGTGTACTATGCTTCTTCAAAAAGGGTTAAATTTGTACCTATTTTTCACCGGATATACATATTAAGGGCGAAATTTCATTTGGCTAAGTAACAACTTCATTATTTTTTATTTAAGAATACATATTAATTTTCTGACTTAAGCATTAAACAAACAAAAAATTGTAATAAAATTGAAATTTGAAGAAAAATAAAAGTTAAATAGTGTATTATAAGTTAAAGTTTAACGCAATCAAGATTGGCTTGTGCAGTAGTTGATTCTTTAGTCAAATCGAAATTTGGTTTTAGTGCTTTATTTAAATATTCAACTAGTAAGAAACAAACATGAAAATAGCCACAGAAACTTTTTGAGATTAAATTATTTGAGTTTATCATTTCACATTTTCAAAAGCCTCTGAAAACAAAATGTGATATATTAGTAATGCAAAAGACTTGCATAGAAGTTCATTTACAAAGTTTTAACAAGCTTTTTCAGAATAATTTGCAGGAAAAAGTTCTGCATAAAAACTATTTTAAAATTCTAGCTGTGTTTCACGGTCTTCTGCTCACAAAATGGAAAAATAAAAATGGATTTGATAAAATTAAGTTGAAAGCTATGCTGTAGTACTCATCCTTCTTGCCTACAGATGGTAGAATTAGAAGAACTCTCCACTCTATATGTCGATGTTTTTAATTTTAATTTACACTATTTATTAGTGTCCACGCTTCTTGCTGTTAATTGATGTTTTCAATGAGATGTGTTTTGTTAAATGAATAATTCATTTTTAAAGCTCAAAGACTTGTTCTGAAGTTCAGTCAAAATGCTTCACTATGCTAATCAGAAGATTTTATTAAAAAAATGCTACCTTTTTGCACCTTTATTCATTACATTGGTTATAAATGAGCTTCAATTATTATTTTTACACTAATTTTTTCTCTTTTATCTAGCACCGGCACCAGCACTGGTACCAGCCTAGCACCCCGGTGCCGGTGCCCAGGACATCACTCATATATATATATATATATATATATATATATATATATATATATATATATATATATATATATATATATATATATATATATATATATATATATATATATATATATATATATATATATATATATATATATATATATATATATATATATATATATATATATATATATATATATAGGGTGGGCCAAAAAAAAAAGGTACATTCCAATTCAACAGGTCATAACTTCAGCTGATGTGAACATGAGACGTTAGAACTAGCAACATTAGATAGATAAAAGTGTCTTCTTTTGAATCGTGTAAACAATTTTGGCCATATATCAATGCTTCGAGTGCTACGGCAATTAGTTTACACCCTTCTTTAATATTGTTTAAAGGACAATAGCATCATTGGTCCTGACATCAATTTGCATCCTATTTTCACGATATCCCAAAATTTTTGCACTCAGTAGGAAGCGTATCTACTCTGGGGCTTTAAAAAATGTGCTACCTAATTTTTGTGAAGGTATTCATTGTCAAACAGGTCAAAAAAGGATTCCTACATACACAGTAATGTGATACAATGCGGAAACTTTGAGGTTAGAACAATATCAAAGTGAGGTGTAAACAAATAGCCGTAGTGCACGAAACGCTGGCAGCTGGCCAAAATTTCTTACACGATTCGAAAGAAGACACTTTTATCTATCTAATGTTGCCAGTTCTAACGTCTCATGTTCCCATCAGCCGTGAGTTATGCCCTGTTGAATTGGAGTGTAGCCTTTTTTTGGCCCACCCTGTATATATATATATTTATTTATATATATATTATATATATATATATATATATATATATATATATATATATATATATATATATATATATATATATATATATATATATATATATATATATATATATATATATATATATATATATATATATTACACAGAATATCAAATTTGAAAACAAAATATGTAGTAAACACAATATCCAAAGAGCAATTGCCCACCACCAAAACCCTTAAAATCATTTTTCTGTTTCAGATCATGTACTTTCCTTTTCAATTTCTTAAAATGAGTTTTAATTTATAAATATTCAATTTTGATAGCCAGCATGTTTAACAAATGACATTTATGTATTTGCTTCATTCTTAAAAATAATTTTTAATAAATTATGCATCCTAAACATCAAACACTCAAGTGGTATAAAATTTTTAGTACTTGTATAATTAGTAATGAATAGTATTTTATAAACAAAAATGAATTTACTTTGAAAAGTACGCAAAATGTTTATACTATTTTGAAGTAAAAAATCAGTTTAAAACAAATGTGAAACAATATAAGTATATCTAAAATTAATTTATCAGAGAAAAGATATGAATATGCCTTACCGTCTAAATTGTCAAAACAAGTTTCGTACATAGGAGAGACTGAATTGACTTTCAAAAGTACGCAAAATGTTTATAGTATTTTGAAGTAAAAAACTCAGTTTAAAACGGATGCGAAACAATATAAGTATATCTAAAATTTATTTATCGAGAAAAATAAAAATGTGCCTTTCCGTCTGAAATTGTTAAAACAGGTTCCATTCGTAGGAAAGACTGGAGTGACTTTCAAAAGCACGCAAAATGTCTATACTATTTTTGACGTCAAAAATCGAGTTTAAAACAAACGTGAAACAATATAAGTATATCTAAAATTAATTTATCGAGAAAAATAAAAATATAACTAACTGTCTAAATAGTTGAACAAGTTTTGTATGTAGAAGAGACGCAATTTACTTTCAAAAGTACGCAAAATGTTTATACTATTTTGAAGTAAAAACTTAGTTTAAAACAAATTTGAAACAATATAAGTATATCTAAAATTAATTTATCGAGAAAAATAAAAATATACTCTTACCGTCTGAAACTAGTTAACACAAGTTTCGTACATAGGAGAGATTGAATTGACTTTCAAAAGTACGCAGAATGTTTATACTGATTTTAAAGTAAAAAATCGGTTTAAAAAGAATGTGAAACAATATAAGTATATCTAAAATTAATTTATCAAATAAAAATATACCTTTCCATCAAAATAGTTAAACAAGTTTCATACGTAGGAAAGACTGAATTTACTTTCAAAAAAGTACCAAAATGTTTATACTATTTTGAAGTAAAAAACATCAGTTTAAGACAAATGTGAAACAATATAAGTATATCTAAAATTAATTTATCGAGAAAAATAAAAATATACCTAACCGTCTAAATAGTTAAACAAGTTTTGTATGTAGAAGAGACTCAATTTACTTTCAAAAGTATGCAAAATGTTTATACTATTTTGAAGTAAAAACTCAATTTAAAACACATGTAAAACAATATAAGTGTATCTAAAATTAATTTATCAATATAAATAAAAATATACCTTATTGTTTAAATTGTTAAACAAGTTTTGTATGTAGAAGAGACTGAATTTACTTTCAAAAGTATGCAAAATGTTTATACTATTTTCATTTATAAAAACCTTTTCAAAACAAATGTGAAAGAATATAAGTATATTCAAAATTAATTTATCAAGAAGAATAAAAATTTACCTTTCTGTCTAAATTGTTAAACAAGTTTTGTACATAGGAGAGACTTAATTTACTTTCAAAATTAAGCAGAATGTTTATACTATTTTGAAGTAAAAAAATCAATTCAATAAATTCTACCAAATGTATAACATTGTAAGTATATTTAAAATTAAATTATCCAGAAAAAAAAATAAAAATCTATCTTACCCTCTAACTTATCGAACAACTTTCCTACGTAGGAAAGACAAATGCTTTCTTCTTTTAAACATCTTCAAACTGGTCGGCAAATAGCTAAAACCCTGTCATCTTTTTCAGCCCCTCAGCTGGTATTCCATATTGCTGACGGGCCCTTTCTTTGTATAAATGCTTTGACCATTTGGATAGCTTTGGCCATATTAAATCCACAATTCTTCCTCCAAATAGCGGATTGGACTTGATGCCTAAAAATATTGAGAACATGAGCAAAAACATATCATAATAACAAGCGCACAGCTTTAAAAAGTAAAGTTTTGAAAATATAAGTAAGTTAAAAATTATATATACTTTTCATAATATCTTGGACTTTAATGAAATATTGTAAAAACTTCACAGGGGGCAGCATACTTGGCTCAATATATATAGATGTGAATTTTGAAAATGAATACATTGGAATTGAAAATTATAGTGCTTTCACTTTACTCAATACATGTGACACTGTGCTATACAAATATTTTAGAGTGGGTATTTATTTAAATATATGTAAGGTCAGGCTCCATTGTCACTTACATGAAAGAATTTAATGGTCAGTGTAGACAATATAATATTGTGTTTGCTTTGTATGCTTTTCATTTATACTTTAAGATTATATAATAACTCTGTGGAGTATACAAATTTTTCAAAAATTTAGAGGCCATGCTCGCAAAAAGGAGCAAATATGAATATGAATTTTTATGCTACATAGCATAATTGATCGAAATTCCATTTATTAAGCACAACCGACAGCAAAACCTATAACCTTATAATTTTACAGACGTACATACTTTGCTTTGACAAGTGATTAAAAAAACACTTTTATTTATAATTAATTTTTCAACAAATGATAAAAATTAACACTTGTAAAAAACCTGATGGGAGTGATCCAACATGATAGGACTATCAAACTCGTGGTATATGATGTTTTCAACAATTTATTTACATCATAATTGGTATACATTAAAAAAATACAGAACAGAGATTAAAATCATAGATACAGATGGCACTGCGCATAAACTTTAATAGCAGTAAGGATGCTACGAATCCATCCAAAACTTTATAGAGGACATGAAATTTTGTGTAGAAAAAGTAGAAGGAGTAGAATTCACATATTACATTCAATAAAACATGTTTCTGTAATGAAACTCGAACCCTTTGGGAAATCAGTGAAACTATCCAAAAGAATAGCAAATATTTTAGGGTTTAAAGAAATTGTACTAAAAGATACAGGATGGTTGGATAGGGAGCCGGACTTGGAAGGAGTAGTCTTGAAACCTTGTATGTCTATGTAAATATTGTGGAACCACAGATTGTAGGCAATATTTCAACTCCTCTTTTGCACATCATAAATGCGGAAGGAACATACTCTAACATCATTAACAGAATCTATGATTTTCCTCAGTACATTCCTGTCCTTGTAAAACATATTTCTAGAATTGAAATAAACACAAAAGACAATTTGTATCTATTGATACCATGTATTTCCAGAAAAGTGATTATTAAGCTGCATTTTAGGAAGATTAAACCTTCATATTTTCAGATATAAATAAATGTGTCTATTAAAAATTCATCATTCTCAATCAGGGTTACAATATAATGTTGTTTCTACAGCTCGAGTCTCTTCAAAGCTTTTAAATTTGTATAAAATCAAGAGAAGTTGTGATCAGGTAGGATACAATCATAGAAGATTCGATGCTATGATAATAAGAATGAAAGACCACAAACAATGGCTCTATTATTTAGTACTGGCAAGCTTGAATGCATTGGTGCTAAAAGCATTGAACAAAATAAAATTGCAAATGTAAAAATTTGCAAAATGTTGGAGAAAAGTGGATACAATCTAAAACTGACTGAACATAAAGTTCACAATATTGTAGATTCAGGAAATTTGTGCACAAATATAAATTTACATGCTCTTGCTCAAGCACACTAAAAAAATTTTGAATACAAACAAGAACTATTCCCCAGTTTAAAAATATAATTTCCAGATGGTTCACCCTCTGCTCTTATTTTTACAATGGGAAAAATTGTTGTAGCAGGTGCGAGAAATTAAGCACAACTGAAATAATTTCAAAAAAGCATATGTTTGACTGATGCATTCAAAATTGTATGAGCACGGACTAAATTGTACGCAGTGTTGCTTGCATACAGAGGTCAACACTGAAGTAATTCAACCCCATATGGCTACACTATGTTATTATATACTGAGGAAAAAAGACAGAAATACATATGCATTTTAACCCATTCAACTATGTTTTCCTCTAGAAATGAGTAGCTTATGAACAATAAATTTAAAGGTTAAAATTGATAGTATAGTATATTCTTTCTGCAGGTCCTTTACGCTGGACCCATCATTACTAAAATAGAAGATGATTCCTATAATGAGCTAGATAATAAATAATAAGGGAAAGCAATATTCAGCAAAAATTTATTCTAAAAAATACTAGACATAGACGAAATTGTTTGCTTAATGTGCAAAAAAGGTACCACTCTGCATCATGACCCATGTGATGTTCTAGGCAAGAAATAAGTAATTGCCAATCATCAAAATTCATAGCCTTCTTGATATTGTTAAAACATCTATCTTTGAGTAGGGTTTAGTGAGCTGCACCCTTATTAAGCAAAATGCAGAAGTGCATGCTTTATGCTAAGAGATGATAAAACCATTCAATATTTGTTGAGTGATTTTATGCTTGCCTGATAATAATTAGCCACTCATTTATGTTAAATGTTTGTTTAAATATTTAAGCGAAAAAATTAACACTTCATGTAAAAATAATTTGACGAACCCTTCAAAATCATTTGAATCGTCAAAGCCAAGTTGTTTGGCTTCTAGACATACTGTACAAGAATTTGATTGTGATGGCGTTTCTAAAACAATTGTGCATGTGCAAATGAGAGATTATTTCTGGATGTATCTATGAAGTCAAAATGCAAGTAAGATAAATGCGGTCTATTTGTGATAATACTGGACAAAACACCTTGATATTGTCAAAACATCAAGGAACTGCTTATAATAACATTTTTAGGATTTATACGTCCATCTCAACAAAGTCATAATCAATACAGCAATCATTGACCGTAAACTGCTTTATCTAGAGGGCACAATATAAAAGTCCATGATGGATTATGAATTGTCATTTCCTGCGGATGTAAATTTTTTGTGCCGGAACCCACTTGAAAATGCTCAATATTACACGCCCCAGTGGGAGTTGAATCAAAATCCTAAAAAGTTAGTAAATCAGTTAATGGGAAAACTCATTTTCCAATCTTTTTAAAAAGTACACTTAAGTCATTTTTATGCAGAGACTAGAAATTTAATTATGTTTTATGCATATGCAACATTCACTTACCCTTACAGGATATTGTTACTGGGCTGATGGCCCTCTTGCACTTCATCTAATAGTCTATTGTGTGATCTTGTGCTGTATGTTATAAAACCTATAGCCAAACCCTCACAAACAGGCCACAGTTCCATTTTATTGTCCGCTTTACCTAAATGGAAACTGATTGAGTATTTGTTTTTTAGTGCCGTCCTACACCTGTGCCCAATTGTGAGGGTCAGCTTTGAGTCTTAGTTGGGAGTAATTGACTTAAGAAGGGTATTCCATTGGCTTTGAAGCCTGGGAAATCTTGATTTTACTTGATAGTTCTAGTGATTTGAAAATGTGGTGCTCGATCTCTACTGGGAGGTTCAAAATTGATAGAATATTATTTGTGTTGATGATAAATTGCAAGAATAAGAAGGAATGATCAATTGGAGACTGTAGAAAAAACGATAAAATAGAGAATGTAGAAGGACAATAAAGTGAGTGAATATAGAAGACAAATAAAGCAAGAGAACATAGAAGAATGAAAAAGAACTTAATTTTTGTGCCTGATATACTTACAAAAAATGCTTAAATGTGTGGTGCTACATTGTGAAGTATAATATAATCTCCACTTGGAGTTGAAATCAAACATGACAGGGTGCAACTTGTGCATCACAGCCATACGTGGGCAACAAGAAAATTCTGAGGAGGAGGGTGCAAGATTTTTCGAAGGTCAAAAAATAGCCTCAAAAATGGTGGTATGACAAAAAACCACATTTTTTTATGTTTCTCATTAAGCACTATCCATTGGCATCAAAAAACTGCAAAAAAACGAAAAAAATCTTCAAAAATTGAATTCTAGCGGGGGAGTATTTTGATTTCTGGGGGGCAGGGGTTATTTTTGTTTCTCAGAGGGTGCGTACCATAAGGTGGGCAGCACCGAAATTCTGGGGAGGGGGTGAAAAAATTTCTGGGGGGATGAAAAAATTTTTAAATATCAAAAAATTGTCTAAAAAGTGGTTGCATGGCGAAAAAAACACCATTTTTCGACGTTTCTCATTGAGCACTATCCAATGGCATCAAAAAATTGCTAAAAAAGCAACAACAAAAATTTTTCTGGAGAGTATTTTGATTTCTGCGGGGGGGGGAGTATTTCAACTTTCAACTTCTGGGAAGTGCATACCCCCATGCCCATGTGTGGTGCAAACCCCCCCCAATATACCCTCTTCCTTGCCCAGGTGTGATCACAGCCAATAACCTGCAGTATCAAGTAACAGCAGTGCATCATGAAATGATTTCACTACAACTAAATAATAATTAATAACATAGATAGTTAATTAAACATGTAAGTCACACCTTTTGTATGAAGTGAAAATAAAATGATTCTGGCTAAAATTAAACTCATAGGTACCATCTAAGTTTACTGTGCTTTGCATTTGTTTTTGATGTTGATTTATTAGGGTCTTGTTCATCTGTTGATCTATCACACAATACATGTAAAGTCAAGTTTGGCGCTGGAGGGTAACAAATAAGTTTGGCGCTTTGCGCCTTAAGATGCAGTGTGCTTTTTTGTGTTGTAATTATGACCCAAAATTTGGCACGCAGTGCCATGCTTAAAATTGAACGCTTGAGGTTGGCACTTTAAGCCTATAATTTAACACTAGTATCTTTTATCATTGTAACCTCAAGGATCAAGCGGTACTACTCATGAAGCAAAGGTTTCACATCAACTGGTCCTTGCAAACTTTGCCAGGTGTGAGTCAAATTATCATAACTAACACCTTTAAGGGCTACAAAACATAATGTTTTAAGTGAAAATTTTAATAAATCATTTGAGCTCAGTAGAATAAAGTACATGCTCTGATTCACTACTGATGGCATCAGAGCATAGCAGTCTGATCCGTCTTCATGGTTCCAAATGACAAAATCAATTTTCATTGGTGCACAAGGCCACACTAAAAGAGACTCACCAGCACACCTAGACATGTGGAGGGGAATGGGGTATGCACCCCACCTAGAAATTAAAATACACCCGCTAGAATTCAATGTTTGAAATTTTTGGGTTTTTTTTGCAATTTTATGATGCCAATGGATAGTACTTGATGATAAACCTTAAAAAGTAGTGTTTTTCTCGCCATTACACCATTTTTAAGGCCATTTTTACCTTTGAAAGAATCGTGCTCCTCCTTCCAGAACTTTGGTGCTGCCCACCTATGCTCACCAGCCATCCTTGCTGCTATATCAGTACATTTAAGCCACAATTCAGCAACAATTGTTGCATCTAAGCGTTAAAATTGCTGTATTATTTGCAGCTGCATATCAGCCAGGGGACATATTTGCATCCATAGTTAGCAAAATTGTAGTACTTCCCATTGTTGCAAATTAGTCTCCAGGTATTGTAAATCACTGTTGCGGTCAAGATTTGGTTGGGGTCACTTTTCATTTACTATAAGGGTCTTTGTTGATTGTTGCCTTGTTTACATCACATCTGGTCTTAACTTTATTAGAATCTGCCAGTCAAAATGATTCTGCATCAAAGGACTGCAGGATAAAACCTTGATCAGTCAATGCCAGATATTGAGGTAGACAATTACAATAGGGCCCCAGTAATCACCTCATATGAGTGAATGCCTGTTGGATGTCTTTGGCAATATAATACTCCCCAGATCATTGATGGTGAGATCATGATTGTCCGTTGCATAAGGACATGGCAGCTTCAGATCATTATGGTTCCAAACAATTACACTAGAATCATCCAATTCACATCATTGGCATCAGCATTACACATTGAGACATCACCTAGATTTGATATTATAAGGTGGTCATCGTAGGTTATGACTTTTCCAAGCTGAACAATAGCATTTGAAGCAATGACACAAACATCCTTGTGACAATACTCTTAGCGGATATCCAGGCCACTGTTGCTTTGCCAGACATTATTTTTAAACTTCCAAAGCTATGTCCCTCCATAGAATTAGTTAGGACCACTTGTTAACATTGATGTTGCAATAATACTGCAGTTTATTCCTGGTCTTGAGTTATGCCTTTAGAACAAATATGCTCATGTTTTTGCAAATAGTCTGTTTGATTACTGTGCATTGATAAGCAGGGACTGAGCTTGGCTTTGAATTAGGCATCAAATTTAGTGCTGCTAAAAATCTGACTGGTTGACCTTGTGGCATTTGATAGATAATCTTTTTAGGTATTTCATAGTGTGAACCAATTATATATTTGCAATATTGGTAACCCTCAATAGTGGCTTGACTAAGATTAGCAAAAAGTGTCAGCAAAGTGGTCACAAATGTCACAAATTTTGATGTGGACAGTGATGTAGGTGAAATAACCCAATATTTAATTTTGATGGGTAGCCCAATGGTTGGTTCAGCTAGGCCTAAAGTTTCTGGCCCACTTGCTGTAGTCAAATCATTCATGATGATACATATGATGTCACCAGGAACGTTTTCATCTGAGCCACAAGCTGAATCATTCACTATTTTATACTGGACACATTTATCATTATTTACACTTTGACTATACTGTGTGCTTCTTGATGGATGGTCATTTGTGTTCATTGTTGTGTGTAAATTACTCAGGTAGTACTTTATTATTATTTTATTTGACCCATCCCGACCTCTAAATGGAGAAAGTGGCGAACAAAAAAACGGACAAAAACGTATTTTCCACACATCCACCACATTTTAAACTGTAAAAATCTGAACCTAACTCCCCTATTGAAGGTATAGAAATTGTCAAGATGATTTAAATAATGTAATAATTAGTACGTGTTTTGATTACGCATTTATTTAAATTCATTTAAATACGTTATTATTGATATCTAAATTAATGACAAGTTGTTTTTCTTGTTTTATATCGTTAAAATTGCGCTCAAGCTCTAGTTACATGCGTAATTATGTATATTGTCTTTACTTCTGATTCGCGATTCCTCATTTATGGCCACTTGAACCAAAACTTATTTCGACCACTCAAAATACCACTTCAACCCAGCAAAACACTTAAAGAAGATTAGTCTACGCGCCCATTTTCCCAGATTCATGTGCAAATGTCTGCCAATTTCTTCCCGCCAATTTCCTTTTCGAAATTTTCATTAATTAATGCATGCAAAAACATATACAAAAATATAATGCAGGAATCTTCATGTTTACGCCTTAAACCTTTAAACACCTAGCACCTAAAGAAAATTAGAAGTAACTACTTACTCGCTAATTGCAAAATACAATACCCTACTTATTGCCTATTGTATTATACGAACGAAGCGATGGAAAACTAATTGCCGGACAATTATAATATTGGCCTGTACGGAAACCACCATCAAACGTATGCAACCAAAATATGACATATTTTGGTCTTGGAGGTGCACTCTTGTTAATTAAAACATAATAAAAGTACCCAAAGTACGGAAGCTACAGTAGGCGTGACCAAAGATTAAAAGAAATTTAGTTGAATACTAAAACAAACGCATAGCAGATAAAATATAACCAACCAATAGGAAAGCGCCAAGTGAGGCAAAGAACCGCCCAAAATTAAAGGAAATAAAAAGAGGAGACACACATGGAAAGGGGTTCGTCTTCTCTCTCGCTCCTGAAGTGGATCGTTTATTTTATTCTCGCGTGTTTCGACATTGATTATTTTTTTCCGCCTATCATTATCCTTTCGCTCTGTCCGACTGCCTCGTAAGCTTCTTTGTTAATAGTTGACATTACTACTGTATATTTCCTATTTCACTTAATAAATCTACTCTCACTAAATAAATAGATAACAGCTTACGCACGTCGTGACAAGACTTGGTGACAGAAGTGGGATCGAAAAAAAGGTTAAAAAAAGTGGAAAAAAAGTGAACTTATTTTCGAAAAAGGTAAGGACAGTTGTCCCGCATTCTTACTAAGAGATATTAGTAGGCGGTACTTACTGAATTAAGTCTTAATAAGATTGGATAAGCGTAGCTAAAAAACTGCGATAAGCCAATTAAATTTCAAATTTAAGTGTAAGGATTGGATAAGCGTAGCTAAAAACTGCGATAAGCCAGTCAAATTCGACGTATAAAAATAGGTTAAGCGTAGATAAAATAAAGTAAAGCTACGATAAAGCCTATATAATTACGCGAATATTATTTTAAATAAGTGCATCTTATTTAAATTATTTGCTAATTACGGTAGATAAACCGCAGGGATCCCTCTTTTCATTTTGCTGAAAAAACTGTGGCCAGGTTTTTTCAGTTTGGAATAGAAGACGTTATTTTTGATTTGCAAAAATTGATCAAGATAACGGAGAGCAGAATTCTGAAGATAAAGGTGAAATACAAAGAGAAATTTTTAGTGAGAGTACAGAGAAACTTAATCTTACTGAAGAACAAATAGAAAGTCTTGAAGAAACTCTTACTGCTCAACAACGTTTACTAGAATCTATTTTTCGAACGACTTCACTAAGCCCACCAAAGTTCCACGAATATAGTACCCCTATTTCTTTTCCACGTCCGTCTACGAGTTTAGGTCGATTTACAACGCAGTCAGAGATAGTTCCGGAGACTTCAACCCCTATATTCACGAAGGAAACGGTAAAACAATTCAAAGAATATTTGTCATTAAAATCTGATAAACCTGTTACTAGAAAAATGGTTACAGATCCAACTCAGTTAGAAACCGCTTTAAAACGAGCTTTCGAAGGTTTTGGTGAACCTCTAAGACAAGATATACAGGAGCTGAGAGATAATATTAATGAACATGATAATGATGATACTTTTATGCGGTTTGGAAGCATGATAAACGCTCGACCCCCAAAACCTTTTTCTGGTTCGTTCGCAGAATCTTTCGAGGATTGGTATGAAAAATTCAAAAAATATATGATATTACAAGGAGCCATGAGAATGCCCTCGGACTATAAAATTGCTCTTTTAGAATCTAATCTGACAGGCCCTGCTTTCGTTTCACTTATGAATGCCCAAAAAACTTTACGTGAAGCTACTTTTGATGATCTAATAGATGCGCTACGTTTAGACTATCCTGAAGATAAAGATGCTGACGTACTGCAGCAAATGATTTATGATTCTCATCAAAAAAGAAATGAAACTGTACTAGAATTTTCAGAACGTTTAAAAAAATTAGCTAGATCGGCTTATCCCCAATTAAGTGTGAAAAATCAGGAAGCTATTTTAAAACCAATATTAATTCGAGGCTTGCTCCCTAAAATCTATGAGGGGATTAAATTTCAAGATTTACCTCTATTCTCTGATGTGGTAAGAAGAGCAACAGCTGCTCAGCAACAATTATTTAGAGAAACGATACAGAACTACCCAACTTCTCCCTCTCATTCTGATATGACGATGCATAATTTAAGCGTGTTACATAATTCCGAAAATAAAATGGAACGCGAATTACGAGAGATCAAAAATTTGATCGAAGGCAAGTTTAAAGAAACACCCGTGCACTGCCAAATTTGCGGTCGCCACAATCATGCGACTAGCGCTTGTTATTTCCGCCCAAATTCAGGTCCAGTGCCGGCGAACACCGCGTGTTATAAATGCGGCGAAAGTGGCCGACATTTTTCAAGGAATTGCCCATATAGCCAAGGTAACTTTAGTAGCAGTAGCACTCGTTTTAATAATAATAATAGTTATAATAGTAGCGTAAATGGTTCAGTTAACCGTAATAGAAATCATATTAGAGGAAATTTAAATCATCTACCTCCAAACAGAAGTAATGCGCATAGAACTAACACTGTAAATCAACATTATGTGCAAAATAATAATCGTAATGCCCCTGTTAGACCAAATTATAATCAAAGGACCCTTGAAAATAATTATCGGCAGAATGCTTCACTTCCAAGGCATCGTTCCCCTACACAAATAAACAGAAATGAAGGAAATGTTCGTTTTCAAATGAATTTCAATGAATTAGAAAACGACGGAATACAGAAATTAAATGATGAAAATGACAAGTTCTTAGAAATTTTGAATACCGAAGATGAAACCCTTTTTTCGGAAGTAAATGCTGATAACAGCATAAATTTAATGTTATTAACCCATCCAGATCCGGACGACGAAATCGCGCTGTTAGGCTTCAGGCCTGGCAGCTTGAATTATGGTGAGCCACCATTCTTACCACAAAACCCTTCGCCAACCCTAGAAAATGGCGGAGGCGATGAAATTCCAAACGAGACCGAAGAAGTCGGCAATAGAGAGCAGAATCAAGATTTTGTTCCCTTTGACCCTATTGACACTATCGAATCTTTATGGCAGGAAGAGGACGCCGAAATTTCGAATCTGACCCGTAAATTCGACGAAGATTTTTTTACATCCATCGGCTGGATGGATTTATCGTCACCGACCCTCGGAGTTGAAAGTCGCACTTGGAATGACTTGAATACTCCTAATGCGAATGTTTCAGGCAATCGTCCGATCATTAATGAAGTTGGTCGCGGTCATGGACGGCAAATCCGTTCGATTTTCGAATATTTACCAAGTCCGGGATGCACTTGCCTAACGTGCCCGCTCCACGCCGACGAATATCGTCCTGAACCGGCCGGGTTAAAGCGCCCCCGCCGATCGTTGAGCCTAGAGTGCTCAAAGAATACAACACCATCGCCGACCGTTATTTCGATCAGCGCAGCATCTAGCAACGCGGAGGACAAGAAACCGATTCAGAAATGGGAGCGTGGTTCAGGTACACCATTTGTCTTTTTCATGTATAAACTCTTGGTATTTTTAAAATTTCAATTTCTATTTCTACTTTCTATTAATTTATTGGCTCAAAATTTAAAAGTAATACATAAAAATCAAAAAGTATCGACGTGTTCGTTGATCGAGGTTTGCATGACTGTACGCTATATATTATTGATGTTTACATTGTCCTTATATGTCGAACAAGCTAAAACCATCAGAATGAATATATATAATTTTTCGGAAAATACATTCATTAAAATTTCAATAATTTACCTCATTTTCAAGTTATCATTAAAACATTTAATTTACCCAACCCCTATAAAAATCTGTGCATCCTGCGTGTATATTAATTTGTGCATGCTGTGTATTAATTTAACATCGTTTACATTCCATCCCTACAACTTTTTCCAATATAAAAAATCGGAAAGATCCAAAATCATAGTTCTCATTAAATCCATCACTAATGAAGTCACGGAATCAATAAAAATTATTATCGACAATTCATCTTCCTCATCGTATAATAATAACCCCCAGAAAGTCAAATTCCTGAAGTTCAGACGCATTATATTGTCTTGCCCTCAAGTTTTCCTAAAATTGAATATAATTCGGGAGAAAATCCGAGTATGTGTACAAAATTATTTGTCAAAATTTATTCAAACTCGGCCCACGAACTTCAAATGCTTAGAAAAACAAATTTATTATTCAAAAGCTATAAATAAAATCCATAAATATGAAAGAAAATCTTTGGGAAAATGTATACAATCTAATATCACTAAATATAAGAATTTCGGCATAGATTACAATGAATTAAATCGGTTTCAGACAAGACCGATTCCGAAAACGAGGACGTTTGAACGTCCACTATACCAAGACAAAACCTGCACGTTTGCACGAACGACAAAGGCTCAAAAGCCTGAATTTTTTAATTTAGATTTAGATATCTTTGTAAATATTTCTTTTATAATGCGATTAATTGTGTTTCTTTGCATTTTCTTATTATCGACGGCAAGTAAAACGTTCCAAATTTGTGGAACCAGTAAAAGTGGACATCCTGTTTATTTGCCCCGATCCATTCAATGCACCCCACCCGAGAATATTTTGGAAAAACCAAAAATGAAAAATGTGAGTGTATTTATACCCCGAATGAAGCCTGAGAGCGTAACCGCTATAAAATGTATGATATTAACTAGAACTGTTTGCACAAATATGGGATTTTTCGGCTCGAAAGGAATTATTTCAGATGAAACTAAAATTAACACCGTCCCTTTTGATATTTGCAAAAAAATCTTTCGAGAATAAGCGTTATCAAAATAAAACGCTAATAAAGGATTCTAATGGTTTTTGGACTACGAATTTGGAATTAAATGTAAAATTTATTTGGTGTTGCGTTGATAAGTGTTCATCCCTCTCTAATTTCTTGGTAGAACAAGGTGAAATCGCTAGTTGGGATGGAGATACGCTGATATCTGACCTAGGCGATTTAAGCAGCTGCAGACCTGTTTATGGCAACTGCAAGACATCTGAAGGTACTGTAATTTGGAATGGCGATATATTTAAAGAAGTTTGCCCTTATGTCCTTAAAGGCACCTACCGAGCATTAATAAGCCTACCATATGTAGTCATAGACGATCTTCAATCTGCACTCGTTATTAATAAACTATACACGAAATGCAGTAATCTGCTGAATGTTCGCAGCACTGAACAAGGCATTCTGATACAAATTCATCAGTTTCACGATCGAGAAATTTCCAAAATATCGCAAAATGCGAAAAATTTAACTCAATCGAAGAATTATGATCCCATAAACCTTAAATTAAATTATTTAGAATTAAGAATACAACAAGGAGAATCATCTAGCTTTCAACGTGTTTGGTTAGAACTTTGTAGAAATCTTCAAAGACATCTTGATATTATGTGGCAGCTAATGTACATAGACCCTACTGTAGGTGCTCGAGCTTTCTTCCAACGCACGGATATAGTGGCGGAGTTTACGGGACAGGTACTTACTCTCTGGCCTTGTAGAAAAATAAATGCTACTAAAATTTACACCGACCATAGAATTAATCAAACGTGTTATAAATATATGCCTGTACAATATAATGAAGAAATTTGGTTTTCTCTGCCAGGAAGTATTGATCTCGTTCATTTTTCTGAAACGATTGATTGCAAACATAAAAGAATAGAAATATTTCGATACAAAGATAAGTGGATTACGGAATCTGGTATTATCCATGTAACTAATGTTCCAGTGGAATTAAATTGGAAATCTAATAACACTATATTTCAATTTAACACCCCAGCTGTTTTCCATGATAAGTTAGCTACTGGAGAACCTACTTTTGGTCTTTTCCGAAACTATTTACATAAAACCGCCTATTTAGAACGTACAGTAAATCGTTTAGTGCATTACACGGCGCGAATGTCATTAGACCCCGCTGCTATCTACGAAACTCTTGCAGGCGCGGGACAAAGTATTAAAAACACAATAACTGGAGCCGGAATCGCTCTAAAAGAATTTGTTGTTGACACACAAACGAGTTTTACCTCAAATTTTAATTCTTTATTGAAAGGTCCTTTTCAGTTACTTATTAATCTCCTACTAATTATACTAGCAATCTTGATTTTTTGTTCAATAATATACCTATATATAATGAAAAGAAAAAGCAAAGTCAACGCCATAGAATCTCCGACTACATCGGCCCAAGTGCAAAGCGAATCAATAGGAGAAAGTCTTTGGAAATCGCTCAATCTCAATAAGCCAAAAAAAGACCAAAAACTAAATTTAAAAATGCTGAAAGTACGATTTAAAAAGAACGTGAAAGCGCAAAATAATGAGCCCTGTGTAACAATTGCGACATTAAACAGCGCTTATCTAAGAACGCCTCATTTAAATGTAATAATCAATGATCATGCGATGGCAACGGCATTAGTTGACACAGGAGCCGTATTTTCCCTTTTAGATCATCAAATAGCTTTGAGAATGCCATGCAAAATTTATAAAGCGAACATTAAACCTGTAGCAGCTAATGGGGGAATAATTCCTATAAAAGGCGCTACCTTCATTAAAATAAGTATGTATGACGTCAATGAAACGCTTCTTGTTTACACTCAAGAAAATTGTTCTGCTGATTTGATTCTAGGAACTAATTTCTTGTCACGCTTTAATGATGTTCATTTTAGTTGGCGAAGATCGACTATAAAATTCAAAGAGGAAAATATTCCATGTGAAGGAATGATTTATAAACCATTAGAAAAACGCAGCGTAGTAACTTTGCAAGAAAATATTATTTTACCACCTAAAAGCTTTACAATGACAAATGGACAGGTGCCATCACTGTATGACATTGGAAAAGAGGTTATTTTTACCCCCACTAATCTCGTTGATAATGAAAGAGTATATGCCGCGAGTAGCATATGCCACGTGCAAGATCAACAAATTCCAATTCAAGTTATTAATACAAATAAGTATAGTGTAAAGTTACATGCTAAGACAAAAATGGGTAACATAAATTTGCATATGGAAGATGAACAAGCTCCGACTCCGATTGTTACGAAAAGTCACACTGATTTAAAGGATTGGATATCTTCTAATGCTAATATTTCACCTAATTTAAATCCAAATGAGAAAAATGACGTCATAGAATTATTACTCAAATATCCTAATTTATATGCAAAAGATCAACTTGACTCGGGAGAAACTAATTTAGTTGAGCATACGATACATACGGGAGATAACCCACCTGTACGCAAATTCCCTTTTCGAACCTCTCCAAAAGAAAAAGAGATAGTTATTGAAGAAGTTCGAACTCTAGAGGAAAAAGGCATATTGAGACCTAGCACCTCTCCCTGGTCAACTAATACGGTCTTAGTTCGTAAAAAGGACGGTGGACACCGCATGTGTATCGATTTTTGCGGCCTTAATAGTGTAACTAAAAAGAACGTGTACCCCTTGCCACGAATTGACGACATACTTGATGCTCTAAATGGAATGCGATATTTTACCTCTCTTGACCAGGCCAATGCCTACTATGCGATCCCGATAAGAGAAAAAGATAAGGAAAAAACAGCTTTTTCCACTCCCATCGGCTTATTTGAATTTAACTTTCTTCCTTTTGGGTTGTGCAATGCTCCTGCAACATTTTCTCGACTCATGGACTTAATTCTTTCAGGTTTACAATGGATCATATGCTTAGTTTACTTGGATGATGTTTTAATTTTTGCGAAAAACCATACAGAAATGTTAGAAAGACTTGATATATTGCTGAATAAGTTAGATACAGCAAAAATGAAGCTTCGCTTATCAAAGTGTAAATTTTCATACAAAGAAATAACATTTTTGGGTCATAAAATTTCAGAAGAAGGAATTCTGCCCGACGATAAAAAGATTGAAGCTGTCAAAAACATCCCCAAACCCACAAATGCTAAAATGGTCAAATCGTTTTTAGGACTTATTTCATATTACCGGAAGTTTATTAAAAATTGTTCTCAAATTGCTGAACCACTAAATAAACTTTTACGGAAAACCAACAAATTCATCTGGAAGGAAGAACAGCAAAAAGCTTTCGACGAATTGAAAATCAAACTTATAAATCCTCCGATTCTCTCTCATCCTAATTTTCAAAAACCATTTATCCTACAAACGGATGCTTCTTATGAAGGAATAGGAGCCGTTTTGTCTCAGATTAAAGAAGATAATCTAGAACACCCAATAGCATACGCAAGCAGAGCATTAAGAAAAGCAGAAAAGAACTACCCCGTAACAGAAATAGAAACATTAGCAGTCGTTGAATTCATTAAGCATTTTCGCCCATATCTATATCAGCAAGAAGTGGTCGTTGAAACAGATCACACTGCTGTGAAGGCTGTCCTAGAAAAAGAGAATCCCTCGTCTAGAATAGCGAGATGGGGCTTAGCTCTAGCAGGAATAAAATTAACGGTAATACCCAGAAAAGGTTGTAAGAATATGAATGCGGATGCTTTATCTCGCTTACCACAACTAATTAATCAATATTTTGATATTGATAAAAACGAAATAATAAATGAAAGTGACAATTCGGTAAATATTATCAAATCAAGTAATTCTCAGGCAGACAATGAACAAATAGAAATAACTAAACTACAACATAATGATAAAACGTTATTGATAATAATTGAAAACATAAATCAGAATACTGACTACATTCTCGAAAATTCAGTATTGTATAAAATTGAAAACAATGCTAAAAAACTGGTTATTCCATATTCACTACGTAATTTAATCATTTTCACTCATCATGACGATGAACTATCTGGACATTTTGGCGCCCGGAAAACAATTAAACTCATTAGTAATAAATATTATTGGAACACATTGTTCAAAGATGTTACTTATTATTGCCAGACATGTAAAATATGTCAGGAAAATAAGCCTTCTAGAAAGAAAATTCTTGCGACGCTAAAACCCATCGAATGTACTAGACCATTTGATAGAATCGCTGTAGACTGTATTGGACCTTTAAATATTACCGAATCCGGTAACAGATTCATAATAGCTTTCATAGACTACTTTACCAAATACATAGAAGCATATGCAGTACCGGACATAACAGCTGAAACTACTGCAAAGATTTTTATTACGCAAATTGTTTGTCGCCATGGCGCTCCTTTAATTCTACAATCTGACCGTGGATCTAATTTTACTTCACAGCTAATGTACGAAATAACGAAAATATTCAATACACACAAAATTCACACAACTGCGTATCATCCTATCGCAAATGGCGAGATAGAAAGAGCTAATCAAACTCTAATAACTCGCATTCGTATGTATATCAACTTGAACAACGCTAATTGGGATGAACATCTTCCGTATGCTGTTTTCGCCACAAATATACACGAAAATGAAACCACTAAGCACACACCATTTAAATTAGTATATGGTAGAGCCCCAAGATTGCCCATCGATGCAGCTTTAAATTATAAAAGACCATTTTATCTTCTAGATCCTGACACTTATGATGCTGAAGTAAAAGAACATTTCACTCAAGCACTTAATAAGATTCAGAGACAAATAACGGAGTCACAAGAAAAATATAAACAGATTTATGGCTGAAAAGCGTATAATATCATGTATGCCCCCGGGAGATCTAGTTTTAATTGAAAATGAAACAATTAAAAAGGGAATACCCAATAAATTGCTACATACTTTCATCGGCCCCTTTAAAATTATAAAAGTAACGTACCCAAATTTATTGATGGATACTGGCAATGGCCAATTACAAACTATACATGTTAATCGTACGAAAAAGTTCAAAGAAAGAGATTTAACCGGACCTGAAAAGATCAATGAAAGCGAAGCAAACGCTGAGGATGAACAAGCCAAGGAGAAGGAAAAATCAAAAAATGCCGAAGACGTCGAATTGGAAATGACAAACAGTAGCGAACACAAAGTCCGAGAAAGACCTCAAACGCTGACGACACATACATACAATCTCCGGTCGAGGCCGGCAAGAAGCTGAACAAATGAGGACATTTGTTTTTTTCAAGGTGGGACGTGTCAAGATGATTTAAATAATGTAATAATTAGTACGTGTTTTGATTACGCATTTATTTAAATTCATTTAAATACGTTATTATTGATATCTAAATTAATGACAAGTTGTTTTTCTTGTTTTATATCGTTAAAATTGCGCTCAAGCTCTAGTTACATGCGTAATTATGTATATTGTCTTTACTTCTGATTCGCGATTCCTCATTTATGGCCACTTGAACCAAAACTTATTTCGACCACTCAAAATACCACTTCAACCCAGCAAAACACCTAAAGAAGATTAGTCTACGCGCCCATTTTCCCAGATTCATGTGCAAATGTCTGCCAATTTCTTCCCGCCAATTTCCTTTTCGAAATTTTCATTAATTAATGCATGCAAAAACATATACAAAAATATAATGCAGGAATCTTCATGTTTACGCCTTAAACCTTTAAACACCTAGCACCTAAAGAAAATTAGAAGTAACTACTTACTCGCTAATTGCAAAATACAATACCCTACTTATTGCCTATTGTATTATACGAACGAAGCGATGGAAAACTAATTGCCGGACAATTATAATATTGGCCTGTACGGAAACCACCATCAAACGTATGCAACCAAAATATGACATATTTTGGTCTTGGAGAGTGCACTCTTGTTAATTAAAACATAATAAAAGTACCCAAAGTACGGAAGCTACAGTAGGCGTGACCAAAGATTAAAAGAAATTTAGTTGAATACTAAAACAAACGCATAGCAGATAAAATATAACCAACCAATAGGAAAGCGCCAAGTGAGGCAAAGAACCGCCCAAAATTAAAGGAAATAAAAAGAGGAGACACACATGGAAAGGGGTTCGTCTGCTCTCTCGCTCCTGAAGTGGATCGTTTATTTTATTCTCGCGTGTTTCGACATTGATTATTTTTTCCGCCTATCATTATCCTTTCGCTCTGTCCGACTGCCTCGTAAGCTTCTTTGTTAATAGTTGACATTACTACTGTATATTTCCTATTTCACTTAATAAATCTACTCTCACTAAATAAATAGATAACAGCTTACGCACGTCGTGACACTATGGCTGACTGCATTTGGAACATCGATAGGCTTTGAACCTGGTCTAACTAAAACAGTTGTGCGCACGATCTTAATAAAAGTTGCAGTTTAAATTTATAAAATGGTCACAGAAGTAAATGCATTAGAAAAAAAGCGATACTAGCAGATAATTTCTTGTTTAAATTCGTTTACAATAGAGAATAAGAAGAATTCGTTCGGCACAAATGAAATAATGTTACTAAATAGCTGAATAATGGAATATGCCCAGACTGTATGCGCGATATATTGTGACAATAGGAAATATTAACAGACTCGCTTATTTAACATTTTACGGTTGATTATATCAAATCATAATTACATTGTGATTCAATCGCATTTTAGAAGCAATATGTTTCTAGGTTTCTAATTCAATTCTTAGCACATATTGCATAACTGCAGTGCTAATTTTCCATTTTATATTAGGGGTTCGGATAATCGGGTAGTAAAATTATTTTCTACCCGGTTACCCAGGTACTCGGGTACCCGTTTGGGTACCCGCGTGCAGCTCTACCCATCTGGCGACTAGAATCAATTTTCTGTCTTCAAAATTTCATTGCTAGTAGGAACGACTATGGGCAGGGCAAAATTTGATTTTTGAAATTTTGTTTGACCGACTACATTATGTTACGACCATCCCATTTAATCGACTGGAATCAATTTTTTGTCATCGAAAATTCATGGTAATAGGAATAAATTACTTGTGGGCCCCGCCAATTATATTTTTTTAATTTGGTTTGACCGGCCAAACCATGTCACCGACCGTCTAATTTGGCCGACTATAATCATTTTTTTGTCACCGAAAATTCATTGCTAATAGGAATACCTATGGGCCGGGCCGACTAGATTCTTAAAATTTTGTTCCACGTTTATCATGTCACTGACAGTCCCATCTGGCTGGCTAAAATCAATTTTCTGTCTTCAAAAATACGTGGCTAAATGAAATAGCTATAGACCCGGTCAATTATATTTTTTAAATTTTGTTTGACCGACCATAAATCACTACAAGATTGTTTTTGAGAGTTTTCCGAAAAACTGGTTTTCTGGCCCGATTGCAAAATGAAGAAGAAAGAAGAAGAAAATTTATTCATTAAAAGTATTAAAGAAAACACATAAAAAGTAGGTAAAAACGCATTGTCAATGTGAACATAATACACAATCTGCATAAAACAAAGTATGCGCATAAAGCAACAGATAACGCAATGGTACCAGGAGCGTAAGGCACAATGCTCTTACGTACGCCCCTTAAGATAAACACTAAAATCAATTTCCGAAATCATATTCCTATAAGCTATTGGGTTATTACAGTCAGCTGTATTTTGCGGGAGAATGTTCCAAATTTTAGCCACCCTATTCGCAAAGTCATGTTTTCTACAATCTAAACGTGATTGTTTGATGAACAGTTTCATGTTATTTACGTATCTATTACCTCTATCAGGTGCAAGCTCAAAAATTCATTAAATGTCAATATTTTGTGTTTAACAATTTTAAAGGCAAAAACAAGATCAGTGTGGATACGACGGGTTTCGAGTCGTTCTAAGTTTAGGATATTCAATCTTTCATCATACGATAAAGTTTTATTCCAAAATAATTTTTTTGTAAATTTTCTTCGTACTTTTTCAAGTCGTGTAATATCTCCGATTTGATATGGATTCCAGACAACGGATCCGTATTCAAGGATAGGTCTAACGTATGTTTTAAAAGCTCTGATCATCAAATCGGTATTTTTTGAGACGAATGTTTTGTGTATTAAGGATGCGACTCTAGCAGCTGTAGACGCAATATTTGTACAATGAATGCCTGATGATAAATCATTAGATATGTAGATACCAAGGTCCTTCATACAATTTTAAGCATTTTTTAACTCAGATAGACCTAACTTATAGCCCACTTCCGGATTTCCGTAACCCAAATATAACGTTGCACATGTTTCGTAGCTAATTTTCAGTTGCCATTTTTCGGCCCAAGAATGCAATGAATCAAGATCAGACTGTAACAGGATGGAATTTTCAGATTTGTTGAAAATTTTCAAATCGTCAGCAAACAGCATAATATTGCTATTTTTAATCGAATCTACTAAATCGTTTATAAAGATCAAAAATAATGTGGGACCCAGAACACTTCCTTGAGGAACACCGCTTATTACTGGCAATGAATTAGATATATGACCGTCAATTTTTACCTTCTGTGATCTGCCTGTTAAAAATGATCGAATCCAGTTTAGCAAAACTCCAGAAATTCCCAAATATTCAACTTTCCGTAACAGTTTAGAATGAACAACAGAATCGAAGGCTTTACAAAAATCTACATAAACTATGTCAGTAGGAATCCGATTATCTAAATTCTTAGTCCAAATATTTTGGCATTTTAGTAATTGAGAATCACACGATTTGTTTTTCATAAAACCGATTTGCTGTGGGTTCAACACAATGTTTCGATTAAAATGGTTTATGATACAATCATTTATTATTGACTCCATAATTTTGCGAAAAATACACGTGAGTGAAATTGGTCTAAAATTTTCTATGGAATGGGGGTTCCCTTTTTAAAAACTGGGGTTACCAAGGCTTCTAACCAGGACTTGGGAAGTTTTCCAGTTCTATAAGAGACTTCAAAAATTGTAGACAGGGGAGCAATCAAAACATCACGAATTGGTTTTATAAAGTATGCGCAAAACCCATCGGGATCAACAGAATATGTGGGTTTTAGCTTATTCAACGCCAAGGAAATTACCGAATATTCAAAAACAACTTCCGGACAATCTGTTACGTTTACGCGATTCACATTATCTGGAATTTCATGATTGTCTAAAGTGAAAACCGATCCAAAAAATGTATTAAAAGCATCTGCCCTGATTGATTGGTCGGATACGATTTGACCATTAAGCTCTAAATCGAAATTAAGCGCTTCAAGTTTAGCCGAGTATTGACAAAACTGCAAAACTTTTTCGAATTAGAACCATTTTTTAGTAAATTTTCTTCCTCTTTACAGCAAAATGAAGCTACCGCATCATTCACATCATTACAGATGTTTTTGTATCGATTTTTCAAATTCGGATTTTTCTTAAGATTTCTCCAAATTTTTAACTTTTTCTTCTGAACACACAAAATATTTTTAGGAAACTTTTATTTTTAATGGGATGCTTCTTAAAAGGAACATGGGATTTAATGGCTTCAGTTAAATTAGTAGAAAAAGCTTTATAAAAATCGTCAATGTTTACACAGTTTGAAAAAACATTAGGCCAGCTTATTATGGACAAATCACGAATAATCGAGTTATAATCAGCTCTTTTAAAGTCAAGGTTTCGTGTGTTATGATTTTCCTTAAGTTCTGATAAGAGTGGATATATTGAACTCAACTGAGTCGTGATCACTAGATGCAAAAGGTGGCAAATGTTGTATATCGAATATGGATGACTTGTCTGAATGAATTACTTCAGCTCATTGACTCAATTTGTTATTAAACGCGCTCTTTAGAAAGAAAAATCCTTCATACTTTTCTCGCAATTTTTTTATAAATTTCCCAAGAGATGATTCACTTTTGAGTTCTTCACTGTGTCTAGGAATATTAGGTATATTTCTAAGCGATGGCGTCTATAAAATGGGGCCAAAACTGATTTCTTTATCCATGTTCAATTTTGATTTCATTATCGCTCTCATTATCGGAGACATGTTCATTTACTGGTTCATATTCAGACGCTATGCTCTCATTTTCCACCAAATCTTTCAAATGCAATACGCTTTTATGACGTCTGAGGGAAAAGTGTTTATCAGCGTTATATTACAAATATCGCGATATATAACCATCTTTTTGATTATAGAAACCACTATTTCTGAATTATTGTATAACAGAAATTGTTCATCTCACTTTCTGCAAATTCTAAGTTGTGCATTGCACAAACTGCACTTTCCACATCAGCATCACATGCTAGTAATGGGGTACCCCAATTTCAAGCCCCAAAACCACTAAGTTGGAGAAAGAAGGAGCAATCACATTGCACCTTTTCAGTTTCAAAAAAAATTTAAATAATTACAATATGAATATTTTTCAGTGATAATCGGTTATCTAATAAAGAGCCCGAGTGTAAAGTGGTGTACAGTGATGCAAAGTGTAAAGTTGTGTACAGTAGTGTAAAATGTAAAGTAGTGTCAAGTGTAAAATAGTGTAAACTGGTGTACAGTGTAAAGTCGTGTAAAGTGTTAAGTGGTGTACAGTAGTTTGAATTACGTTACTTGTGTCTAGGAAGAAAAATATGGAAAAGTAGTAAAAAGTGTAAACTTAGGTGTCAAATATAAAATGATGTAAAGTAGTGTAAAGTGTAGAGTAAAGCAAAATGGTGTAAAGTGTAAAGGATTGTAAAGTAGTACACAGTAGGGTAAAGTGTAAAGTCGTGTAAAGTGTAAAGTGATGTATAATTGTGTAAAGCGCAAAGTAGTGTATATTGTAGAGCAGTGTTGATGTGTTCGCCCGAATAGATATTATCGAGCGCATTATTATTGCTTGCCTTGTTTAATACGTCATCACTACATGCGTAATGTAATTGTACATATATGAAGTTACATATACTACATATACAACTTCATATTTATTTCCATCGGCAATGATCGGAAATTGGCTAGCTCGAAATTTGCATGTTTGAGCGAATCAATCGGGCTCAATGCGTGTCCTATTTACATACATTAACATATTAACCAACGAATAGGACACGTGCCAAGCGCCATGACTGTCTTATCTAAAAAACTATATAAACAACGCTATAAGATAGACAGTCAGTTCTCAACAAATTTACGCTCCGTTCGATTTTCTCTATATTGGACCGCCGCCTATTATTTAGCCGATATTAGTTGGCGACGTTAATTATTAAAGCGCTGGCGCGGTTGGACGAGTAGCTACCCGACGTACACGTTAAATGTAAAATGGTGTAAAGTGTGAAGTAGTGTGAAGTAGTTAAAAGTAGTGTAAAGTGTAAAGTAATGTCTCAAATTGTAAAGTGTAAAGTAGTACAAAGTGGTGTAGAAGAGTGTAAAGTATAAAGTTGTGTAGAGCAGTGTGCAGTGTAAAGTGATGTACAGTAGTTTGAATGACGTTCTTTGTGTCTAGTGTATATTATCTGGAAAAGTAGTAAAAGTGAACATTTGTGTAAAGTAGTGTAAAGTGCAAGTTAGAGTAAAGTGTGAAGTAGTGTAAAGTAGTGTAAAGTGTTGTGCTGTAGTGTAAAGTGATGTGCAGTAGTTTAAAGTGTAAAGTAGCGTAGAGTGTAAATTAGTGATACACTTTAGTGCAAAGTAGTGTGAAATATAAACTGGTGTACAGTAGTATATTACCCATCAGCTTGTCTACATAACAATGTGCTATAATGTAAAGGACCTTACTCCCCTAAGACCTTCTCTCATCCTAAGGCCTTTTTGTGAAAACTGTAAAGTAAAGTAGCCCCCACTTTATTCCCCCTTCTTATCCTATCGGACCCCTCTCCCCCAGGGCCCCTCTGGTTCCATGCTTATACATGCACTTGTCTACGTCCTATCTTAAGGTGTATGTTTATCCTTGACTATTAAATCGAATCAGCCTCTTTTTGGTAAGTCCATTGATAGTGGGTCTTCCAGCAGTTTTTTTCCAGTGGGTCTACCTTTTACTTACCTGTCTGTTACATTAAATGCGCACTGAGTCGTTAATACTCGCCGTTGCACTCATACCAACATAACACATACGCTAATAATATAACACCAATACCTAAAGCATGCAAGAGCCTATTGTTTGAATCAATATTTTTTTGGTGGGTCTATTGATAGTGTGTCTTCCAGCATTTTTCGGTGGGTCTACCTTTTTATTTACCTACCTGTTACAATAAATGCACACTGAGTCGCTAATATGCGCCATCTCATACCAGCATTACACATGCGCTGATAATATAACACCGATACCTAAGGCATGCAAGTGCCTAATGCTTGAATCAGCCTCTTTTTTGGTGGGTCTATTGATAGTGGGTCTTCCACTCACCTGGACGTGGAGGGTTGGAGGGGTATGCACCACCAAGAGCCATACCACAATTTTTAAGGCCATTTTTTGACCTTGAAAATATCTTGCTCCCCCTCAGAATTTTCTTGCTGCCCACTTATGGTCTTCCAGCACTTTTTTTTCGGTGGGTCTATTTCTTTATGTACCTACCTGTTATATTAAATGCGCACTGAGTTGCTGATATGCACCATTGCAATCATCCTAACATAATACACGCGCTGATAAAATAAAATGGATACCTAAGGCACGCAAGTGATTGCTTGAATTAGCCTCTTTTTTAATGGTTCTATTGATAGTGAGTCTTCCAACAGTTTTTATGGTGGGTACCTTTTTACGAACCTACATTAAATGCGCACTGAGTCGCTAGGACGCTGCCGCGCCGTTGCACCAGTGTTGCTGGGTCAAAATTTTCGGTATCCCCAGATTTTTCCCCGGATTTGTTAAGATTTCCCTGGATTTCAAAATCACAGAATTATCTAGTGCAATTTTTTAAACCCAAAAGTAAAGCAATGTAATATTTAATTCAACTGTTTTTATATCAAAATAAGCATTGCATAACAATGCAAAAAAATTAAACATTAAAAATCAAACGTTTCATTACACAAAATTAATCAACGTCAATACAATTGGGTAGACTATAGTCTTCATTCATATCTTCAAACACGTCACAAATATTATCCAATGTGTCACAACAATCAGCAGCTGACTCGTCGTTCATTCAATATACATAGAATTGTTAAACAGTGACAGCATTTTATCGGTTATACGAAAATTGTAACAATTTTCTTGCAAACTTTCAAGCTAAATCGCGTATTTAAAATTGCATCAAGTAATCCAATGCTCAATCTACTTCGCAATTTTGACTTAACAGTGTTCATTATACAAAATACTCGTTCGACTGACGCGTTGGAATAAGGCATAGTTGACAGAGATAATGCAAAATTAACAATGCTGCTATAACAGCAATAACCAGCTGAATTTCTCGTATTCAGCACTTCGGTCCAAATTCGGTTGGATCTGTTGTGGCAGTCCAGCTCACACGACACAAATTTTGACTTTCCAGCATGCAGGCGTCAATGTCTGTCACAAACCCTCAATATTTTCGAGCTAGTTTGCTAATATCAGCTATACGGGCTAGTATAACATCGGGCGACAAGCTGTTAAGCAAATCAAACGCTTCAACAGCGTCAGGTAATCGTTTGCAAAGCTGAAAAAGAACATTATATGATTGAAAATAAAAATTTATTATATAAATAAAATACCACCATTGAAAATCGCATCTTGGACAGATTTCTTCATCACCATTTTTATTTTATAATGTTAATAGTGAGAGACCTGGCGAAACATTGAAATTCAAGCCAAAAAGTGGTGGTGGATAAATTGCACAATAAGGTTCCAAAATCCGCCATAACAAAGTGTGAACATACAATTGAGTGACCAAGAAGTTTTAAATGTCAAACTGTAAATGTGATAATCAACACCTAAATTTGAAAAAATTGTCAGACTGAGTAAAAAATATTCTGCGCTGCAATGATTTACTTGCAAGCAAGCTTCAACCAAGCAACTGAAACACCATCTGTGCAAATCTTCTTGATCCTCAGCACTCAAGCACTCGACGTTGAGTTGAGCTGAGTGCTTCTTAGTCTTGTCTATGCTCTGCTTCTGATGCTACAGTAAGTGCTATTACTGTAATGAATACAACAACTACCTCGATTTCCCCGAAATTTTCAAAATTCCCTGGATTGCGAATTTCTTATCCCTGAAAATTTCCCCGGATCCATGAATGCCAAAATTCATCCCCTAACCAGCCGAAATTTCCCTGGATCCGGGGAAATAATACCTGACCAGGCAACACTGCGTTGCACTCACACCAACATAACACATGCGCTGATAATATAACACCAATACCTAAGGCGCGCAAGTGCCTATTGCTTGAATCAGCCTCTTTTTTGATGGGTCTATTGATAGCGGGTCTTCCAGCAGTTTTTTCCGGTGGACCTGTTAACTGAATGCACACTGAGTATATGATACGCGCCATTACAATCATACCAACATAATACACACGCTGATAATATAACACGGATACTTGAGGCACGCGAGTGCCTATTGCTCGAATCAGCCTCTGTTTTAGGTGGGTCTATTGATAGAGGGTCTTCCAGCATTTTTTCTGGGCCCGGTTTCCGAATGAAGGGGTTAAGCTAACCCTGGGGTTAAATTCGATAAATTTTGTCGAGACGAGGGTTAAATAATTTATCCCCGGTTTCCAAATGAAAGGGTTAACTAACCCGCGAAGGTTGATTTAAACCTTTGGGGTTAACTTAACCCCAGGAATAATTTAACCCTAAAGGGTTAAGTGCGTTGTATATAATATGCATTTGATATCAGTACTTTTCCTTGGATTCCGAATGAAAGGGTTTAATTGTCAAGGGTTATATTTCCTTGTTTTGTTCTATAAAAA
Organism: Mermis nigrescens; assembly: GCA_036768485.1. Taxonomy (NCBI): domain Eukaryota; kingdom Metazoa; phylum Nematoda; class Enoplea; order Mermithida; family Mermithidae; genus Mermis; species Mermis nigrescens. Next base: position 320,033 of record JAVLUZ010000054.1, read on the forward strand.
TTAACCCTGATGCCAATCAGGATTTATTTTTGCAAACTGTATTGGAGGCTCACGGTTCGGTCTATACCTACATACATATATGAGTTGTCATAAATGGCTTTAAATGTTGTTGCTTGATATTTATTATCAAAACGATTGTGAGAAAGTCAATTGAGTTCAAAACATATTTGATTTGAATGAGAACGATTTTTAAGCGCATTTTTGGATTCACGAAAAACACCTTTATTGAAATAAGAGATTTTCTCAATCCAAAATCCATATTCCCGTACAAACGTGGAGCGAAATTTCCACTGGATGTAGAATTAGCCATTACGCTACACTTTTATTGCACTGGAAGCCCTTATTTTGCTATTGCAAAACTTTTTGGTCTAAGCGGTAAAGGAATTAGTTCTAAAAGTCACAACTCGAACTACGGATTTCCTCTTATGTGATATGGTTGACAAGATGGTAGCATTTCCAATTCAATTGGCTGTGTTAAATCTTATTAAACAAAGTTTCTACGAAAAATGTGGCATCCGAAATGTGGTGGGATGCATTGATTGCTCGCATATTCCAATCTTAGCGCCTAAAACTGATGAGATTTCATATCTGGACTATAAACTAAATCACTCAATTAATTGTCAGGCCATATGTGACGCAGAGGGGCACTTTCTTAGCATTTATGCAGATTGGCCCGGCTCTGTTCATGACAGTCGAATTTTGTCCGAAAGCAACCAGCGCGTACGCGCTGGGTTGTGCGCTTCGCGCCCAACGATGGGGTCACTTTGTGACCCCATGCCGTTATTCTCTCAATATTTAAATTAAGAAAAATTAGAAGAATCAACAAAAATGAGAAAACACGCTGTTATACCAATTTTAGCCTACATATGTGCTGGGTTGTGCACTTTGCGCCATATGATGGGGTCACCCTGTGACCCCACGCCTTAATTCTCTTGTGGTTAAAGCATAAAACTTTAAAAATTGACAAAAATGAGAAAGCACGCTTTTAATCAATTTCAGCCTCGGAATTTGTTTTAAATTCTCCTGATACACTTTTATAGGAAAGTGCGGCCTGCGGCCGCACTTTCTAGCTGAGTCCAGCAGCTTCGCCTCCTTTTTTAATTGGTTACATCATTTATTTCAAGCATATGATTAATTGGTGTAAACTATTCTTTTATGTCAAACTTTACACCCGCATGAGTCTATAGGTTTACATTCACCAGTGACGCGTCATGTATCATTGGATAGAGAAGACAATGGCTAACAATAAGTTTAATACCACCAAGCTTCTACCCTTAATGCCTCTGGCGCTAGAATCGAAAATATAATCAACTTTTGGAGACTTTCAGAAAATTGGCAAAGTTAATTATTTGCCCCTAATGACAAATAACCAAAAATTGTAAATTTAAACCTTGCCACGTAGCTTTAAGAACCTTCCCTACCCCCGAAATTTATTCAAAACACTCCACTATACTATAAATAATCTATTAATGACGAAAAATTAGGTTTCAGACACTTTCAGAAGATCGACAAACATAATTATTCGCCTTTAACGGCTGATTCCCAAAAATCGTAAATTTAAAGTTTGCCACATAGCTTTAAAACCCTTCCCAACCCCCAAAATTTATTCGAAACACTCCACTAACTATAAATAATCTTTTATTGACAAAAAAGGTTTCAGACACTTTCAGAAGATCGCTAAACATTATTATTCACCTTTAATTTCTTATTCCCGAAAATTAAAAATTTAAACTTCGCCACATAGCTTTATCCCTACCCCCATAATTTATTCAAAACACTCCACTAACTATAAATAATCTTTTAATGAGAAAACAATTACGTTTGGGGACCTTTCAGAAGAACGTCAAACTGAACTATTCGCCAATAACGGCAAGATCGCAAAACTTCATTATTTGTCATTAATGACAAATAAACAAAAATCGTAACTTTAAATTTTCAAAGAATCACTTCCTCTCTGATGACCTCTTTCGATTTTTTCTTCTCTTTCCTCTCCTACGTTTCTTTTTTACCTTTTTCTTACCTTTTTTATGTAAGTTTTCGTTTTATAATCCTGCCCACTTTTCTGTTTCATTTAGACTTTTGTGCCTAATAAAACATGTAATCTCTCATAATATAATTTTTTTAGGTACACTTGTGCTATTTCATGCGTCCTTTTTGTTTCTTTCTTACTAATAGCATGAAGCTATCTGTCTTTCTTTCTTCTCTTTTTTCAATATTTGCATGTTTATTTATTTATTCATTTACTGTTTTTTCCTTGTTCTCATCATAATTTACCTCTGAAAAACTTCCGCCCCTGACTAAACTAAGTGCTTGCACTTTACTTACTTAATTCAATCACAATTAATAGTGTTGCTCTAGGGCCAATATTAGCAAAAATCCAGGGTACCCCTATTTCTAGTACTTACTTCAATCACAATTAATAGGTACATATGCATAGTCAATACACACGCTCATTAAGCGCTTGGAGCCGACATGCCATATGTATGCCATGCGCATGCCATGGGCATGCCATGCGCAAGCCAAGTGGTCAAAATTCGGTCAAAAAACATGCGCATGCCATGCACTTGCCATGCGCCTGGATGCCATGCGCATGGCAAGCATGTAACGTTACTTGTGGGTAGGACTGTACTTAAAGCTCTTAAGTATTTAACACCCCCTCTAATTCTTGGAAAAAATTAAACTTCCGCGGCCGTTTCGGGAAAAGATTAAAAAGTTAGGTTTTTTGAGAATCTGGATTAATCACCCAAAATTTTAGCCATGTCAGGTTGGGTCTGCCCCTAACCCTTGTCAAGATAAGCCTTTGTTCGCTAATGCAGTACATAAACGAGCTTACAAATGAAAATCCTGCCCTCGAACTCTTTTCACAAAGTTTTTAAAGTTCCTAGATAGCTCCCTAGTTGAAAAAACTTATGTTCAAACAGCCAATGCTTCCCAAAAGTAGACGTCTCCCATCCCAGGCAAAGCCAGAAAATTTTTGACCCCCCCAACGATTCTTGGACAAAAATAAAATTTTTGCCCGTTTTTGGAAAACGTTGAAAAAATAAGGTTTTTGTGAGAACCTGGATGGATTCTCCATGTTTCTAACCATTTCAGGTTCGGTCTGCCCCCCCCAACCCTCTTGTCAAGATCATGCGTACGGGCCTGTCAGATTATGCTGAACCCTTACCTGAAAAGTCCTAAACTTTGCGCTTTGCATCCACACGTGTTCATGGGGAGTTTGGGGGCAGTGGCGGATCTAGGATTTCCCTAAGGAGGGCGGTACCCCTAAGGGTGGGGCGGAACCCTGACTTGGGCGGAAAAATTAGCCGTTTTAACCCAAAATCCCTCAAAAATGCTTAATTTTGCGCACTGTTTTGGGCCAATGGGGGGGCGGCCGTCCCCCACCCCCATCCTAAATCCGCCCCTGTTTGGGGGTATGCACACCCCCCAAAATTCAATTTTTGAAATTTTTTTGCTTTTCTAGCGAGTTTTTGATGCCATTGGCTAGTGCTTGATGAAAAACGTCGAAAAATGGTGTTTTTCGCCATACAATAACTTTTAAGACCATTTTTTACCTTTGAAAATTTTTTAACCCCCCCCCATCCCTCAGAATTTTGGTGCTGCCCACCTATGTTTGCATCCCGTTGCATGAAGCTAAAATAATTCCAGAATGTAGGAGGCATATAATGCTTCATCATAAAATATTGGGACCTTAAAAATTAAAAAACATTTGAAAAAGACGTAATCAGCAAAAAGCGGGGCTGCGCTCAGCCTTTTTTCCGCGAAGCTATCCACAATAAATGCAAAACGCGCATTGAAATACTCGTTTTCCTACTTACCTGCTTAACAAACAGTTACCCAAAAAGTCTAGAATTACCAACTTTTATACCACTAAAAGCCCAGGTAAAACAATTAAACAAAAATTTTAGCCAAAATCCGCCATCGGAAAAGTAAACCTTTTAAAGCATATCAGCAAAGTTTAAACTCGAAATAATTTCGGCGCGAAGATGCAATAAAAATAACTACCTTGGCTCAGCTTCGATGAAAAGCAGGGCTGCGCCCTGCTTTTCATGGAAACTACCAAGGAAAACTGCAAGAAAATGTAGTCAGACCCTCACCATGCCAAGAAAATAAATATCAACGAGAATGAATAGCCAGAATAGAGAAGAAATTCCAATATAGCTGACTGGAACGACTGCTGCGCCAATTGATATTCGATACTCACTTACGCTTAAGCACAAAGAATTGGGGGTTCCCCGGTGCGCCCTGCTTTTCATGGAAGCTACCAAGGAAAACTGAAAAAAACGAAGCCAGACCCTTACCATGCCAGGAAAATAAATATCAATGAGAATGAATAGCCAGAATAGAGAAGAAATTGCAATATGGCTGACTGGAACGACTGCAGCGTCGTTCAATATTTCATACTCCCTCACGCTTGAGCACAAAGAATTGGGGTACCCCGGATCTCGGCTACAGGGGCGCTTAATATATCAATTGATAGAGCTTTTCAACTTATACATTTATCTCCATTACAGCACCCTTCTAATGTAAAGCTTTTTTTGAGCTAGAAGCGATTAAAGTGGATTCTGAACCACAACGTGCTATATCATGGGCTACAGTACCCTAAGGTATTTTTTGACTCTGGATTCTATTTTTTCGACCTCAATTATCCCCAAATACATTGTTTTCAAAACAGTAACAATCAACCCTAGAATATAATTAGTTTTTATAAAGTTAATTTTTTTGCCAAACCTTACACCAATTTAAGTCTATGGGTTTACACAACCCAGTGACGCATAATGTACCATCGGATAGAGGAGACAATGATGAACAATAAGTTCAATACCACCGAGCTTCTACTCTCGATGCCCCGGGCGCTAGAACCGAATATATAATCCTCTCACTTTTTGTAATGCTTAAGCACGAAAAAAGGAGGGGTATTCTGGATTTTACCCAATATTGACCCTAGAACGGCACTTAATATGTCAATCGATAGAGCTTTTAGAGTTGTACATTTTTGCCCCATTACAGTACCCCTACTTGTGTAGAACTTTTTGGAGTTAGAGGCGATCAAAGTAGCTTTTGGACAAAAAACGTGCTATAACATAGGCTACAGTATACCTATGGTATAGTTGACAATAAATTCGGATTCACTGACCCCGATTACCCCTAAAAAATTTATCTTCAACATCCCAGCGCTTAATGGTAGCCCACTATTGAATGATTTAAAGCCCATTTTTAGGTCCAACTTTACACCCATTTATTTCAGGTTTTCGATTTTTCTCACATATACGGCTAGGCGCATTGGGTAGCCGGGGCCCGCGGCAACAATATTCAAAGAAAAAATTCCTTAACGAACGAGACAATCTTTAGAAAACGGTCCTCAAAGTTGACCCCATGCTAAAGTTGGTTAACAATTATTAGCCCGTAACTCAATGGGTTTACACTCCATTTAAATATGACTTATGTCATTGGATAGAAGAGGCAATGGCGGACAAAAAGTTCTCTAGCCATAAACTTCTACAGTCAATACCCGAGGAGCTAGAGCCCAAATTATAGTTCGCACATGCTGTAACATAGCTACAGTAGTATGGACCCCCAATTTTTCTGACGGAATTCTCATTTTTTGGGGGGTTTTATATGCGTTGGGAAAGTTTAAAGGAAATCGATTCGATCAAAAAATTCCCCCTACCTATTTTCTTATATAGTAACCAGCGCTTACGCGCCGGGTTGTGCGCTTCGCGCCCAACGCTGGGGTCACTTCGTGACCCCATGCGCTTCGCGCTTCATGGCCACATGCAGTTATTCTCCTAATATTTAAATTAAAAACTATAAAAAGTGATAAAAATGAGAAATTGCAATTACCATGCATTTTAATTAATTTCAGTTTTGAATTTGTTTTAAATTCTAGTGATATATGTTAAATGATAGGAAAGTGCGGCCTGCGGCCGCACTTTCTAGCTGAGTCCAGCAGCTTCGCCTTCTTTTCTGATTGATTACAGTACCATAATAAGTCTGAAGGGTTTACACTCGCTAGCATTGCATAATTTAAAAAATACCAAGTTTCCGATTTAAAAAAAAAACAAAGTTTATAAAGGCAACACAGAGGTCAACTGAAAAAGGCTTTACCATTCAAGTAATAGGTGGTGGGTTGGGGCTCTCCCACCCAAATTCGAACGTCCCTCTCATCCCCCCATGCCGATCTTTGAAAACATTGAGCTTTGGTCATTTTGGCTGGGAACCCTCAAATGGCTCGGACCCCCTCAATGATGAGCCGTAACATCCATGCATGAAACAGGGAGATAGGGGCATCCTCCACCCAAAATTGGATGTCCTCTCAACCCCCAAAGCCAGAAAATTCTAGACCCTCGTGATTTCTGGAATAAATTGAATGTTTAAGCCCTTTTCAGCCATTTAGGTCATTTAACCCCCCCTAAAGATAGCCCGGACACCCCCCAAGTTCAAGTTGTTAAGTCTATAGCACTACCTCATGCTTAACCATCTCTTGTTTCACCAATTTGCATCAATTCTAATTTTTGATCATGAACAGCCAAAAGACATCGAAAATAAGGCCAAAAAATTCATTGTTTCCAAAATTAGGGGGATCAAAAATTTTCAGGCTTTGAAGGGAAGAGAGGACGATCGACTTTATCTTAAAAATGCACTACCTATATATCTAAAAGGGGGTGGGGATCCCCCAATCAAAGACGAACATCCCTCCCATTAGCCATGAAATTTTTGGACTCTCAGCCAATTTTTGAAGAAGAGGGATTTTTTGGGCAATTTTTGGCATTTCTGAACAAAACTTGGAGATTCAATCACCCACCCTCCTCCCATTTTCGAGTTGTACATCCATACAATGTAACTGGGGGATTAGCAGATCTCCACTAAAATCGAAGGTGTGCACCTCCAACCCCCATAGCAACTAAATTTTTAATCCCATCCCTCTGATTATTGGGAAAATGCCGTTTTTTGGTGTTTCTTGTCCGTTTTCTTTGCACACCTGCCTGTAAAATGGCCGGGACCCCTATCCAATTTTGTTACATCCATGCATGTAACAGGTAGGTAAAGGAGCATGCGTGGGCAGCAAGAGAAATTCTGGGGGGGGGTGCGGGATTGTTTTGAAGGTCAAAAATGGCGCTTAAAAATGGTGGTAGGGCGATAAAAATCACCATTTTTCGACGTTTCTCATCAAGCACTATCCGATTGGCATCAAAAAATTGCGAAAAAACCGAAAAAAATTTCAAAAATTGAATTCTGGGGGGGGTATTTTGATTTCTGGGAGGTTATTTTGGTTTTCTGGGGGTGCATACCCCCCCAAAACCCCCCACGCCCAGGTGTGCGTAAGGAGTCCCTCAACCCAAAATTGAAGGTCTGCACCCCAACCCCCAAAGCCACAAAATTTTCAATCCCATCCCCCGATTATTGGAAAAATGGCCATTTTCAGGCAAAATGGGATTTCATGCACCCTGGCCTCTTAAAATGGCCAGGACCCCCAATTTCGTCAAATTTAAATGTTAAGGAAAATGAATAGTGTTCAAATCTCAGGAATATGAGTAGCTTCATCCTTTTCTATGCTCAAACATATAGCTTTTCCTGATTTTGTAGGGATAGAGGAATAAGAAATAATTTTAGGCTTCTGCACGCACTAATTTTGAGCAGTTACATCTATGCCATTTTCTCACTGTTAACCATCTTAACTTTTGACCAAAAATGGTTAAAATAACGTCCAAAAATCAATTTTGTCGAAAAATTTGGGGAGATGTTAAGTATTTTTGGATTTGGGGGAATAATAGGACATTCGACTTTGGGTGAAGATCTCCATGCCCCGCTTTGCATGAACGATTATAAGGTACAAAAATTAACCTTACCCAAAGGATGTCCAATCGCTTCACGATCACTGGCGTAGACGGCTTCATCCCTCAGGCAGTCATCAAGTGTCTCAGCAGCAAGGCGACATTTGCTCGCCTCCTGGGTGACGGGACAATGTTTCGCGCTTAATTGTTAAATCATGATTCAATTTCAGTGTATCCACTAATAAATGAACCTATTTTGTTGCCTCCCGGTTTGTCAACAACTATCGCTAATGGCAAACCACCCAAAATTGCAAGTTTAAACTTTGCCACAAAGCTTACAGAAGCTTCTGCCCCAGAGATTTAATTCAAACACTTCACGAACTATATATAATCCTTTAATATCAAATATAATCCTATTAAGACGAAAAATTCGGTTTTGAAAACTTTCAGCCACCCTACTTAATCTACTTAAAGCTGTTAAGTATTTAAAACTTCGCGCTGAAATGAGTAATTGTTTGTCCTACATTGAATCCGCCCTTGAATGCTTCTTAGAAAGTTTATAAAATACCTAGCTAGCTCCCATGTTAAAAAACCAAAGTGCAAACAGCCAACGCTTCCCATAACCGGACTCCCCCTTTCCTCGAAAAGCCAGGATATTTTCAATTCCCCCTCCCCGATGCTTAGAAAAAGAAATTTTTGCTCGTTTTTGCGAAACGTCGAAAAATTAGGTTTTTGTGAGAAACGATTTTAACCATTTCAGGTTGAGTCTGCCCCTCCTGAGACAATTCAAGCAATCCGCTTAGTTTGTATAATAACTTAGAATATAGGGCAGAGAAGCAAAAATCGTAAATTTTTAAGCTTCGCGCCAAAATTAATATTGTTTGTCCTACATATATATCTTTAAAATGACAGAACTTGAATTTATAATGTGAAAATGTCAAATTTTTCGGCGCTTCGCGCCGTTTTGAAACGATTTCTAGTAATTTTTTGGCGTCAGAAACTCAGAAATCCGCTAAAATAGAATATCAAAGATCAAAAACTACTCCCTGCTTTCCATGGATCCTACTTCCGTTTCCGTCCCTACTGAAGCCAGTAAATCTCAAGTATTTAACACCACCCCCAATTCTTGGGAAAAATCGAATTTCCGCCCGTTTTCGGAAAATATTGAAAATTAGTTTTTTTGAGAATCTCATCTTTGTCTTTTCAATTACCCAGGATTTTAACCATTTCACGTTGGGTCTGCCTTTCTGAAAAGTTCTGTAATGCAGCAAATAATCGAGCTTACAAATGAAAAACCCACCCTCGAAAGCTTTATAGAAAGTTTATGTAAAGACTTAGATAGCTTCGAGCCGTTCCGATGTATATGTGCGTTATAAGTATAAAAATTATCATTACCCAACGGACATCCAACTGCTTCACGATAACTGGTGTAGATAGCTTTATTGTTCTGGCAGTCATGATGTGTTTCGTCAGCCAGGCGACATTTACTCGCTTCATGGATGTGTTGATGACGATTCACGCAAAATCGGTCAAAAGTGCTTCGTGTATGGTCGTATTTCGTCGGCTACCCGTTTTTGTGAACGACTATCGCCCCTCAGATGATGCTGAGTCAATAAAATACACCGATTCAGCGAGCAATATGAAAAATCAATAAGTTTTGACAAATATTCATGCGTTTGAGATAAAGAACACGTAAAGTCATAAAATTACTCACCTATCAATATGTCAAGCAGGAATAGGGCGGCACGACGCGCAGAAACTCCGACGAACGCCCAATACATAAACCACAACGGAAGCACAATTGATCGAAAAGGTCGCCAAAGTCGAATAAATAATAAGCGATCGGAGTGGAGCGAAGACTGATAGAAACGAAAAATCGCCAGGTGATAGCAAAAAATGGTGAGATGTAGTATCGTCAAATTTTTAGTCGGCCAATAGATAGGAACGCGTCGATAAACGAGCAATCGTAATAATCACGCCCTCAATGTTATAGTCTATCTTCGCGATGTTGAAGACGAGCATGATTACACATTTAAGCAATTGTTCTAGCGTTATAGCATTATGTACACAATGAAACTTCTCTGCTTTGTGATATAAATTCAGCAATTGCCGATTAAGTACTTATGTGAATGAAACCAGAACTTTCTGCGAAGTGATATATTGTATATCAAGTTTGCGAAGTTCGTGCAAAAACATGTACACCAAAGTTAAAGTATTTGTCCTTAAATGCACAGAGCCAAAAATCGTAAATTGAAACTTAGCCTTTGTCGAGCTTACAAATTTAAGTCCACCCTCGAACGCTTTTCAGAAAGTTTCAAGATAAGTCGGAAAATTTTGGCCCCCCACGATTCTTATGGAGAAATCGAGTTTTGCCCGCTTTTGCGAATCGTATTAGTTTTTTTGTGAGAATATGCATTGATTCTCCATGTTTCTAACCATTTCAGGTTAGGTCTGTCCTCAACCCCTCTTGTCAAGATCGTGCATAGGGCCCGCCTCAACAGAAGCGGAGGCTCGCGCTTAATCTCCGCAAGCTATCCACGTAAATGCAAAATGCGCATTGAAATCATATGCCACATATGATTCTAGCATGCCCTTCCGTTGTTGGAGGAAGAGAACATATATAAAAGTTTTACTCGTTTTCCCACTCACTTATTTAACAAACTTTGATCCGAAAACCTAAAATTACAGACACTTTTATACCAATAAAAGCGCATAAAGCGAATAAGCTAAAATTTAGCCAAAATCACGCCCTCAACAAAGTAAACCTTAGCTAATTCATAACTCGATATAATTTCGGCGCGAATAGGCATTTAAAAAACTACCCTGGCTTAGCTCGATGAAAAGCGGGCTGCGCCCTGCTTTTCATCGAAGCTAGCGAGAAAAACGAAAAAGCGAAGCCCACCCCAAAGTCGGGGGGGGGTACCTGGATCTCGGCCAATATTGACCCTAGAGCAACACTTAATGGGGCAATCGATAGAGCTTTTTGATTTGACCCTTTGGCCCATTACAGTACCCCTACTCTTGTAGAACTTTTTGGAGCTAGAGGCGATCAAAAGTGGCTTTTGGACAAAAAGCGTGCTATAACATAGGCTACAGTATACCTACGGTATAGCTGACCATAAATTCGAATTCACCGACCCTGATTACCCCAAGGATTCCATTTCAACATCCAGCGCTTAATGGTAGCCCTCCATTGAATGATTTAAGTCCATTTTTATTCAACTTTACACCCATTTATTTCGGGTTTTGATTTATATCAGATATACAGCTAGGCGCGTTGGGTAGCCGGCGCCGGCGGCGGCAGCCTCAAAGTTTCAGAAACATAACGTGGCCAGTTTTTGAGAAAAAGGGCCTCAAAGTTGAGCATATGCTGAAGCTTTTTAAAGTTTCTGGACCCGTGGCTCTAGGGGTTTACACTCCATTTAGGCGAACGAGACAATACCATTGGATAGAAGAGACAATGGCGAACAAAAGCACTTATTCCCGCTAGCTTCTAACGAGCAATAGCCGAGGCGCTAGAGCCTATAATGCACGCAACGCACGTGCTAACTTGGCTACAGTAATACGCAATCAAAAACCCCCTGTACGAAAAATTATTTTGTAGGCGTAGGTTTTATATAGGTGGAAAAGTTTAAAGAAAATCGATACGATCAATCAAAAAGTCGACCTATTTTTCTTATATAAGAACAGCGCTTGCTGAGCATGTGGTTGTCGTGCACCAACGCTGGGGTCACTTTAAGCCCATGACCCTGTCGCGCTCGCGCCAATAGCCGCATGTACGTTGATTATTCTCTTAATATGTAAATTAAAAACTAAAAGAAGTGATAAAAATAGAAATTGCAATCACTATGCATTTTAATTAATTTCAGTTTTGAATTTATTTTAAATTCTAGTGATATATGTTAAATAATAGGAAGTGCGGCCTGCGGCCGCCTTTCTAGCTGAGTCCAGCAGCTTCGCCTTCTTTTCTGATTGATTACGGTACCACTAATAAGTCTGGAAGGGTTTTACACTCGCTAGCATTGCATAATTTAAAAAATACCATGTCGCCGATTTAAAAACAAAAGTTTAAAGACAACATAGAGGTCCTTTAAAACATGCTTTACCATACAGGTAACAGGTGGTGGATAAGGAGCTCTCCACCCAAAGTCAAACGTCCCCATCCCCTCAAAGCCAGAAGAATGTTTGAATCCCTGCTGATCTTTGAAAACACCAAATTTTGGTTGTTTTGGCTAGGACACCCTAAATGGCTGGGATCCCCCTCAATGATGAGCCGTTACATCCATGCATGAAACAGTGAGGTAGGGGGATCCTCCACTCAAAATTGGATTTCCTCTCATCCCCCCAAAGCAAGAATATTGTTGACCCCTTCCCAATTTTTGAAAACATTGAATGCTTGAGCTGCTTTTGAGGCGATATGGTCATTTACTCCCTACTAAAATAGGCTCAGACCCCACCCATAATCAAATGTCACCCTCATCACGTTAAAGCCAGAAAATTTTCGATCCTTCGCGATTTCTGGAATACATTGAATGTTTAAGCACTTTTTAGCCATTTAGGTCATGTACCTTTAGCCGTTTTTTTTGTTTCTTAGCTGCTTTTGCGCGGAATTTGAGCGTCGTTTAGGCCGGTGTGCACAGTGAGGTCATTATACATGAAGTGGTGTGGACCCCATCCAATTTTGTTGCATCCATTGTATGTATCAAGGGGGTTGGGGATCCCTCCACCCAAAATCGAAGGTTCGCCCAAACCCGAAAACCACAAAATTTTCAAACCAATCCCGATTATTGGAAAAATTGTCATTTCGAGCCAAAATCGGAGGTCATTCAACCCGTCCTGTTAAAATGGCCGAGACCCCAATTTTGTCGAAATTGAAATTTTATGGAAAATGGAAAGTCATTAAATCTCAAGAATATGGTTGACTATCTTTTCTTAGCTCAAACATTGAGCTTTCGCTGATTCTTAGGAATAGAAAATAAGTAATTTTAAGCTTCTGCAGCACCTAATTTTGAGACATACATCTATGGCATTTCCTTGCTCTTAACCATCTTAACTTTTGGCAAAGACAGTCAAATTAACGTTCAAAATCGATTTTGTCAAAAATTGGTGGAGGGTGAATATTTTTGGATTTGGAGATAATGGACATTCGACTTTGGGTGAAGATCTCCAGCCCCGCTTTACATGAACGATTAAAGGTACAAAAAGTGCTACCCAAAGGATGTCAATCGCTTCACGATCACCGCGTATGAACGGCTTCATCCCCAGGCAGTCATCAGGTGTCTCAGCCCAGCAGAGCGACATTTACTCACGCCTCAGAGGTGACAGGGACAATGTTTCGCGCTTGATGTAAATCATGGTTCAATTTCAGTGTATCCACTAATAAATGAACCTATTTTGTTGCCTCCCCGGTTTTGTCAACAACTGTCGGCTCAATGACAAACCACCCAAAATTACAAGTTTAAACTTGCCTGAAAGCTTACGAAGCTTCTGCCCATGCAAACTTTAATTCAAACACTTCACGAACTATATATAATCCTTTAATATCAAATATAATCCTATTAAGACGAAAAAATTCGGTTTTGAAAACTTTCACGCCACCCTGCTTAATCTACTTAAAGCTGTTAAGTATTTAAAACTTCAGCGCTGAAATGGGTAATTGGTTTGTCCTACATTGAATCGCCCTTGAATGCTTCTTAGAAAGTTTATAAAATACTAGCTAGCTCCCATATTAAGAAAACCAAAGTGCAAACGCCAACGCTTCCACTTAACCGGACTCCCTTTCCTCGAAAAGCCAGGATATTTTCAACTCCCCCTCCCGATGCTTGAAAAAGAGGTGTATCAATCGTTTTTGCAGAAACGTCGAAAAATTGGTTTTTGTAGAAACGATTTTAACCATTTCAGGTTGGGTCTGCCCTCCCTGAACTTAATTCAACGCAATCCGCTTAGTTTGTATAATAACTTAGAATATAGGAGCAGAGAAGCAAAAATCGTAAATTTTTAAAGCTTTGCGCCAAAATTAGTAATTGTTTGTCCTACATATATATCTTTAAAATGACAGAACTTGAATTTATAATGTAAAATGTCAAATTTTTCAGCGCTTCGCGCCGTTTTTAAACGATTTCTAGTAATTTTTGGCGTCAGAAACTCGAAATCCGCTAAAATAAGATCAAAAACTACTCCCTGCTTTCTGGATCCTACTTGCGTTTCGTCCTACTGAAGCTAGTTAAATCTCAAATATTTAACGCCTCCCCAATTCTTCGGAAAAATCGAATTTCCGCACGTTTTTGAAAAATATTGAAAAATTAGTTTTTTGAGAATCTCATCTTTGTCTTTTCAATTACCCAAGATTTTAACCATTTCAGGTTGGGTTACCTTTCTGCAAAGTTCTGTAATCGCAGCAAATAATCGAGCTGATGACAAACCTGAAAGACCCACCTCAAGCTTCATGAAAGTTATCTGTACTAAATGCTTCAGGCCGTTCCATGCATGATGATGCGATTATAAGATATCAAAAATTATCATTACCCAACCGGACATCAACTGTTCTTCACGATGGCATGGTATAGATAGCTTTATTGTTCTGGCAGTCATGATGTGTTTGTCAGCCGGAATGACATTTACTCGCTTCTCTGGATGTGTTGATGACGATTCACGCAAAATCGGTCAAAGATGCTTCAGTATGACCGTATTTCGTCGGCTACCCGTTTTTGTGGAGCGGCTACTCCCCTCAGATGATGCTGGGTCGTCAAATACGCCGATTCAGCGAGACGATATCGAAAATCAGCCTGGATTTTGACGAAAATGACCGTGGCGTTTAGAGATAAAGAGCTGCTGTCAAGAAGTCGCAAAATTATCTCCTATCGTCTGTCAGCCGGAATAGGGCGCTTTGACAGCCTTAGAAACTCCGACAGACGCCCTTAATGCATGAAGCCACCTTGGAAGCATCGAATTCGTCGAAAGGGTCGCCTGAAGTCGAATAAATAATAGACGTCAGGCCGGAGCGGACTGATCGGGAAACGAACTGTGCCGTAGTAGCGAAAATGGAGCAGGATCTAGCATTGCGATTTTTAGCCAATTAGGCAATGAAACGCAGGTCGCCGTGAAGCGAGGCGGCTCGTGGCAATCCCGCGCCCTCGATGTTCAATAGTGCAATCTTCGCGATGTTAGGCAGCGAGCATAGGTCACGATGCAGACAGTCAGATACAGCGTTATAGCATTGTGCTTGCAATGAAACTCTCTGCTTTGTGATATAAATTCAGCAATGGTGCCGATTAAGTACTTATGTGAATAGGCTTTCACACTTTCTGCAGAAGTGACTCCTCTTCGTATATCAGGATTTGCAGAGTGTCAAGCGTAGCTCTGCCAAGTTAAATATTTTGTCCTTAAAGTGCAGGCCAAAAATCGCAGCAGTGAAACTTAGCCTATGTCGAGCTTACCAGAACGTTAAGGTCCACCCTCGGGCACGCTTTACAGAAAGTTTCTAAGATAAGTCGGAAAATTTTGACCCCCGATTCTTATCGGGAAAATCAAAGTTTTGCGCTTTGCAGAATGCGTTAGTTTTTTTGTCGAGGCTGCTATCAGTGATTCTCCATGTTTCTGAAACCATTCGAGGTTAGGTCCATGCCTCAGCCCTCTTGTCAAAGATCGTGCATAGGGGCCCGCCTCAGCAAGAAGCGGAGCTCGCTCAACACTTTTCCCGCAAAAGCTATCACACAACAAATGCTTGAAATGTTGCAGTGAAATCATATGCCGCATTTCTTGAGATTCTGCGCATGCCCCTTCCGTTGTTGGAGGAAGGAGAACAATACCAAAAAGTTTATACGGTACCACTCATATTAAGCAAACTTTGATCCGAAAACCCTAAAATTACAAACTTTTATACCAGCCACATAAAAGCCGCGTAAAAGCGAATAAGCTAGAGTTTTGGCAAAATCCGCCCTCAACAAGACGCAAGCCTTAAGCTAATTCGCAGCTCGATGATAATTTCGGCGCAAATAGGCATTAAAAAAACTACCCTGGCTTAGCTCGATGAAAAGCAGGGCTGCGCCCTGCTTTTCATCGGCTACCGGAAAAACGAAGAGAAACGAGGCCGCACCCCAAAGTGGAGGTGCCCTGGATGGGCCATTATTGACCTAGGCGGCTTGCCTAATCGGGCCGTCGATGAAACAGAGCTTTTGAGTTGACCCTTTGGCTAATTCACGGTACCCCTGCTCTTGTGGGGCTTTTTGGGCCAGAGGCGATCAAGTGGCTTAAGCTGGACAAGAAGCGATGCTATGGCATGGGCTACAGTGTACCTACGGTATAATTGACCCTCGTCACAATTCACCCGACCCCGATTACCCCAAAGAATTCCATTTCCCGGCATCCCGGCGCTTAATCAGGTAGCCCTCCATTGAGATGAGTTAAAGAGATCCCATTTTTTATTCCAACTTTACACCCATTTATTTCGGGTTTTTGATTTATATCAGATATGCAGCTGAAGAGCGCGTTGGGTGGCAGAGGCGCCGGCGCGCTTGCGCTTGACCTCAAAGTTTCCAGAAACATAGCGATTGGCGGCCGGATTTTGAGAGAAGGAGCGTCAAGTTGAGCAATGCTGAGGCTTTTAGAAGTTTCTGGACCACGTCAAGCTCTCAGGGGTTTTACACTCCCATTTAAACAGGAGCAATGCCGTGGATACGAAGAGGCAATGTGAACAAGAAGCCTTATTCCCGCTGCTTCCGCGACAATGCTTGAGGCGCTTCGACCTATAATGTACGGCGCGCATTATGGCAACACGTATTAACGCGATAAAAACCCCCTCTGCGAAAATTATTTTAGGCGTGAAGTTTATATCAAGTCCGTGGATTTAAAGAAATCGATACGATCAATCAAAAAGTCGACCTATTTTCGCCTGTAGGAACCGCCTTGGCCTGGGTGTGCGCTACGCCCAACATCAAGTCGCTAATGGGCGCCTGCCATCACGCTAAGGTTAGCAAAGTTTACGCGCTGGGTTGTGTTATTGCGCCTACGAAATGGTCACTTTGTGGTCGTATTAGTTTATTCTGTATTGTTGAAATTAAAGGAACTGTTGAAAAGTAAAATTTAAATGACCGTGCATTTAATTAATTTCGATTTTGAACATTTTTGAAATTTATAGTGTGTAATGTTAAATAATAAGAAGGTCGTATAAGCCTTTCACTAGTCGCTTGGCTTCGCCTTCTTTTATGATTGGTGACAGCATGGCATTTGGACCACATTATTTATTGATGTAGCTTCAAATTTTTAAGTCAAGGATTTAATCAAGCAGAAATGAAAGCAGAATCGCAGGTATTCTTGTGCTGGTCTTAAAAGTGGTGCTAATGCGTAACACTTTATTTCAATCTTAATGTCATCAAGTACTATCCATTAGTAAAAAGGTAGCACTTAGCTAACAAAAATTAAAGTGGTGCGCATCGGTATTTTGGTTTTATGGAGGATCGGGGGAATATCTGTACAAGCTATTTTGCGACTGGTAACTATCTACACCTACTCATAAGCGCATCAGGAGCAAGGGATTGCTTCTACCCCAATCAAGCCCAGCCAAATGCTGTCAAAGTGGCATGAAAGTAGTAGAGATGTTAAAGAAACCAAAAGGTGGCATGGCCAAGAACTGTATCACTTTTGGGGCTTAAAGGTGTAAAAATAATATTGGACTGATTAAGACCTAATTATTCGTCAACAATTCGGACTACCCGACAAATATGAGATCAGGTTAGTGGTCAGTATTGTTCGAAGACTTTGCCGACAAAATGTATTGGATTTTTCGAATCGTGAAATTTTGGGGTTTAATGTAAGAAGTCGATAATTTATTCACATAAAATCGTCGGGACACTCCCTGATGAATGATACATCCATGCGATGTAACGAGGAGATCGAGATACCCACTCAAAGTCGACGATGTGCCCCATCGCGTGGCAGAAATTATTGACTCCTT